>JALBCR010004486.1:0-283640 GCA_030710515.1 Abscondita cerata | reverse complement strand
GGCGGTAAGATGGCTGCTGTTACGCAAACTTGTGGTCAGTATTAGATTTAAAGAACCTAGTTAGTGTTCTTATTACAATTATAACTTTAAAGTCATATTGATTAATTTATTCGACAACTGTTCTTATATACCCATGATTACTGCAACCGGTTAATGGTTTCGAAAGACTCGCCCTCATCTTGATACTTGATATTTTTAAAAAATTTGATTGTTTAAAACGCAATCGGTAAGATAAAGAACTTGAATATTGACAAGGACATGCGACAAATGTTATTTTTCACCTACCCTTCAATTTTTAAATTTAACATTTGTAAAGTAACTGCATCATGGCAAAAGTAAAGGCGAGGGTGCCTGTCACCCAAGTGACACAATATGTCATTGCTGTACTTCTTCGTATACATATAAAATAAATTTAAATAATGGTCATTAAAGTAATTATTTTGCATACTATTTACAGTATCACGTTCCCTATGACGGTAAATTACTAACATCAATATTTATTTATTTTTCCATGGTACACTGTACTTGATATTTATGATAAGTTAATAATTTGAAAACTTGAAATAACTCAAAACTACGCATTTAGGGGTATACTGAATTGGCATGTGATGATAGATAATGAAAAAGAAAGTCGTTTATGTTACAATATACAGTATGGTCTATTCTAAAATAAGCGACTAAACGAACATTGAAATTAACTAAGTTTGACCTCCTTTTTGAGCACTCTTGTACAATTTGAAACATTTGTAGTTTATCTACATATAAGTATCAACTATGTATGAGAAAAATAATATTGTATTGGAATTTAATATAGGTTGCGTTATTAATTTTCAAAGTTGGGTTAGTTTTTGTATAATATTTTCTTAACATTGAAATAACTTAAAAAATATTAATTTTAGAATTAATAAATGTTATTAAAACTTGTCTTATCATATTGAGTAGAATTCTAATCTTCATAGAAAACATAACATGCTAATAATACTCATGGTGTTTGCCTTGACTTTCTGCACCGTATACTCCTACAGAAGGCTCAACATAGTTTGAGGTACTACAAAATAAGACAATTAAAAGAGTTCCTTCCCCATTAGCATACTAAAGTTCATTCACGATAGCAATAAGATGACGTCACGTAGCAGTTTGTTACAAAGTTGTTGCCAACTTAACATAAGTAAAGTAACTTTAATTTACATTATGGTGACAGAGAATTTAAATTTTTTAAGATTTGAAGAAAAAAACTACCTATGACAATAGGTTTTGATTTTGTAATAACATCTTTAGCCGTGGCAGTTATTTTCATTTTCACCTTTCTTTTTGGTTGAAAAAAGTTTATTCTTTGCAAAATTTAATCCCCTTCTTTGTTCCATTATACTCATATACAGGGTGTTAATTAAGTAGTTAACTTTAAAGAGTGAATCTTTGACTAATTTTAACATTAAAGTTCATATGAAAACTATTTTATTTGGTTTTTGCTATAATTTTGTTAAGTTACATGGGAATGGGACGAAATTTAGGATACAGGGTATATTGCTGGCGAGAAACTTATTTTTTAATGTTAGATGGTGTCACATACAGTGTTGTTCATTTAAAAATACGCAAACCTATTCTACCTTCAATTTTACATACAAAGGTACTCTTAGTATTTGTCACTAAAAGCAGGCGAAAAAATGTATCTTTTATTGATTGTATTATCAGATAACAAACTTAGATCATTTACAAGACTAAACTAGTTAATAACATTTACAATTATTATTTCTGAAATGACCACCGCCTACTTTAACGCATATATTAATCCACCTTAAAATTGATTGACAAACTCTTTCGAATATACTTGTCGTCTGATTAATAATGGAACACAATTTAAATATCATATTCTTCAGTCTTGTTTATTTTGGACTGGAGGTTCGTAAACTAGCGACTTCCAGTAACCCCACAGAAAATAATCCGAAGGATTCAAATCTGGTGATCCGGGAGGCTGCCTCAAGGAAACCTCTCAACCGTTTTCAAATGTTTGTTATGAATTTACCTACTATTTCTTGTGTACTGGGGACGTAGAGGAAAGATATAGAACATTTTTAAGAATTATTATTTTTATACAATTTTACTAATTTGGTGATAGTAATATGCAAGGATAGTTTAACATACTACATGACGTTAAAGAAATATTTTTTCGCAAATTTTTCAAAAACTGGAAATAATCCAACTTAATTCTCGACTTAGGTTTTAACTTCAAACCCGTTCTTATCCAAATATTAAGTATGTAGAATTGAATGGTAAATAGGTCTGTTTGGTCAAATGACATTCAGTGCGACACAAAAAATTTATGGCTAATTAAATTCAGGGACACATGGTATGTAGTGCCTCCTAAAATTAAACAAAAAACTAAGTTAATATTTTAGTTTCTTTTTAAAAATATACCCAGTATCCCTAATTTCGTCCAATTATGTTACTTGGACAAAAGTAATGGGTGTTTTTTTTAGAGGTATAGAACTTTAAGTTGGCATTACTGTTCAAGATGGCAACCGATTTAACAGCTGTCAAGTGATTTACTCTCAGTTTGGTTTGGCAATTTATCATGAATAGACTCACGCCTGAACAACGCTTGCAAATAGTGCAATTTTATTTCGAAAATAATGGTTCTGTGCGGAATACGTATCGCACACTACGTCCATTTATCGTCGACAAAATCGTCCATCAGTAGTTAATTCGATTAACCATGGAATGTTTTCGCGCCACGTTTACTCTTATTGATAACTCGCATCCCCAGAGACGCCGTACATGCGCAGAAGAAGCTATTGCTACTGTAGAGCGTAGCATTGAGGAAGACCCGAATGAGTCCATCCGCCATCGAGCACAGGAATTGGATCTGTGTCCATCCACTTTATGGAAGATTTGCGGAAGGATCTTGGTTTGCGTGCTTACAAAATCCAACTCGTGCAAGAATTGAAGCCAAACGATCATCAAGCAAGGCGTAGATTCGTCGAATGGGCCCAAAACGAGATTGCCGTTGTTCCCGATTTTCATAAGCGAATTTTGTTTAGCGATGAAGCGCACTTCTGGTTGAATGGCTACGTCAACAAACAAAACTGCCGCATTTGGAGTGAAGCTAATCCTCAAGTGTATATCGAAACACCGTTACATCCAGAAAAACTGACTGTTTGGTGCGCTTTATGGGCTGGTGGAATCATTGGTCCGTACTTCTTCAAAAATGATGATGGCCAGAACGTTACAGTCAATGGTGATCGGTATAGAGCCATGATTACTAACTTTTTATTCCTGAATTGAACAGCCATGATGTCCAGGAGCTGTGGTTCCAACAAGACGGCGCAACATGTCACACAGCTCGTGCCACAATCGATTTATTGAAAGACACGTTTGGTGACCGCCTAATTTCACGTTTGGACCTGTGAATTGGCTTCAAGATCTTGTGATTTAACACCGCTAGACTACTTTCTGTGGGATATGTAAAGTCGTTGGTCTATGCGATAAACCACAAACGCTTGACCATTTGAAGACAACATTCGCCGTGTTATTGCCGATATACGGCCACAAATGTTGAAAAAAGTCATCGAAAATTGGACGTCCAGATTGGACCACATCCGAGTCAGCCGTGGCGGTCATATGCCAGAAATCATATTTAAAATGTAATGCCACAAGATTATCTTTCGAATAAAAAAATTCATGTCAATCAAATAATACATCGTTTTATTAAAATTTAAAGTTCAATACCTCTAAAAAAACACCCATTATAAGCAAAAAATCAAACAAAATAGTTTTTTGATGCTCTGTATCTCAGAAACCAAGAAACCAAGCCGTTGCGACCCGTGTTTATATGAACTTTTATCTTAAAATTAGTCAAAGATTAAGTTTGTGACAAGTACTTTAATAAGCACCTTGTATAAAATATAAGTACTTGTATACAAACTTTGTTAGAGGCTTAGAACTGATTATCAGTTTGACCAATGCTTAGTTCAAAGCCAAAATTAGTATGACATAAAAAACTTCGACAAAAGAAAAATTATAAAGAACGAAGCTCTTGCTCGTTTGTTAAAAATTCTACGATTATTAATTAGCATGTAATTCAAACCCAAGTAAATTTGATTGTAAAGCCAATTATGTTTACTTTGTGTAAAGATTTGCTCCTAACAGAAAAATTTTTTTTCTTATAAATATACCTATTTTAAACTTAATATTAGTTAATCTTGTATTCTAGTTCATCAATAAATATACTATTTGAAAGTGAAGATTAATAATTTTATTTAATTTGCTTAATAGAAATTATCGACTATTAATAAAGTTTCTATATGTCGTAAGAATTAATTTGGATATTATTGGTAATTAAATAACATAATTCAATACGGTACAACTACTGCAGTTCACTCCAAGAACTACATAATTAAACAGAAAATGGTTAGAAGTATTCTCGGCAACGATGTTATTAATTCCCTTGACTAAAATTGAATTGGCATTTATTTAAAAAAAATGTTATGATAAGTATAAACTTTTCCTTAAATTTTAACTAAGTAAACGTTTACCTTAAAACTGTCGTTCTAGTTTAGCTCCAATTCAGTTTCCATTTAATTCTTATTTTTGTTATCTTGCTAAAGCATCCGTATCTTAAATGTTAATAAGTACAATATTAAATGCATTAGTACATTTACCACTTTAATAAAACTGCCTGAGAATCTACAATAAATAACTGTGGTTTTACATTAATAAACTTTGCAGTAGACGTGATTTACAAATAGGTTTTTCTAATTACTTGTTTTTATAATTTAAATTTCTAATTGCTAGTTTGTTGCAGAATGCTCTTGCGTTGGCATCTCCTATCGACCTGCTTCATGCTTATTTGGTTATCTAGAGCAGCACCATATGTCCACTTAATTGCTTGTGTACATTGGATTCCAAGGGTCGCAACTAACATCTTGCTGAAGAGGAATGACCAATTCGATTCCTGTAGACGAAATGGATTCGGGAATGGAAGTGCTCGATATATCCGCTCCCGAAAATAATTGGAATTTGCTAACAATAAGTTCAGTGTTCCAGAAATAAAACTTTAGAGAAATTCATATTAGAAGGTCAAACGTTGTTTCAAATTGGTATGCATTCGTTTTGGGGTGTTCCAAGTGTAAAAGTTTTAGATTTAACGTTTAATATTTCGGCAGTGTGTTCGATCATAATTTTAGAGGTTTGGTGAATTTAGTTGAATTACGTTTAGACGATAATTTAATTCAAAAACTACCTAGTGGAGTATTCAAACATTTAACGGAGTTACGAATATTAACGTTAGAAAGAAATCGGTTGCAAGAGCTTATTCCTAGAATGTTTGCAAGATTATCTAAATTACAAGTGCTCAAACTAGTGAAAACCTATTAATGGAACTTTACCAGATGTATTTAAGGATACATTGGTAAGTAGATACTGCATTCAATTAAATGCTCGCACTTGGAGCAATTTTTTAAAACGTTTGCTGATTTTATAACTAGTATATTAAAGCATGAATGATATTAAAGTTTTAGTTAGCAATTTAAAGTTGTGGCACGAAGCTAAACATTTCTTGATAAAACTAGTGCTGGGTAATATCAATCAAGTTAATGATAATTGAAGAAACATTTTTCTTATTTGTGTATTAATTTTAATATAAAAAAACTTACTTATTTTCGGAGGGTAATTTGTTTTATTTAAATAAACAATATATTTCATAGGAAATATTTAAAATATTTAATGATGTTTTTTCTGCAGATTTTAAACTCAGTTTTGTCTACCTCTACATAACAAAATATGATTTAATTTTAAATAATACATAATCACACTAATACAAATATTTTAATTTAGTTAATTGACTATTGGTGACCAGTAAAGTCAGTATCCTATGCAATTTTTTAATAAGTGGTTGACTTTGACATCAATTTAAAATTTGTTTTTCATATTTGTTTTTTATAGTAAAAATAACAAAATATTAGAAAAAGTTTTTTTTAAATCCAATTTTTACTCATATTATTGAAATAGTAGGGGAATAAGTTGAATCCAAATATTAATAAATTAAATAGATTTAGTAGCTCCTAGTCGAGCTTTGGCTTTTGGCTTGAGTTTAGGTTTGACTATTATCATTGTTATACAATAAAAACTATTGACTTGGCAACAAGTATTTTATTATGTTTTATTGTATACAGTGAGGACGAAAAGTCAGCCCCCCCCTTAACTTTTGTCCATTTGAATTTAAAAGCTCAAATTAACACAGTGTACACAAAAAATTGAGTTCTTTCATATGGTACCATTACAAATGTGACAGCTCAAAATTGTTTGAGTAGGTTTCATAACCTCAAAAATCTTAAATTAGAGTAAGGGTCGGAGGGGTCTCAAACGAAAGCTTATTTAAATTTGCATACAGCTATGGGGTTTAAAAGCAAAATAAATCAACTTTAAAGTTCAGCTGGCAACAAAGAAAACTTTAAAGAGTTTTCGGCTTAGTAAATTAAATAAGCAGGCTTGCTCCTATTCCATATCCATGGCAACATTGGTAACCATATGAACGGTCAATATTTAAGACAGCTTAGTTTGAGAAGTACATATTTAAACGTAGTTTAAAACGTCAAACAAGTATCATTCGTATCTTGTTATTAGAATTCTTAACTATTCAAAGAGAATTAATAGAAAAGTTGAAGCCATTATAATCTTCGGAGAAGCAAATCGAAATTTTCATCAGGCAGTCCGCTTGTATAATGCTAGGTTTCCTGACCGTCAAATCGACAGATATTACAGGAAACTATTGTCAAAATTCATGGAATCTGGTAGCGTTTCGCATAAAAACGTTCAGGTCGTCCTTCTATTTCCGAAGAATTGCAATTGAATATTTTGGCGAGTGCTGTTGAAAATCCCACTGCTACCACAAATTTTATTGCGGAGCAGCAAGGTAGTTGTAAGAGTACAGTTAAAAGTATTTAAAAAAGACAAGTTTCATGTGTACAAACTTAAATTTGTACATGAAATTAATGAAGATGATCCTGACAGACGAATGGAGTTTTGCGAACAGATAATAAATAACATAAGAGAAGAACCTGATTATTTGGGCCGCATATGTTTTTCTGATGAATGTACATTTTTCTCAATGGAGAAGTTAACAGGCAAAATGTGAGACTGGTCGGACACTAATCCTCATCAGTTTAGGGTTACTAGCACTCAGTACCCTCAAAAGGTGAATGTTTGGTGGGGATAATGGGGAGACATACATTGGTCCGTATTTTCTGGAAGGAAATTTGACTGGGGAAATTCATCTCCAATTATTAGAAAGGCAAATATTTTCAAGAATACAAGAAATCGCTCAAGAAAATCCAGAATTCCATAGAGTAACTAGCTATCAACATGGTTAATTCTCAATTTATCATTATTTTTTAGGATATTATCTTTTAACAGGATGGAGCTCCCGCTCATTATTATTTAAATGTAAGAGACTATCTCGATAATAATTTCCCAAACCGGTGGATTGGTCGAAGAGGTTTTTAGAGTGGCCTGCCCGATCACCCGATTTAACCCCATTAGATTTTTTTATGGGGTTATTTAAAGTCAAAATTTACAAAACTGAAGTGCAAACAATAGAAGAGTTGCGTTTTAGAATAACTGATCAATGCAGACAAATTAATGATGAAGTTTTAAGGAATGTACGTAGAGAAACTGAAGAAAGGTTGTATCATTGTCTTGGAGTCGCAGGCGGTCGGTCGAGCATCTGCTTTAATAATAGTTTTAGTTAGTTTTCTGATGTCAACTCTTATTTTTTTGTTGTTTAAAGTAGTTTTGATAGAAACAACAATAATATTACTTGACACTAATGCTTTTACCGGCATGGCGTTTTTCATTTTATTTTAAAGCGTTTTAAGATTTTACTCAAAACTTCACAGTTGTATGCAAATTTAAATAAGCTTTTGTTTGAGACCCCACTCGACCCCTACTCTAATTTAAGATTTTGGAGGTTATGAAACCTACTCAAACAATTTGAGCTGTCACATTTGTAATAAGTACCATATGAAAGAACTCAATTTTTGTGTACATTGTGTTAATTTGAGCTTTTAAATAAAATGGACAAAAGTTAAGGGGGCTGACTTTTGTCCTCACTGTAAAATATACCAATGCCATGTATATGGATATCTCAGTTATCACTAACATTTGATTACAGAATTTTAAAATAAAAGTCTATATGAACATGGTCCTGAAACGGCTTGGTTTCTGAGATACAGGGCGTCCAAAAAACTATTTTATTTGGTTTTTTTGTTTATATTTTTCTTAAGTTATATAGTAATTGGACGGAATTCGGGATATTGATAACAAGAATCTCAAATATTAACTACTTTTATTAATGTTAGAAGGCGCCACATGCAGTGTTGTTTCTTAATATAATTAACTTAACTTTTGTGTTTATTGTATATCATTTTTGACCAGATAGACCTTTTCCATTCAATACAAAAGGCCTTTTAGTATTTGTCGCTAAAAGTAGTCGTTTGGATAAAACAGGTTTGAAGTTAAACTGTTAAATTAGATTAGAATTTTTTAATTTAATTTACAATATTAAGGAAACAAATAAAAAAAAATGTTTATTGGACGTCCTGTATCTCAGAACTGCCGTTGCACCTATGCTTATCTAACTTTATCTTAAAATTAGTCAAAGATTCACCCTTCAAAGTTTGTACACAAGTATTTAATACTCTGTATTAGACTAGACGCTGGTGCAGGGTAGATTTATCTGTGAACCCCTGCCAGACGCCAGCCTTGGTTTATCTCCCAATACCATACGGGGAAACCATTGTCCTACCCCAGCTCCCACCAATCTATACCATTTGCTCTAAATATCTCTACCCCTATCAACCCGTCTGGCCAGCGTGATAGGAAATAAAAAACCTCGCATAAATGATGTCACAAACTTACCACGGCCCTCACTCGGCAGCATGATCCCGGTTACGGTAGCACCGACAAGACAGAAATGCAGAGGGTACGCGAAGAATCTCCGGAGTAGATCAGGCTACCAGACAGAAAATTGCATAGCCACTTACAACACTAGAACACTTGATCGGATCAGAAAAATACCAGAACCAGAAAATGAACTTTCATAGTGGTAGTGATCACAGAATGGTAAGAGTAATAATAGAAATCAATATAAAGAGAGAAAGATCTAAGCTGATATCGAAAGTACGAAACCTAGAATGGAATCCCATAGATAACTCCGATGAATACAGAGAGGCTCTAAAAAATGACTTAGAAGGTATAGAAAGTCTGGGAACAGACGTTGAGAACTTAAATGAAAAATATGTACAGCATTGCAAGATACAAAAAAAAGATATGAAGTTAAAGCAAAAGAAAAAACGAAGAAAAACTGTCTAGAGGCACAAAACAGCTACTAACGAAAAGAAGAGAACTACAGAACAAATACACCACAAACAACGAGGAACTAAGACAACTAAATAAAGAAATATCAAAGGCTATAAGAAAAGATACCAGAAAATTTAATACAGAGAAAATAAATACAGTGATTGAAAAACAACAAGAGTCTTAAAGTTTTACGTAGAAATTTAAAAGTAAAAAAACACAACATCTGCAAACTAGAAAATAGAAAATAAGGCAGGGCAAGTGAATTGTAAAATTGTCGAAGACTTCTATAAAGAACTGTATAGAAAACCAGATGAAGAAGAGGTACCTATCCCAAGAATACTGAACCAGGGCTCTGAAGATGTACCAGACATAACCTACTGTGAAGTAAGAAAGGCGGTGTCTGAGATGAAGAATAATAAGTCACCAGGAGAAGACGAAATTGTTATAATGGCAGTAAAGGAAGGTGGACACATAGTTATTAAAAGCCCTCAAAGTATTTAATGAATGTCTACATCAAGGGGTAACACCTTCAAAGTGGAACAACGCCACTATAGTAATAATGCACAAGAAGGGGAACATTGATAATCTAGCAAATTACAGACCCATTAGTCTCCTATCCCACTTGTATAAACTATTTATGAAGATCATTGCTAAACGCCTAACTCCAAAATTAGATTTTTACCAGCCGAAAGAACAGGCAGGATTTAGAGCAGGGTACGGTACGAATGACCATCTATATACAATCAAGACCCTTATAGAAAAATCAACAGAATATAATAAATCTCTCATCCTTGTTTTTGTAGACTATGAAAAAGCTTTTGACTCAACCAGCCAACAACATATGCTCAAATCATTAACAGACTGCAGAATTGATTACAGGTACATTGCACTGATTAAGGGTATATAAGAAACAACGGCGTTGGTAAGACTACATAAAACAAAGAACATTCCGAATAGAACAAGGTGTACGTCAAGGAGATATCCTCTCTCCAAAGCTGTTCACCACACTGCTAGAACATGCCTGTAAGAAAATCGATTGGGGAAATGGGCCTAAATATAGACGGTGAAAGATTAAATAACTTAAGATTTGCAGACGATATCGTCCTTATCACCGACCGTATAGATCAAGCGTCCATGATGTTGGGAAAAATTATACAATGCTTCAAGGAAAGTTGGCCTAAGACGCAAGTCGTGCAAACCTAGTCCCCAGTAAAAACATAACTATTGGAAGCAAATCTCATTGAACTAGGTGGTGACCTACAAATCTTTGGGTCATGAGATCCGAATAGGACGGGACAACCAGACGTGCGAACTTCTCCGGAGAGTAGGCTTGGGGTGGGCATCTCTTTGGAAGATTAAAGTATGTTTTCAAGTCGGATATTCCCATCAGTCTACAAAACGAAAAGTATACAATCAGTGCGTATTACCAGTGATGACATACGGAGCCGAAACATTGACGCTTACAAAAAGTCAGCAAAGAAACTGCGTGTCCCCAACGGGCGATGGAGAGGGCTATTCTGGGTATTTCCCTCTCAGAGACCGAATACCAAATGAGATTATTCGCCAAAGAACAGGTGTTTTAGATGTAATCGGAAAAATAACAACTTTAAGGTGGAACTGGGCCAGGCCGCGTAGCTAGAAGAAGGGACGGAAGATGGTCTAAAAAACTATTGGAGTGGCGTCCGAGGCACGAAGCTTATAGTAGTAGAGGGCGCCCCCCACACGATGGACCGATGACATTAAAAGAATCTGTGGTAATTGGATACAAATGGCTCAAGATAGAGCAGAGTGACAAAATAAACGAGAGGTTTATGTTCAGCAGTGGACTATTATAGCTGAGTGATGATGATGATGATTAAACTAGACAAAAGATACTGCACTTTAAAGCTCTAAATAATTACAAATAGTTACAATAGAAAAGAACTAATGTTTACATATAAATTAATTACTTTTAGCATTGAGTAAAGTGGCAACCTTGCTAAATACATCAGGTTAGTGAAAGAAGAGATAAAATGTAAAAATACATATTATTTTTTAGAAAACGGTAATTTTTAAACCCTGGGCTATAGTCAGGTTGTAAAACTGAAATCGACAGGTAAAAACGATCGTGTATTTATACAGGCAACCCACATTGCAGTATTTCATAAATCTCCGTATCGTTACACTTCTTCCCTTACTATTTATTCAATGCAAAGTTTTAACTGCATAAGATAATTTAGATTTTACTTATTACTTGTCAATTGCAACACTGTTTCAAAGTAAAATTTGATAGATATTTTTTGTCAATTTTTATCTAGTTCGAATTATAACTTGATGCAAAAATCAAATTTCTCATAAAGCTCTTAATAAAAAAATTTCTTACGATACGAACTTTTTTGTCAGACTTTACATATAATTGATTTGTTTAGTACATACTATGCAGAATAGAAGAACTGAGATTTCGATGGCCAGAGTCATGATTAAAAAAACCCATTTTCGGATTGGACCTGGCGTAGTTGCAAACGTTTTTTCTGATATTGTAAGTAATTTCTTCAGGGTCAAAAACAAACAAACAAGAGTTCAAGGTAGACTACTAAAATCAGGCAATGAACTTGAAAATATATTTCTTTTTTCTTTTTAGTCTAAAATCTGGTTTGATTGACTAATTGATCACTTGACATTTAGTAGTCTACCTTAAAGTCTCATTTGTGTATTTCAAGAGCCTCACTCTGATTAAACTTCTTAGGATAGCAGACGAAACTTTGGCTACTACGGTTATCATTACGCTATACAGTCGAATCCGAAGGATGTTTTTGTTTTAATATTCAGGCTGATTTATTAGTGATGGATCACTTAAAATAATGTATATCACATATTCAACAGATTTGTTTTATTTAAACAAAATATAATATTTGAAAATGTGAATTTCTTAGTATCAGTAATTTGACAAGTAAAAGAGATACTTGAATGTGAGTAAGTGGTGGTTTCAAAAACGTAACACATGCCGTTTACATGTCCTTTTTTAACTTAAACTTGATTATTTAATCTTGGAACATTATTTACGTTGAAATAAAATTAATTTAAATAATTCAGCTTAAATTCTATGTATAGTGTTAAGAAAAATGGTACCCGCTACTAAGTTATCAAATTTACTTCTTTTTTGCCTCACCTACGCCTCACCTCATTGCAAGTGCTAACATCCAATACAATGTTTATATGTATAATATTATATATCGTATCCCAAAATTACGTGACCAAACGGAGACAGTACTTCGAACTCATGGCGATGCATTTTTCAAAAATATTCCTTTGTTTACTTGTTTGTTTAAATTGTATACATGTATTTGTTGAAGATGAGAACGTAGCTCTCGAAATACATGTAGTTTCAACAAACATGTTCTGGTAGAAAAAGATATACAGTGTTTATCAATTGTTATCCTATTCAAGTTAAATGAGAAGTTGTCAACATTTAATCAAAGGCGTAACATTTGTGGAAGTTGATGTACCTACAGGAACATCCCAAAGTTTTACATGTGTGCCCTAAACAGTGTAATCTTTGAATGCATTTTTCTAGAATCTGGAGTGTCTGAGCGATGTAAATCTAGAGATGTTGTTTTTCGTAAAAAGACCTAAATTTTAAGAAAAATGAAATAAAATATTGACTTAGAAAATAGTTAAGGCTGTTCAATTTCCTCAAATGTAACTCTTATGATTAAATTCTTGCAATTTCCACTATAGATTTAAACTCACCACGTCAAAATTAGCAAAGTTAAAAAAAAATCAAAACTTTATCTTAAACCATTTAGAAATAATTTTAAAAAAATGCATCGCCCTAAGTTCGTTTTTAAGGGACCGTAATTCCGTTAGGAAGAATTTTTCAAAAGCAAATAATACTATTTTTCTATGCACATTTTATTGTTTTTGTTTGGCCATCTACTTTCAGAACACTTTGTATATAAGACGGTGAGTTCAATTGAAAACTCATTACTCTCAGTATCTTTGACAATCTAAACAAATTTTGAAATACTTAGAGCTTGTTTTTAGAGGGATTTCTTTGCTGTTCATAGAATTCTGACAGTTTCATGTTTAAGTTGTTTGTAACAGATTGTTTGATTTCTTAAAGAGTGCAGCATTTGCAGTAAAACAGTGATACAGCCTTTGCTTAAAGTATGAAGGTCTTATACATAGATGACCCTATAGAAAAAATCCAAAGGAGATACTGGAGCAAAAGCAAATAATTATACAGGGTGTTAATTAAGTACTAATTTTAAGATTAAAAGTTCATATCAACATCGGTACACAACGGCTTGGTTTCTGAAGTACAGGGCGTTCAAAAAACCTACTTTATTTGGTTTTTTACTTATATTTTGTTAGGTAACATGGCAATTGGGGAAATTTGGGGGTATATTCATGACGAGAAACTCAAATATTAACTGAATTTTTGTTTAATGATAGAAGGCGCTACATACAATGTTGTTCCTGAATTTAATTAACCATAACCTTTTATGTCGCATTGTATGTCATTTTTTACTAGGCAGACCAATTTTCCATTCAATCTTATATACGAAAGGTACTCTTAGGGCCAGTTGCACCACAGTCGGTTAAATTTAACCTACGTTAAAACAATCGTTATTATGTTTAATCCTTGGATACTATTGTTTTTAACCTACGGTTAAATTTAACCGACGTTGGTGAAAGTGGCCCTTAGTATTTGGATCATTTGGGAGTTTTTGAAAAATCAACGAAAAACTTTACCTTTAATTGATTGTATTATGATGTAACAAACTTAGATCGTTTACAAGACTAAGACTAAACTAGTTAATAACATCTACAATAATTGCTGAAAATGACCGCCGACTACTTCAACGCATTCGACTTAACATTGATCGACGAAACTAAGACAAAAACTAAGTCAATATTTGAGTTTTTTGTCATCAATACTTTCAGTATCACGAATTCCGTCTAATTGCCATGTTACTTAACAAAAATAATAAACAAAATACCAAATAAATGTTTTTGGACGCCCTGCATCTCAGAAACCAAAGCCGTTGCTGACCCATGTTCATATGAACTTTTATTTTAAAATTAATCAAATATTCACCCTTTGAAGTTTGTACAAGTACTTAATCAACACCCTGATAGAATATCTCCAATCTTTCAGTTTATTTAAAAATTGCTTCTTCAGTCACCTCCTTGCTGGGATTATGTAATGCAATGAGACACCACCTTGCTGTAAAGTTGGTCCAACCTTAATAATTAGCAGCTTACCATCTTCATTTTATTGATTTTCTGCGCTCTTTGTGCGTAATAGATGAATCGTATTTCCAAGTGTAACCAACCAATGAAAAGAAATTATAACATTTTGCAAACATTTATTTTCTGAGACGACGGGATACGGACGTTTTCACTTTTCAAAATCAGTGTTCTAACTAATCTATTTTGTTCGGTTAAAAGATTATTATACTTTGGCATAACATGACGCTCTTGATACCAACAAAATTAAAAATATGAACACAAATATAAAAAATCAATTTTAATTGAAATTGTTTTATTAATTTTGTTTTTTAATTTTTTTCAAAAAATATTAAAAACACTACTTCTTCTTCTTGATGTGCCGTCTCCTTATTGAAGGTTGGCAACAATAATGGCAAATTCCTCTCTATTCTGAGCCGTTCTCAACAGTGCGTGCAGTTAAGCCCTGTCCAATTTCTAATGTTCTTGAACCAGGAGCATTGTCTTCTATCCGGTCCCCGTCTGCCCTCCATTATCAATCTGATCAGAGAATATTTTTCATGGCGCATTATGTGTCCTAAGTATGCAGCTTTTTTCTTCTTTATAGTGATCAGTAATTCTCTTTCCCTTCCCATTCTTCTCAATACCTCGTCGTTCGTCACATGTTCCGTCCACGATATCATCAACATCCTTCGGAAGACCAACATGAAAGTTGATCTTACTTGCTCGATTCTTGCACGTATTTCTGTATCTGGGTCTATTTTGTTCGTTAACCACTATTTTTTTGTTATATACTTCTAGATTTGCCACGTTGGTTGGGCCTTTACTAAACACCATTACCTTTGTTTTGTTTATATTTATTTTTAATCCCAATGTATCGCTTTCTTTTACTATGTTATTCTTCAAACGTTGGAGTTCCTCCGGTCTATCCGCAATTATGGCTGTATCGTCTGCATATCTAAGGTTGTTTAGTATTCTACCATTAACTTTTATGCCGTCATGTGCATGTTTTGTTGCTTTTGGAGTATATATTCCGAATAGATATTGAATAGAATCGGCGATAATATACATCTCTGCCTAACCCCTCGTCTACACTTGAAGACAAATGTTAGTAAATAGTAGTAATTAAACATTAAATACATAAACTAAAAAATATTTGTAGATATTCAAAAAATTGGGGTAAATGTTAGTTAAATATTTCTAATAAATATATGAAAAACATTTGGCAACCATTTAATTCTCATCCTCTTTTTCAAAATAAAAAAGAAATTAACAAATTAAATACAATAATGTATTATTTAACAATCACTGATGTAAGCCATTCTTTTCTGGTCAAAATGCAGCTCCCACTACAAGAAAGAACAAGGGGTGTTGCGCAGACCTCTACAACTGATAGGTTGTAAAAAACATTTATAGAAATGTATAGTTTATTAATTAATTAGACATACTTTCAAGAAATTTTTAATAATGTTTTTTACTAATAAGTTTGACTAGTTTCAACGACAATTAACTATATAAGTCTTCTTCATTACAAAATATGACAGTTGACAGTTTGACAAACGTTACTATAATGTCAGGTTGTTGTTTATGAGGTAATTTAAAAAAAATAATTTTACATTAGATTAGATTATATTAAGTTAAATATAAAAAAAAAAGAAAAAGGTTAAGTAATCGTATTACATAAATATTTTTTTGTGTGGTTTGTAATTAGATGCGTAAAATGTTTGAATGCGAAGTTACATTAAAGAACTTTTAGTTTGATAAAATACATTAAGAGATTAAAAAGACAGTTTGATATTTTAAAGTAGAATTATCAAAATTACATTGATCGTTGGCTATTAAATTAAGAGTTGTTATTTAATGTATATGATCTCTAATTCGTCTAAAATTTGTTTATCATATTTATTTATAATGGATGTAAAGCTAAATTAATTGAAGCTTTGAAGACAAATCAGATAATTTATTTACTGAGATCTTTAATTATGTTAATGATGTCCGAAATCAAAGGAATTGAAATGTATTTGTTACTTGGTTTTTCTTTAATTGGAGTTAACGTTAATTAAACTTATTAAAAATATTAAGAAGAATTTTGAAGTTTAATTCTATTTTAAATTTTGTAATTAAAGTAAAACTCTGCCAGTTTTTGTGAAAAGACGTGACGTGAAAAACTGTAATTGTTTGAACTATAGTTGTAGATTTTCTAAATTAACAGAATTTGAATTGATAGAAATGTACGTATCTACAAAATCACGAAAATTGCATCGAAAAGGCAAATGTTACAGTCAATGCATCTATTTCAAAACAATATATTCTTATTAAAAACGATATTTTTGAAATAAGATTTCTAAATTATTCATAAAACTTTAGCTTAAATTCTAAACTAGCTTTGTTTTTGTCACCTTTTTGAAAAAACAAAGTCAGGTTGTGTTGGGTCTATTTGTGGCACCCGGTACAACTTAACATAATTTTATAAAAAAGCTTGTTAGAAATTATGGGCGTTATGGCAAATGAATTAGCTTCGTTACTTTTCAAATAATGCCGTAAAAGAAGATTCCCATAGCTATTGGCTACCCTGTATTTAACAATTATAGTAAACCTTATTTGACCTTTGCTGCCACTATAACACATCAAATAAATAACCGGATATCTAAACTTAATAAAAAAAACTTTGGTTTTTCTATGATTAAATCTGCATGTAGTAGCATAATTCGTATTGTAGAGGTTTTCCCCAAAAATTTTTAGTAATTGTAATTTGTTCTGAGACCCCTTCTAGGTGGAGGTGGAAGTTCAAAAACAACTCAAATTGTTGAAATTGCAATTCACAATTGTAATTAGTATTATTTTCTTGAGTATTTGTGCGAACACAACGTAAATTAATACACACGGTAAAATGGTTGCTCAAGCAGCACCCACATTTTATCAAAAAAATTATTCAAAATCCATTCATATTTGATGAATGGGATTTGACCAATGTTATCCACCTAATTTAAAGAAATAACAGAAAATTTTCATATAAACATAAAATTTCAAAACGAGTGTTATATTTTTAATTTTATAAAATTTTGGCTTTTGAAATTGGTAACTTTTTTTTTATTTAAATAGATCACTCTGTAATGATTGTAATTGTGAACGTTTTCTTAAATTCTGAATAAAAAATGTTTAACAAACCATTAAGTACGTCAAAATAAATTCTTTTTGAATTAATAATTGACTTTCTTCTTTAAACATTGCAAATTCCAATATTCCACTACCTTACAACTACAAATCGTTTTAGTGGCAAATTTGTACAGTGTCATCCCCAAAGTCCGCACCAAATGGGAAACTTCTTTATTATGGGTTTTTCGATAAAAAGTTATTCTTTATAAAAGTTTGTGCATCCTCTAAAGCTAAAAATGCACCAACGCAATGTGGCGAAAATTTAATTTGGAGTCAATAGTAAAGTGCCCTTATTTCAATAAATATCAAAAAATTTGATTTAAAAAAGTTGTTCTTTATTTAAAAAAACATCAAGATTTGAAGTCATGGCCATCTAAGAGAAATTTTAATTTTTTCCAATTTTTTTAAAATGGTGGCTAATAAGAAAAAAGATTTGCTTTAATTGATAATTAGACGACATCTTGTATACAAAAGTTTATTTTAAAAGATCTTGTAATTTACAAATTGCCCAATTATTGTGCTAATTATGGTCAGATTATTTTTTATTCATTAGAAAAAACTTCAAAATATTTGGTGTAAAGTTCTTTTGAGTTTTTGTTGACATCAAAAAATACGCGTCTTTCTTTACATTTTGTTGGTGCATTTTTAGTTTTAGGGGATGCAATAAAATTTTTATGAAGAATAACTTTTTATCGAAAAACCCATAATAAATAAGTTTCCCATTTGGTGCGGACTTTGGGGATGACGCTGTATAATGTTCATAATGTACGCTGTCATTTTTATGATGAACTGGATGTTTAAAAATCTCACAATACAAATGTTTCAATTTTTCCAATTGAAAATCCTTTCTTTTTTACTTTACCGACTTATTCCCGTTAAACAAATTAACTACTTAAAGGTTTCATAAAATTATGTTTGTTCACAATTTTTCAAAATAGAATTAATCATTTAAATGATTTTTGCGCTCTTATATGAATATTGAAAATGACTCATTTCTATTTTTGCTTAGTAATTAGATTCATTCATTCATTGCAAATACTAGATATGTTTACAATCGTGACATGACTTAAAATTGTGTGTACATCCACTAATTTCAATTTTAACTTAAAATTTTATTTTTATATAATTCTAGTATTTATTAAAGCCTTAATATTTGTATACTATTTGAACTGAGTTAATTGTGTTTGTTCATCTTTTTTCTCTTTCTTACAATCTATTACCACAATAAAAAAAAAGCATTAAAAATATTAGAAGAGATTTGGCCCAGAATAATAACTACTCATGTATTGTGACAAGATTTGTCTTTAAAACTGTGTTGGTGGGAATTTGATAATTTCCAAAAACGGTTTTGTTTTGCGGAACTGAAAATTTGTTAGGAAGTCCATTTGACGACCGTAAGTAAATCTCTTGATACGTGTATTTTCCAGTTGGTATGTTTTTTCTTGTACAATTTTAGATTCTCATTTGGTTTTTCATTCGCGCATTTAGATTTTAATTTTACCATTTGGTTTCGAAACCCAAATATCCGTGACAAATACTTTCTTACTTTTTCTTCCTTAAATTAACGTATTTGGACTGTTAAGCGTATGTATAGATTTCAATTTGACAGGTCATGAAGTAAATCATTTTATTTACATTATTTGTTAAGGTTATGTTTGGAATTTAATTATCATGAGTTAAAGAAAGTAAAGCATCACTTTATCAAAATTTATTTTAAAGATCGAATTAAGTAACAATTATGTTAGGGTTTTTTATATGAGCACTTTCGTGATAAATATCTTCTTAATTAAGTAGGTAGATGCTCTTTTTAGTGCTTTTTGGCGATTTTGTTAGCTAGACGTTGTAGGCTTACGGTGTTTTAAAAATCAAGCTACCATAGTTTAACCTATTAACTTCGAAAAAAAAACCTGCTTTCGATATTCTTAATATTGCAAATTATCAAATAGTTACTGTGTTACTGTTAAGTATGTTCTCTAGTTGCATGGTTTTTGTGTGATTGCCTATTTACTAAAGTTCTAAATTCTTTTCTACTACCTCTAAATGTTTTAGCTTTTAATTGAAATACTACTGCTATCTATCGAACCATGACGTTCTTTCTAATAGTCGTGCTGCCTAGTGTAAATTAATTGAGTAAGAAAAATTTTTTTAAATAGAAAAATGGGAAAAAATAATCTGATCTTCTCAGTATCTTCAATATCTACATTCTATATTTTTTTCGAAATCTATTACAAGATAGTTTATTAATTAGTATCATAACCCAATTACTTGCTTGTTATGACTTTAATCTTAATTCTCGATTTATGTATTATAGGTTCATTTTAATTCAAAATTGTAATGTTCTTCAGAGATCATTTGCGGAATTGAGTAACTAAAATATAGATTTTATTTGAGTTCAAAAGTTTGACACACATGCGTAAGTCATACACACGAATAGAATGTGACTCAATTACACTCCGTAAGTTATATATATATATATATATATATTATATATATCACTATATATATATATATATATATATATATATATTAGCAACTTTGCCGACAGGTATGTAAAACAGTTACATAGTCGATTCTTCAATAATTATAGCCAACCTAACAGTTGGCAAGTATAAACATTTCGAATCGCCTGCAGTAAAAGTACGCAGAGATTGTACAATAGCAAACAAACACTGAGAATCACCCGACAGCTGTTTCGTCCTTTTGGGACTCATCGGGAGTGAGAGAACTCGAGTGTAAGTTCACTATTGTACAAACGCGCCTGTCGACTATATGCCCTACTGGAGGGATCACAATATTTAAATGATAAGTTTTTCGACATCTAGTGTCGACTCGTGAAAGCGTTCACGTACGAAAATGTTAGCAACTTTGCCGACAGGTATGTAAAACAGTTACATAGTCGATTCTTTAATAATTATAGCCAACCTAACAGTTGGCAAGTATAAAATTTCGAATCGCCTGCAGTAAAGTACGCAAGAGGGTTGTACAATAGCAAACAAACACTGAGAATCACCCGACAGCTGTTTCGTCCTTTGGGACTCATCGGGAGTGAGAGAACTCGAGTGTAAGTTCACTATTGTACAAACGCGCGCTGTCGACTATATGCCCTACTGGAGGGATCACAATATTTAAATGATAAGTTTTTCGACATCTAGTGTCGACTCGTGAAAACGTTCACGTACGAAAATGTTAGCAACTTTGCCGACAGGTATGTAAAGCAGTTACATAGTCGATTCTTAATAATTATAGCCAACCTAACAGTTGGCAAGTATAAAAATTTCGAATCGCCTGCAGTAAAGTACGCAAGAGGTTGTACAATAGCAAACAAACACTGAGAATCACCCGACAGCTGTTTCGTCCTTTTGGGACTCATCGGGAGTGAGAGAACTCGAGTGTAAGTTCACTATTGTACAAACGCGCGCTGTCGACTATATGCCCTACTGGAGGGATCACAATATTTAAATGATAAGTTTTTCGACATCTAGTGTCGACTCGTGAAAGCGTTCACGTACGAAAATGTTAGCAACTTTGCCGACAGGTATGTAAAGCAGTTACATAGTCGATTCTTCAATAATTATAGCCAACCTAACAGTTGGCAAGTATAAAAATTTCGAATCGCCTGCAGTAAAGTACGCAAGAGGTTGTACAATAGCAAACAAACACTGAGAATCACCCGACAGCTGTTTCGTCCTTTTGGGACTCATCGGGAGTGAGAGAACTCGAGTGTAAGTTCACTATTGTACAAACGCGCGCTGTCGACTATATGCCCTACTGGAGGGATCACAATATTTAAATGATAAGTTTTTCGACATCTAGTGTCGACTCGTGAAAGCGTTCACGTACGAAAATGTTAGCAACTTTGCCGACAGGTATGTAAAGCAGTTACATAGTCGATTCTTTAATAATTATAGCCAACCTAACAGTTGGCAAGTATAAAATTTCGAATCGCCTGCAGTAAAGTACGCAAGAGGTTGTACAATAGCAAACAAACACTGAGAATCACCCGACAGCTGTTTCGTCCTTTTGGGACTCATCGGGAGTGAGAGAACTCGAGTGTAAGTTCACTATTGTACAAACGCGCGCTGTCGACTATATGCCCTACTGGAGGGATCACAATATTTAAATGATAAGTTTTTCGACATCTAGTGTCGACTCGTGAAAGCGTTCACGTACGAAAATGTTAGCAACTTTGCCGACAGGTATGTAAAGCAGTTACATAGTCGATTCTTTAATAATTATAGCCAACCTAACAGTTGGCAAGTATAAAAATTTCGAATCGCCTGCAGTAAAGTACGCAAGAGGTTGTACAATAGCAAACAAACACTGAGAATCACCCGACAGCTGTTTCGTCCTTTTGGGACTCATCGGGAGTGAGAGAACTCGAGTGTAAGTTCACTATTGTACAAACGCGCCTTGTCGACTATATGCCCTACTGGAGGGATCACAATATTTAAATGATAAGTTTTTCGACATCTAGTGTCGACTCGTGAAAGCGTTCACGTACGAAAATGTTAGCAACTTTGCCGACAGGTATGTAAAGCAGTTACATAGTCGATTCTTCTTAATAATTATAGCCAACCTAACAGTTGGCAAGTATAAAAATTTCGAATCGCCTGCAGTAAAGTACGCAGAGGTTGTACAATAGCAAACAAACACTGAGAATCACCCGACAGCTGTTTCGTCCTTTTGGGACTCATCGGGAGTGAGAGAACTCGAGTGTAAGTTCACTATTGTACAAACGCGCCCTGTCGACTATATGCCCTACTGGAGGGATCACAATATTTAAATGATAAGTTTTTCGACATCTAGTGTCGACTCGTGAAAGCGTTCACGTACGAAAATGTTAGCAACTTTGCCGACAGGTATGTAAAGCAGTTACATAGTCGATTCTTCAATAATTATAGCCAACCTAACAGTTGGCAAGTATAAAATTTCGAATCGCCTGCAGTAAAGTACGCAAGAGGTTGTACAATAGCAAACAAACACTGAGAATCACCCGACAGCTGTTTCGTCCTTTTGGGACTCATCGGGAGTGAGAGAACTCGAGTGTAAGTTCACTATTGTACAAACGCGCGCTGTCGACTATATGCCCTACTGGAGGGATCACAATATTTAAATGATAAGTTTTTCGACATCTAGTGTCGACTCGTGAAAGCGTTCACGTACGAAAATGTTAGCAACTTTGCCGACAGGTATGTAAAGCAGTTACATAGTCGATTCTTTAATAATTATAGCCAACCTAACAGTTGGCAAGTATAAAAATTTCGAATCGCCTGCAGTAAAGTACGCAAGAGGTTGTACAATAGCAAACAAACACTGAGAATCACCCCGACAGCTGTTTCGTCCTTTTGGGACTCATCGGGAGTGAGAGAACTCGAGTGTAAGTTCACTATTGTACAAACGCGCGCTGTCGACTATATGCCCTACTGGAGGGATCACAATATTTAAATGATAAGTTTTTCGACATCTAGTGTCGACTCGTGAAAGCGTTCACGTACGAAAATGTTAGCAACTTTGCCGACAGGTATGTAAAGCAGTTACATAGTCGATTCTTTAATAATTATAGCCAACCTAACAGTTGGCAAGTATAAAAATTTCGAATCGCCTGCAGTAAAGTACGCAAGAGGTTGTACAATAGCAAACAAACACTGAGAATCACCCGACAGCTGTTTCGTCCTTTTGGGACTCATCGGGAGTGAGAGAACTCGAGTGTAAGTTCACTATTGTACAAACGCGCTGTCGACTATATGCCCTACTGGAGGGATCACAATATTTAAATGATAAGTTTTTCGACATCTAGTGTCGACTCGTGAAAGCGTTCACGTACGAAAATGTTAGCAACTTTGCCGACAGGTATGTAAAGCAGTTACATAGTCGATTCTTCAATAATTATAGCCAACCTAACAGTTGGCAAGTATAAAAATTTCGAATCGCCTGCAGTAAAGTACGCAAGAGGTTGTACAATAGCAAACAAACACTGAGAATCACCCGACAGCTGTTTCGTCCTTTTTGGGACTCATCGGGAGTGAGAGAACTCGAGTGTAAGTTCACTATTGTACAAACGCGCGCTGTCGACTATATGCCCTACTGGAGGGATCACAATATTTAAATGATAAGTTTTTCGACATCTAGTGTCGACTCGTGAAAACGTTCACGTACGAAAATGTTAGCAACTTTGCCGACAGGTATGTAAAGCAGTTACATAGTCGATTCTTCAATAATTATAGCCAACCTAACAGTTGGCAAGTATAAAAATTTCGAATCGCCTGCAGTAAAGTACGCAAGAGGTTGTACAATAGCAAACAAACACTGAGAATCACCCGACAGCTGTTTCGTCCTTTTGGGACTCATCGGGAGTGAGAGAACTCGAGTGTAAGTTCACTATTGTACAAACGCGCGCTGTCGACTATATGCCCTACTGGAGGGATCACAATATTTAAATGATAAGTTTTTCGACATCTAGTGTCGACTCGTGAAAGCGTTCACGTACGAAAATGTTAGCAACTTTGCCGACAGGTATGTAAAGCAGTTACATAGTCGATTCTTCAATAATTATAGCCAACCTAACAGTTGGCAAGTATAAAAATTTCGAATCGCCTGCAGTAAAGTACGCAAGAGGTTGTACAATAGCAAACAAACACTGAGAATCACCCGACAGCTGTTTCGTCCTTTTTGGGACTCATCGGGAGTGAGAGAACTCGAGTGTAAGTTCACTATTGTACAAACGCGCGCTGTCGACTATATGCCCTACTGGAGGGATCACAATATTTAAATGATAAGTTTTTCGACATCTAGTGTCGACTCGTGAAAGCGTTCACGTACGAAAATGTTAGCAACTTTGCCGACAGGTATGTAAAGCAGTTACATAGTCGATTCTTCAATAATTATAGCCAACCTAACAGTTGGCAAGTATAAAATTTTCGAATCGCCTGCAGTAAAGTACGCAAGAGGTTGTACAATAGCAAACAAACACTGAGAATCACCCGACAGCTGTTTCGTCCTTTTGGGACTCATCGGGAGTGAGAGAACTCGAGTGTAAGTTCACTATTGTACAAACGCGCGCTGTCGACTATATGCCCTACTGGAGGGATCACAATATTTAAATGATAAGTTTTTCGACATCTAGTGTCGACTCGTGAAAGCGTTCACGTACGAAAATGTTAGCAACTTTGCCGACAGGTATGTAAAGCAGTTACATAGTCGATTCTTCAATAATTATAGCCAACCTAACAGTTGGCAAGTATAAAAATTTCGAATCGCCTGCAGTAAAGTACGCAAGAGGTTGTACAATAGCAAACAAACACTGAGAATCACCCGACAGCTGTTTCGTCCTTTTGGGACTCATCGGGAGTGAGAGAACTCGAGTGTAAGTTCACTATTGTACAAACGCGCGCTGTCGACTATATGCCCTACTGGAGGGATCACAATATTTAAATGATAAGTTTTTCGACATCTAGTGTCGACTCGTGAAAGCGTTCACGTACGAAAATGTTAGCAACTTTGCCGACAGGTATGTAAAGCAGTTACATAGTCGATTCTTCAATAATTATAGCCAACCTAACAGTTGGCAAGTATAAAAATTTCGAATCGCCTGCAGTAAAGTACGCAAGAGGTTGTACAATAGCAAACAAACACTGAGAATCACCCGACAGCTGTTTCGTCCTTTTGGGACTCATCGGGAGTGAGAGAACTCGAGTGTAAGTTCACTATTGTACAAACGCGCGCTGTCGACTATATGCCCTACTGGAGGGATCACAATATTTAAATGATAAGTTTTTCGACATCTAGTGTCGACTCGTGAAAGCGTTCACGTACGAAAATGTTAGCAACTTTGCCGACAGGTATGTAAAGCAGTTACATAGTCGATTCTTCAATAATTATAGCCAACCTAACAGTTGGCAAGTATAAAAATTTCGAATCGCCTGCAGTAAAGTACGCAAGAGGTTGTACAATAGCAAACAAACACTGAGAATCACCCGACAGCTGTTTCGTCCTTTTGGGACTCATCGGGAGTGAGAGAACTCGAGTGTAAGTTCACTATTGTACAAACGCGCGCTGTCGACTATATGCCCTACTGGAGGGATCACAATATTTAAATGATAAGTTTTTCGACATCTAGTGTCGACTCGTGAAAGCGTTCACGTACGAAAATGTTAGCAACTTTGCCGACAGGTATGTAAAGCAGTTACATAGTCGATTCTTCAATAATTATAGCCAACCTAACAGTTGGCAAGTATAAAAATTTCGAATCGCCTGCAGTAAAGTACGCAAGAGGTTGTACAATAGCAAACAAACACTGAGAATCACCCGACAGCTGTTTCGTCCTTTTGGGACTCATCGGGAGTGAGAGAACTCGAGTGTAAGTTCACTATTGTACAAAGCGCGCTGTCGACTATATGCCCTACTGGAGGGATCACAATATTTAAATGATAAGTTTTTCGACATCTAGTGTCGACTCGTGAAAGCGTTCACGTACGAAAATGTTAGCAACTTTGCCGACAGGTATGTAAAGCAGTTACATAGTCGATTCTTCAATAATTATAGCCAACCTAACAGTTGGCAAGTATAAAAATTTCGAATCGCCTGCAGTAAAGTACGCAAGAGGTTGTACAATAGCAAACAAACACTGAGAATCACCCGACAGCTGTTTCGTCCTTTTGGGACTCATCGGGAGTGAGAGAACTCGAGTGTAAGTTCACTATTGTACAAACGCGCGCTGTCGACTATATGCCCTACTGGAGGGATCACAATATTTAAATGATAAGTTTTTCGACATCTAGTGTCGACTCGTGAAAGCGTTCACGTACGAAAATGTTAGCAACTTTGCCGACAGGTATGTAAAGCAGTTACATAGTCGATTCTTCAATAATTATAGCCAACCTAACAGTTGGCAAGTATAAAAATTTCGAATCGCCTGCAGTAAAGTACGCAAGAGGTTGTACAATAGCAAACAAACACTGAGAATCACCCGACAGCTGTTTCGTCCTTTTGGGACTCATCGGGAGTGAGAGAACTCGAGTGTAAGTTCACTATTGTACAAACGCGCGCTGTCGACTATATGCCCTACTGGAGGGATCACAATATTTAAATGATAAGTTTTTCGACATCTAGTGTCGACTCGTGAAAAGCGTTCACGTACGAAAATGTTAGCAACTTTGCCGACAGGTATGTAAAGCAGTTACATAGTCGATTCTTCAATAATTATAGCCAACCTAACAGTTGGCAAGTATAAAATTTCGAATCGCCTGCAGTAAAGTACGCAAGAGGTTGTACAATAGCAAACAAACACTGAGAATCACCCGACAGCTGTTTCGTCCTTTTGGGACTCATCGGGAGTGAGAGAACTCGAGTGTAAGTTCACTATTGTACAAACGCGCGCTGTCGACTATATGCCCTACTGGAGGGATCACAATATTTAAATGATAAGTTTTTCGACATCTAGTGTCGACTCGTGAAAGCGTTCACGTACGAAAATGTTAGCAACTTTGCCGACAGGTATGTAAAGCAGTTACATAGTCGATTCTTTAATAATTATAGCCAACCTAACAGTTGGCAAGTATAAAAATTTCGAATCGCCTGCAGTAAAGTACGCAAGAGGTTGTACAATAGCAAACAAACACTGAGAATCACCCGACAGCTGTTTCGTCCTTTTGGGACTCATCGGGAGTGAGAGAACTCGAGTGTAAGTTCACTATTGTACAAACGCGCGCTGTCGACTATATGCCCTACTGGAGGGATCACAATATTTAAATGATAAGTTTTTCGACATCTAGTGTCGACTCGTGAAAGCGTTCACGTACGAAAATGTTAGCAACTTTGCCGACAGGTATGTAAAGCAGTTACATAGTCGATTCTTTAATAATTATAGCCAACCTAACAGTTGGCAAGTATAAAAATTTCGAATCGCCTGCAGTAAAGTACGCAAGAGGTTGTACAATAGCAAACAAACACTGAGAATCACCCGACAGCTGTTTCGTCCTTTTGGGACTCATCGGGAGTGAGAGAACTCGAGTGTAAGTTCACTATTGTACAAACGCGCGCTGTCGACTATATGCCCTACTGGAGGGATCACAATATTTAAATGATAAGTTTTTCGACATCTAGTGTCGACTCGTGAAAGCGTTCACGTACGAAAATGTTAGCAACTTTGCCGACAGGTATGTAAAGCAGTTACATAGTCGATTCTTTAATAATTATAGCCAACCTAACAGTTGGCAAGTATAAAATTTCGAATCGCCTGCAGTAAAGTACGCAAGAGGTTGTACAATAGCAAACAAACACTGAGAATCACCCGACAGCTGTTTCGTCCTTTTGGGACTCATCGGGAGTGAGAGAACTCGAGTGTAAGTTCACTATTGTACAAACGCGCGCTGTCGACTATATGCCCTACTGGAGGGATCACAATATTTAAATGATAAGTTTTTCGACATCTAGTGTCGACTCGTGAAAGCGTTCACGTACGAAAATGTTAGCAACTTTGCCGACAGGTATGTAAAGCAGTTACATAGTCGATTCTTCAATAATTATAGCCAACCTAACAGTTGGCAAGTATAAAAATTTCGAATCGCCTGCAGTAAAGTACGCAAGAGGTTGTACAATAGCAAACAAACACTGAGAATCACCCGACAGCTGTTTCGTCCTTTTGGGACTCATCGGGAGTGAGAGAACTCGAGTGTAAGTTCACTATTGTACAAACGCGCTGTCGACTATATGCCCTACTGGAGGGATCACAATATTTAAATGATAAGTTTTTCGACATCTAGTGTCGACTCGTGAAAGCGTTCACGTACGAAAATGTTAGCAACTTTGCCGACAGGTATGTAAAGCAGTTACATAGTCGATTCTTCAATAATTATAGCCAACCTAACAGTTGGCAAGTATAAAAATTTCGAATCGCCTGCAGTAAAGTACGCAAGAGGTTGTACAATAGCAAACAAACACTGAGAATCACCTGACAGCTGTTTCGTCCTTTTGGGACTCATCGGGAGTGAGAGAACTCGAGTGTAAGTTCACTATTGTACAAACGCGCGCTGTCGACTATATGCCCTACTGGAGGGATCACAATATTTAAATGATAAGTTTTTCGACATCTAGTGTCGACTCGTGAAAGCGTTCACGTACGAAAATGTTAGCAACTTTGCCGACAGGTATGTAAAGCAGTTACATAGTCGATTCTTTAATAATTATAGCCAACCTAACAGTTGGCAAGTATAAACATTTCGAAATCGCCTGCAGTAAAGTACGCAAGAGGTTGTACAATAGCAAACAAACACTGAGAATCACCCGACAGCTGTTTCGTCCTTTTGGGACTCATCGGGAGTGAGAGAACTCGAGTGTAAGTTCACTATTGTACAAACGCGCGCTGTCGACTATATGCCCTACTGGAGGGATCACAATATTTAAATGATAAGTTTTTCGACATCTAGTGTCGACTCGTGAAAGCGTTCACGTACGAAAATGTTAGCAACTTTGCCGACAGGTATGTAAAGCAGTTACATAGTCGATTCTTCAATAATTATAGCCAACCTAACAGTTGGCAAGTATAAACATTTCGAATCGCCTGCAGTAAAGTACGCAAGAGGTTGTACAGTAGCAAACAAACACTGAGAATCACCCGACAGCTGTTTCGTCCTTTTGGGACTCATCGGGAGTGAGAGAACTCGAGTGTAAGTTCACTATTGTACAAACGCGCGCTGTCGACTATATGCCCTACTGGAGGGATCACAATATTTAAATGATAAGTTTTTCGACATCTACGTGTCGACTCGTGAAAACGTTCACGTACGAAAATGTTAGCAACTTTGCCGACAGGTATGTAAAGCAGTTACATAGTCGATTCTTCAATAATTATAGCCAACCTAACAGTTGCTAAGTATAAAGAATTTCGAATCGCCTGCGGTCAAAGTACGCAAAAGATGTGGTCTCACAATAGACAAAAACAAACACTGATAATCACCCGACAGCTGTTTCGTCAACTGTTTGGGACTCATCGGGAGTGAGAACACTGAGTGTAAAGTTCACTATTGTACAACGCAACGCGCTGTCGACTATATGCCCACTACTGGAGGGATCTACAATATTTAAATGATAAGTTTTGTTCGACATCTAGTGTCGACTCGTGAAAGCGTTCACGTACGAAAATGTTAGCACTTTGCCGACAGGTATGTAAAACAGTTACATAGTCGATTCTTCAATAATTATAGCCAACCTAACAGTTGGCAAGTATAAAATTTCGAATCGCCTGCAGTAAAGTACGCAAGAGGTTGTACAATAGCAAACAAACACTGAGAATCACCCGACAGCTGTTTCGTCCTTTTGGGACTCATCGGGAGTGAGAGAACTCAGTGTAAGTTCACTATTGTACAAACGCGCGCTGTCGACTATATGCCCTACTGGAGGGATCACAATATTTAAATGATAAGTTTTTCGACATCTAGTGTCGACTCGTGAAAGCGTTCACGTACGAAAATGTTAGCAACTTTGCCGACAGGTATGTAAAGCAGTTACATAGTCGATTCTTCAATAATTATAGCCAACCTAACAGTTGGCAAGTATAAAAATTTCGAATCGCCTGCAGTAAAGTACGCAAGAGATTGTACAATAGCAAACAAACACTGAGAATCACCCGACAGCTGTTTCGTCCTTTTGGGACTCATCGGGAGTGAGAGAACTCGAGTGTAAGTTCACTATTGTACAAACGCGCGCTGTCGACTATATGCCCTACTGGAGGGATCACAATATTTAAATGATAAGTTTTCGACATCTAGTGTCGACTCGTGAAAGCGTTCACGTACGAAAATGTTAGCAACTTTGCCGACAGGTATGTAAAACAGTTACATAGTCGATTCTTCAATAATTATAGCCAACCTAACAGTTGGCAAGTATAAAAATTTCGAATCGCCTGCAGTAAAGTACGCAAGAGATTGACAATAGCAAACAAACACTGAGAATCACCCGACAGCTGTTTCGTCCTTTTGGGACTCATCGGGAGTGAGAGAACTCAGTGTAAGTTCACTATTGTACAACGCGCTGTCGACTATATGCCCTACTGGAGGGATCACAATATTTAAATGATAAGTTTTTCGACATCTAGTGTCGACTCGTGAAAGCGTTCACGTACGAAAATGTTAGCAACTTTGCCGACAGGTATGTAAAACAGTTACATAGTCGATTCTTTCAATGTCGAAAACTTATCATTTAAATATTGTGATCCCTCCAGTAGGGCATATAGTCGACAGCCGTTTGTACAATAGTGAACTTACACTCGAGTTCTCACCCCGATGAGTCCCAAAAGGACGAAACAGCTGTCGAGTGATTCTCAGTGTTTGTTTGCTATTGTACAATCTTCTTGCGTACTTTACTGCAGGCGATTCGAAATGTTTATACTTGCCAACTGTTAGGTTGGCTATAATTATTGAAGAATCGACTATGTAACTGTTTTACATACCTGTCGGCAAAGTTGCTAACATTTTCGTACGTGAACGCTTTCGAGTCGACACTAGATGTCGAAAAAACTTTATCATTTAAATATTGTGATCCCTCCAGTAGGCATAGTCGACAGCGCGCGTTTGTACAATAGTGAACTTACACTCGAGTTCTCTCACCCCGATGAGTCCCCAAAAGGACGAAACAGCTGTCGGGTGATTCTCAGTGTTTGTTTGCTATTGTACAACCTCTTGCGTGCTTTTACTGCAAGCGATTCGAAATGTTTGATACTTGCCAACTGTTAGGTTGGCTATGGTTATTGAAGAATCGACGCTGCAATCTGTTTTACATACCTGTGACAAAGTTACAACATCTACGTGAACGCTTCACGAGTCGACACTAGATGTCGAAAAACTTTATCATTTAAATAGTCAGATTCCTCCGTAAAGTATAATAGTAGACAGCGCATGCCACAATAGTGAACTTACACTCGAGTTCTCTCACTCCCGATGAGTCCCAAAAGGACGAAGAGCACTGTCGGGTGATTCTCAGTGTTTGTTTGCTATTGTACAACCTCTTGCGTACTTTACTGCAGGCGATTCGAAATTTTTATACTTGCCAACTGTTAGGTTGGCTATAATTATTGAAGAATCGACTATGTAACTGCTTTACATACCTGTCGGCAAAGTTACTCAACATTTCGTACGTGAACGCTTTCACGAGTCGACACTAGATGTCGAAAAACTTATCATTTAAATATTGTGATCCCTCCAGTAGGGCATATAAGTCGACAGCGCGTTTGTACAATAGTGAACTTACACTCGAGTTCTCTCACTCCCGAGTCCCAAAAGGACGAAACAGCTGTCGGGTGATTCTCAGTGTTTGTTTGCTGTTGACAACCTCTTGCGTGCTTTTACTGCAGGCGATTCGAAATGTTATACTGCCAACTGTTAGGTTGGCTAATTATTGAAGAATCGACTATGTAACTGTTTTACATACCTGTCGGCAAAGTTAACATTTTGTACGTGAACGCTTCACGAGTCGACACTAGATGTCGAAAAAGCATCATTTAAATATTGTGATCCCTCCAGTAGGGCATATAGTCGACAGCGCGCGTTTGTACAATAGTGAACTTACACTCGAGTTCTCCACTCCCGATGAGTCCCAAACGACGAAACAGCTGTCGGGTGATTCTCAATGTTTGTTTGCTATTGTACAATTCTTGCGTACTTTACTGCAGGCGATTCGAAATTTTATACTTGCCAACTGTTAGGTTGGCTATAATTATTGACAAGAATCGACTATGTAACTGTTTACATACCTGTCGGCAAAGTTGCTAACATTTTCGTACGTGAACGCTTTCACGAGTCGACACTAGATGTCAGAAAACTTATCATTTAAATATTGTGATCCCTCCAGTAGGGCATATAGTCGACAGCGCGCGTTTGTACAATAGTGAACTTACACTCGAGTTCTCTCACTCCCGATGAGTCCCAAAAGGACGAAACAGCTGTCGGGTGATTCTCAGTGTTTGTTTGCTATTGTACAATCTCTTGCGTACTTTACTGCAGGCGATTCGAAATGTTTATACTTGCCAACTGTTAGGTTGGCTATAATTATTGAAGAATCGACTATGTAACTGTTTTACATACCTGTCGGCAAAGTTGCTAACATTTTCGTACGTGAACGCTTTCACGAGTCGACACTAGATGTCGAAAAACTTATCATTTAAATATTGTGATCCCTCCAGTAGGGCATATAGTCGACAGCGCGCGTTTGTACAATAGTGAACTTACACTCGAGTTCTCTCACTCCCGATGAGTCCCAAAAGGACGAAACAGCTGTCGGGTGATTCTCAGTGTTTGTTTGCTATTGTACAACCTCTTTAGTACTTACTGCAGGCGATTCGAAATTTTATACTTGCCAACTGTTAGGTTGGCTATAATTATTGAAGAATCGACTATGTAACTGTTTACATACCTGTCGGCAAAGTTGCTAACATTTTCGTACGTGAACGTCTTTCACGAGTCGACACTAGATGTCGAAAAACTTATCATTATATATATATATATATATATATATATATATATATATATATATATATATATATATATTGAAAGGACACAGACTGTGAAATAAACTTGTGCGGAAAGGTCCTAATTAACCCACAATACTGATAATATCTAGACTTGTAAGGACGAATTTTCAAGCAAAACCATACACGGCGCATCCATAATCAATTTTGCTTAGAAGAAGTGCTTATACACTTTTGATAGTGCTTGTGTGACTACTTCCTATCTACTACAGGATAAACACTTCATTACATTTAGTGCAACTTTGCATGGAGTGATTAGTCCCTTAATATGATCGGTCCATGTTAAATTGCTGTCAGAGGTCAAACCTAGGAATTTCACCAAAGGTTTACAAATAACATTATTTCTATGGAGGAATGTCACTGAGTGGAATTTCTTGAGGTATGCATTTTGTAAAGTTTTCAATGAAGACAGTGACTCTTCTACTCAAACTTGAAATGTATGATCGGTTAAAAAAAAATTAGACAAATTGTGAAGGATTACCACGAAAGCCTCATACAAAAAAGTTTGCATCATACCAAACCCTCAAGTTGCTTTTCATAAATTGAAAACTACAGCAACTGAATGTTGTCTAGTTCTAAAGTTGTAGTTTATGACATTGTCAAGTTTATTTAGTAGATAGTCAGTTGTAGAGTGATGCTTTCGGAAGCCGGTTGCGATAAAGTGAAATCAAGTTGTGGGTCTGTACTCTCTAACCACCACATAAATCTCACATTCACAATTTTCTTAAATAATTTTCCAATTCAACACGTTCTTATCAGTTTATAGCTAGCAGAAGAAGTAGGATTCTCTTATTTAATGATAGGCACTAGAGTAGCCTTTTTACATTTTAAGGGGTAGTACTTTGTGACCATATTGTGTTTTAATAATTAAAAATTGTGTGTAAAAAAATTGTACCAGAGGATATGGTATTCCGTCGGTTTCAGGAGACAATTTTTTAGTATTACTCAATACTCATAGTTAAATAGTATTACTTGATATTGTTCTTAAAAATGTGAGCCACATTGTCCATTTCAACTTTTCTACTTTGGCACTAGCTTTGTTGAAAACAATAAAATTTTGTTTCCTGGGATTTTGACGGAATCTTTTAAAAGTTTTTCTCTTCTGTGATATCACCTCAATAATATCTTAATTCCGCCAAAGTACAGTTTTCTTAGACATACGACCACCACTGATTGGTATGCTTTCTGTTGCTACCTCAATTATAACTGAGGCTATGTGCTCGACATCGTCATCAATTATGTCTTTTACTTCAAATGAGGATATACAGTTTTGATAATTTTTCTAATTAGCAAGATCTATTTTCCATTTTCGACATAGAATTATCAGTGATTATTCCTATTGAAAAAGTATAGAAAATTGGTCACCGTTATGTAGGTGATCGAGGGCTGCCCCAGAAATTGTTCTGAAAGTTCGGAAGAAGAAAATAAAAGATCAATGGTTCTAAAATTTGACAATCTGTTGTTAAAGTAAATAGATGCACCAGAACCTAAAAGGGTCACATCTTGACTATCTAAGAATGCGAGTCTATAAGTCACGTATCTTTATCTCTATTCCCATAGAATGAAAATCAAAATCACCTGATTGTAAAAACGGTTTTGGAAGTTGATCAATGAGTCGTTTATGGTTGTCTACCTACTAGTCAAATCTAGTATATACTACAAACCTTCATTACATAAAGTGAGGATAAATGGACAGCAACAGCATAAACATTTGTTTTCAAGTCCACAGCTGTACAACTTAATGCGATGTTATTCTGCATCCCAGGTCCAATTTAATAATTAAAAATAATCCCACGGTGATTAAGTAATTCTGGACAGTAAATGATTCCTTAGACCGATTTATTGTGTTATTGGGGGTTATTTCAATTTTAAAACCATTATAGATTGTGCACTACAATAGTCTTTTAGAATGGGCATTACTATTAACAGACCTTCATTTATCTTCTTGGTCGTTTTGAATTCCTCTGCCTATTCATACAATATATTGAAACGAGCTGAGTCTAATACAGTGTCCATCTTTTCTTTTGACGATCAGAAACCGAGGTATAAACATCGTCTTTACATTTATCGGATTTTGTTATTGTTTTGAGAGGATAACGTTTCGTTTTATCGCCGCTGCTGCCTATATTAATCTGATGTTCCACATCAAAGATGGCTCACTTTCTGATGCATCCAAGTCTTTTATACCTTTTTAATATTCATAATTATTTGCATTTCTTAACTACTGCCAGATTACAGGGTGTTCAATTTGAAAGAGCCCTGCCGTACCGCTAATGAGGGTTGTATCAAGGTAAAAGATTTCAACAGAAATAGTCGCCTTTACCACTACCTAGTTTGTAGCCTTGAGTTTTCTAAGCCCGTACTTGCAGTATGCAGGTTCCCTGGGAGAGTATTATTATTACAAATTTCTTAAAGTGGAGAGATAAAGTTAAAAACCACCACCTTGATTTTAATTACTCGACGTTTCACCCAGTCCTCAGAAATCCTTACGAGGATGTTCATCTGCAACTAAAATTTATAGGATTTAAATTTAACTCTATTATTATTATTATTATCATTATTATTATTATTATTATTAGACATCAGATACATATTGCGGTGGATTACCAACTTCGCATATAAATAAAATATGTTTTAGCTATGAGACATCTTGTTTATGTTATTCATAATTATTTATTTATTATTTATAATCTCAGGTTGTGAGTCTGTTCCCAAATAAAAAAATTAGTTATACACATAAAATTTAATTAATTTTACACAAAAGGTTTCTTTTTACAAAAATTTTACATATTAGATTTTATTTGTCATACGACACATGCATAAAGAGATCAATTCACAAATAAAAGAAATAAGTTTATATAATCCACCTTGTATCGATGATAAATTTGACACCTGCGTGTCAATCTTTATTGTCTTCTAATCGTTGGGTGCACTTTGTTGTACCGGTTGAGTAATTGTTTGTTGTAACACTTTTACTTATTATTGTCGAAGAAAATATTATTTTATTTAATCGTTGACGCTTTTGCGTTATATTTTAAACTCAATGCGTGTTGCTTCTTTGATTCTTGAAGTACAAATCCATTCCTTTGCGTTGGGACTAGAATTACCTTTCTTTCACTTTTCTCACTTTGACATTACGATGCAGCACTCAAACTGTTTCGTTAAGTTTTTCACACATAGTTTTTATCATGAAAAGTAATTTTGATACACTTTTTTACAATCGTTCATCGTATTATCGCTACACAAAACTTACTTATTATCTTTCTTTCTTTAATTAAACAGAAATGAATCTTTTATGTACAAATCAAATTCTTTGATTAATATTAGTTAATAATGGTTTATAAAATATAGATTGGCATTTTAGAAAACTACAAATTAAATTAAATTTTCTTTCTTATTTAAATGTAAACTCTCAATCCAAATTTTTATTCTTTCATTTCTTGTTTAAACATAATTTTTGTTTAATTATTCAAAAATAACTTTTCCACTGCAATTAGTATTAATTTTATCGGTAGTTAATTGCAAACGTATTTAATATATGTTATTCTTATTTATTGTTATTTTGAAGCATTAGGGCTGCCTATTAAATAAATCAATAAACAAAATTCTGTATTCGTATTTTGTAGTAAAATATGCAGTTATTTTAAGTACATTAACGGCAAAATTGACATTTATATTGCTACTTTTTTGTCGATTTTACAAATTGCACTTATATATCTTTCCCAATTCTTCGTACGCCCTTGACCTGTCAGAGAACATTTTCATAAATTGCGGTAGTAAATCAAATAGTATTCTGCTGAATGGGCATGTTCTAGAGAACACAATAACTGTAAGGTATTTGCAAAATAAAAGCTCGAATAAGTTACAATAGCAAATGGCCCTTAATTACTTACTATATAACGATGTAATCAGTGCTAATCAATACAATAATGCAGCACAATCTAAATTTGTAATTTCCGTGTTTTTTAGAACCATTAACAAAAAACCGTTATTATCTTAACATATAAGTGTTACAAGACATGCAATTGTAATTAAAAGTAGAATTTTATATAGTTAACAATTGACTTCACTAATCCATCAAAATTGTTGTTTTTAAAATATCATTAAGAGGACTGTACTTTATAACAGTTAAGTTCTTATTTGCTGTGATCTTTTTTTTGTAGTTATAATATAAAGTTTTTATTGTTTTTACACTGTTAAATATTATTATTATTATTATTATTATTATAAATAGGTAGCTAATAAATCTTATAATTAATCATTAACCGCAATATTAATTTAACAAAATAAAATTAACTGTAAAATAAATGATAATTTTTTAAACATAAATTAAAACATTTTAGTTATTAAAATGAAACAACTAAATTTTGTTATTATTGTTTGATTTATTAATGTTGTGTGATAAATGAATGTCATTATTATATTTTATATGTAGACTAAAGCTTAAAAGTGACTGCGAAAACTAATGACGTTGAACTTAACAAATGACGGAAAGGAGAACTGGAAAATTAATCTCCGAAAATTTTAATAAACATTCAAAAATTACTAAAAACAAACAGTTTTAACATGGTTATTCTGAAATAATTAAACGTATGTAGAAGAATACTTTACTCAGTTACCAAAAATAATTTTTAAGTTTTCATTAACTTAACTTGCAGAAATTTTATTGTATATTTAACGCAGAAAAATAATATCTACAAAATTATAAAGTAGCACTTTTTATTGTTAATCTTTTAGTAGAGTGTTGTTGCTAATGGTTTTTCATTTTTATTTTTATTTTCACATTTATTAAGTAAGGGTGTTAAATATTTGATTTAATACAGCTTGTAGCTTAATCGATTATCCATCATTTTTTTGATAAAAGGCAAATAATTTTTCTTATAAAATATTTGCGAAGGATAAAGTCCTAGATACATATTGCAAAAACGTTCAAACGTTTATCTAAATAATGCACTTGTAAAAGCTCTCCAGTTTAAATAAGTACTACGTATAACCAAAATTGATTTAAAAATAGATTTTTTGTTGTTGTTTATAATGAATTGTATATTTAGTAGCATAAACATTTAAATTACATACAATCATTGTTTTTATCTGACGAATTGCTAATATACAAAGTTATTACCTGTGCAATTTCGTAACACTGTTGTTAAAAGTATCAGCAGGCAGCTAGTTTTACTTTACGAGTAACATTACACGTTTTCACGACATTATTTCGTTACATAACGTGTTATTAACATTGTTAACTACACTTTGAGGAAAACCAAAGACATTTTTCATAGCAAGTATTGTTATTGTGAACATAAAATTCTCTACGCATCATCTGAATGTGGGTCATAGCTGAGGTAATTTTAACGGTCTTTCACTGTAATTTGGAGAACCCGACTCTCTAGAGTAAATGTTTTGTTGCCATTATCTTTTCGTTCAAATTGCTTAAATAACTAAAAATTATAAAACAATGTAAAAACATATTTTATTTTATAAATATTTTGAGAGGAACGAGTTATATTATCATCGTGGACTGTGTTATATTTTTAACGAATATGAAACAAAATTAAAAATTACTTGTAATTAATTTTTGTGAATAGCAATAATTAAACTGAAATTGTTTTGTAAACTATGTATTTGTAATGAAATTGTTCTCCTCCTTTGAAATAGATCCCTTGATAGTTTAGTGGACTAATTCCTTTTAACTTCTTTTCCGCAGTTCGTAATTCTCCTGCTACGAAGAAAGGAAATGTACTTGTACTTTGAAACCTATTTACATTATTTATTGACGCAGAAATATTTACACGTGCAGATTTAAAAATAGAGACAGGTTTGTTTGACAAATTAAATAATAATAATATTATTTATATAGGTTTTGTAGAACATAGTGCACTGAAAGAAAATTTTGAACAATAATAATTTTATTTAAATTGGAAATGATTAATTAACGATTTATAATAAATGTTTACCATTTGAATTAGAGTTAAAAATAAAATTATTTGCGATATCAAGAATTGTCTAAATGCCATTTTATAATTATTTGCTTATCAAGTAAAGAAATATTTTTGGTTTAGTTAGTGAAGTAAGAAAATGGCATTTAAAAATGCGAAATTAACATCGAATGTAAAAAAAGTGATATCTGACAAAACAATGCGGGCCGAAAAACGGGCATTGGTTTGATGAAGGTCAAAGCCGTATTGAACAAAATTCAAAATGTCAAAGGTAACAAACAATTCCTATGTGTTAAAATGAAAGCAAGCGAACATTAAGTGAGACAAAACGTTCTTAAAAAGATAGTAGAGTTCAGCCATTGGAGACGGTGTGAAGAACGCGATTTTGAACGGAACATTGAGATGGGTATTCAAATTAAACGTTATAAGACTAACCGATTGAAACTCAAAGTAAAAACTTGCATTTAAAATTGATCAATTTACTTAGAAATTCAATAAATTAAAAGTGCACTAATAAATAAATGTAAATCTCTATACATAATTTAAAATGGTAAAGTTTGTTTTTGAAGAAAAAATTCTATCATGAAAGCTTGTATCGTTGAAATCCCAAAATCATCAAAAGCCCCATCTATTGACGTCACCAATATTTTGTTATCAATAACATCTAGGATATAAAGGTTGGTTTAAATTTAAACTTTTTTGTTTGCGCATGCACGCCATGTAGGCAAATATTCATTTTAAAATTTATTAATTTGTTAATGGTTGTTCTTTAGTATAAAAATAAATTAGTTAGTAAGCTCTGAGATTAGTAAACAATTTTAAACATTAAATAAAAAGATAAGAGTTTCTCATCGCTCGAGAAGTGTATTACTAATTTTTATTAAAGAAAAATAAGTAGTTAAACCATCGCAATATGTGTACTCATCAATTTGTGTATACGATTAAAACTTAGTCCTAAAATGGTACAGGTATATAATTTCAAAAATTGTAAAACGCATTTTCTGTTAGAAAATATGTCGAAGAGTGTTTGTGCTTGAAACTTCCAACCATTTTGACCTTTAGCTAATCTACAATTATTAGTTCTAATATTCTAAGTGCACTTAAATAATTAAATTATATCTAGAAATCAATTTTAATGTATTTTTATGACAACAATATCTTTGAGAAAGTTTGGTTAATTTATAGTGTGCCACAAGACTCATTATTTCGGACAACTACTTTTTTCTAATCTGTATCAGTGACTTACCGGTCAACTTTAATCATATTATTGACTGCATTTATATGCAGATACTGTGTCCTTAATTAGTAGGTACGGTCTGCAATATAAACATTACAGTGCCTAAAGATAATAGTGCAACAAACTTCAGAGCATGTAAGCACAAAAGCATGTAATCATAGCACTAACTAATTGAAAGAAAAAAATAAATCGATTAAATTCCTTGTTATGCAAACAATAAAATCGTTTGATTTTCTTTTGAATACATTTGCGAACACGCTTGTAAAACTGAAACCACCTCAGTTACAAAACTAGTTTTTTTAGAGTTCTGAGTACACCCAAAGAGTTTCAATGTTCTATATTAATCAACCAAACTCCTAAGATCCCTATGTCTGTGCGTCGTCGTCGTCGTCGTCCGTTGCAGATTTCTCGTTGAGATGCCCTTCACTTTTCGATATCTCAAAAAAAAATTGTAGTTGTAAATCATATGTATTTTTCGACCCTGATTAAGAAAATCACTAGCATTTTACAATATCGCAATCAGTTTTCGAGATATTCGAAGCAAAATTACAGTTTTTTAGCTGTAAGTTTGGTTATGAGCCGTAGATTAACGGTTTTTTAAAATAATTCTGGTAAATTAAGTAAAACATTAATTAACATATTTAGGGGTGCTAAAATCAGCTATACCGTTAAAAACAATTAATTCTGTTATTAGTGTTTCTTTTAGAACTCTTGAGGGGCTACTTAGAAATTTTAAAGTTTTACGTTTTCTTTGAAAAATCAAAATTCGATTTAATAAAAATATAATAATTCGGATTAATGTTTTTTAAATAACGGTTTTTTTCTTTGAGAGTAATTCTTAGAACTTTTAAAATGCTACTTAGAACTACCAAAAAACGAACCCTAAGAACATTGATAAGTTGTCATAAAAAATTTATTTACCAGAACTTTGAAATTTTTCAAACAAATTTACATAAAAATGTAAACATTTTTTAAAATATGAATTTTAAGTTGGAGTGTCAATCAAGCGATTTCAGCGACTACAGCCGCGCTGTTGCAGCTGCGAGACTTTGGTAGTACGACTGTAGCGTTCCATACCCCGTGTCAATTGTGCGTTTTCGGTCGCTTTACATTTTTAAAGTTTCAGTTTGCAATAAACTGTCATGGAAGAAGCACGACTGAGTCGGAGTCGTTCGGCTGCAGCAGCGCGGCTGTAACCGCTGCAGTCGCTTGATTGACACTCCACCTTAAGCGTGTTAGGTATTAAGGGTTATCATTAGAATTTTGAGGTAGTATTGAAAACTGTAACAATACTGATATATGATCGTGAACAAGTTTTCATTTATCAGGACATTTCCGAAATTTTTCGAATGAATGTCAGAAACGTTCTTAATTAGAATTGTAGTTTCATAACACCGTTGGACTCTTTCTAGGAGCAAACTTACTGTTTGAATATGGTCTCACTCCTGAAGAGTCCCAAAAGGACGAAACATCTGTCGGGTGATTCTTGGTGATTGTTTGTTATTGTTGTACTTCTTGCCATTAGAGATTTTTATTTTGGGTAACACTGCGTTGGCTATAATTATAGTCGGATTGACTTATGTAACTGCTTTTACTTATCTGTCGACAAAGTTGCTCAATGCGAATGCATTTACGTACGTGATCGTTAACACGAGTCGACACTAAGCGTCGCAAAACTTCCTGTATGATTAATTAGTTTGACCAAATCGCATTTTTGAAAATCACAAAAAAAAATTTCTAGAAATCAATTAAGACACGAGTTGTATTCGGTAAGAAAATTATTATTTTACCATTTTATCGATTTCAAAAAAAAACTTATAAAATTGAACAAAAGACATGTTTAAATTAAATTAAATGTATTCAATTTATTTATTTGAGGTTAGTTTATTGTCAAAAGAATCTTCAGTTATAAATTTTTCGACTGGTAAGCGTATGCCTATTGCTCGATTACGGAGCGCTCCTGTCCTGCTGTGAACTGTTATTCAATTTACAAATTACAATGTTTAGAATTTTTTGAATTGATTTTCTTGATTATATGTGATTAACTATTTCAGAAATATCCTTATAATCTAGAGAATCAGACAATGAGAGAAGTTCTGACAAAACTGATACTTGTTTCAAGTGTATATTGAGTGACATTTTGTTTATGTAAAGGTTATGTTTGCGCAATCAAACATAAAATACGATCGTAGAAATCGCTATTAGTTAATGAGTAAGTTGTAAAAAAATCCAAAAATTTTCTGTGTTGCTGTGGTAATCATATTAAATACTAAATTTTGATGGTTCTTCCACAATGTAATGCAATTTTTAAGTAAATGTACTAAAACTGCGGCAATTTTTTTAAGTATCAAGTTTTATGAGCATTAATAGTCACCGTTAGAATTCATAAGGTACTACTCAGAAATTTGCAAGAGATTGATAAGTTATTATGAAAAACTTTTCATCTATCAGACATCACAACTTTCAGATTTCATTACTTTTACTCAGACAACAATATCAACAGTTGTTGGTAGGAGCACAAGTGTTCTAACGATCATTGTTAATGTCTAAAATGCTTAAATCCATATTTCTCAAAACTTTTAGTACATGGTTTCTATAAATGATTGTTTCTTCAGGTGAGCGTTGGAAAGTTTAAAACATGCAAATTTGCTGCTTAAACTGATAGTGAATTAATTTATGGTAATGTCATCATCTGTCAGTTATTTTATCGTCCAGTTGTAATTATTATCTCTGGTTGTAATTGTGTGTTGTTCGTCGTTTATCGTTAATTTTGTTCATTTAATTGCCAATTTGGTGAGACAAGCATTTATAGACCGTGTATATTTCCTTAAAAAATTTTAAAGTCCTGATGAATAAAATTTTTTTTCACAATAATATATCAATTCCTCTACAGTTCTAAGTAGCACCCTTACAGTTCTGACAATAACCCTTAATACAACGCTTAAATCGACAGTTAAGAAGTTCTCGTAGTATTTCGTATATTTATTGGAAACATTTTAAAGCACTGATAAGTGAAATTTTTTTCTTGATAACGTATCAATTTTAAAGAGTTCTTGATAGCATTTCAATAGTGCTAACTATATCTAGTAATGCTAAAAAGGTTTAAATAGATACTTAAAAATTCTTGTAGAATTTAGTACATTCACTTGAAAAATTTTAGTCTTATTAATTAAATTTTTTCATATAGAAATAGTGGTAAATTTTTTTCACTTTTGCAAATGACATTCAGTCCAATGATTTTTTATCAGTGCTAGAAGCAAAATTCTAGAACTCAAGTCTACAATCGGTAAATGTTTCCCGGCAAAGTCTAAACTCAAATGATTATCATCAACCCTATCTCATGAAAATACGTTTAACACTTCAAATTAATTGACGATTGATGTTCATTGTGTGAGTAAGGTGACTGCTGCAATTGTTATTTCGTTGCTCAAAAATGAAGTACGTTGTGTAATTCAATTGTCTATTGGTTGACAAGCACCGAAAAAAATCTTGGTAGTTAATTTTTTTCTCTTAAAATTTTGTTTCCATTGTTAAATGATGTTATGTAATAAACAATGTAGAGTCTTGCACCAATATCTTTAAATTCCTTTAATACTCAGAGGGTTCCTTCTACTGAAGAAAAAGGCAACCTTATCTCTTATTTATCAACCTACCCAAAAAGATTTTTTAAGCACGGGAAAAGTTTCTTACGTGATCAGTTTATTCGAAACTGAACAACGGAAAGATGCAATGCAACATTTAAGATGTTTTAACTCTATCGCCAAGATTGATAGAGAGACCTTTAACGAACTGAAACTTAAACATCAATTATCTGAATCCCCAAATCTTCTTAGAATTAAGCCTGACGATCCCAACTTCAATTCTTCTAGACAAGAGAGGCTCAATTTAATATCATCTTACCACTCTCACTCTGTCAGTGAATATGTTGGATTAAAACCTCAAGCATTTTCCTGTGAAAAACTGACTTGACGTTTCAAATTGCAAAAGCGTTTCGCTTGGGACTTGATTTGTGGAAACCTCGCAAATGTCAATGCGGAGAACAAGTTTATAGAAATGGTATTTACAGTTTTTTATGTTCAAAGAATGCGTATAGGTACTCTGGACACAGTAATTTAAAACCAAACTATTTATCAATCGTAATCTTCAGCAAAAAACCCGTTTAGACTGGAGCCAAGTAGTTTATCAAGATTGAACGATAAAAGACCGGATGGAATTACTCTAACCCCTTGGAACGATGTCATGAATTTGACATGCGATTCAAGATATTGTGACACACTTTCTTCTTCTCATGTTGAGTCCGCTACTAAGTCTGATAGTGCTACAGAGAAAGCTGCACATTTGAAATATATTTATTATAAGGACATAATCATTCTTTGTAGCAATTTTGGTTAAGACTTTTGGAAATTGGAGTTCTGAGTATATTTCCTTTATCAACCAAAAACAAGTAACAGGAGAAGAAGATCGTTTAAGATCTTTTTAGCTAAGCGCATAAGCCCCGCTATTTGACGTAGAGATAGTGCTTGTGTGTTAGGCACTCTTCCTTCATGAAATGTATTTAATGTAATTTACAGTGTTACTTTCTAAATATACTAATTAATATTGCATACCTACGTTTTAAATAGATACCATTTTATGTGCTCTTATAATTTAGAGATATATTGGCACAATTTCACATGTTAACGATAAGTAACTAAATTTAATTAAATATTAATTTTGATGTTTCAGTTTAATATAAAAACAGGAGGAGTGTGTGTCTTATTATTTCATAGATACACGCTATACGTAGTACCTAGAACCTGAACCAAAACTTGTCGGGCACATTTTGAGTTGTGATTGAGAGGTTGTTAGTTGTTATATTAGTGTTTGTGTTTGTAATTTTTTTAATCGCTATTTCAAGGAATTTCTGATTTGTATCCGTGTCTTACTTTATCTGGTCTTATATTACGTATATGCCAAGATATTTATTTAAAGATCAGATTTTTTAAGTCTTGAAGTAATAAATGCTACAATGCCACATAGTATAAACTGACGCTGTTTTCGAATCCATAATTTATAGCTGTAAGTTACTTAAATAGCTGTAACATTTACTATAATAAAATTACAATGATGTGTTTTTTGTAACATCCTTGAGAAATACAAATTATTTCTTGTATATGTTTTGAATTCATACTAACCTTCTTGTCACATTAAACTAAATATGTAGATAACTAAAAAAAAATTGTTGCTTTACCAATTCGTTAACAATTATTGATCAGAATCAAGAGCGGATTTATATTGCAACTTTATAGATTAAGATAATCTACAGTTCAATTTTTGTGGGCTTTTTTATACCCGTTTATTAAATATTTGGTTTTAATATCTAGCATGTTTATTTATTTATTTATTTATTTATTTATTTGAATAATCGCCCAACAGGTTAAATTACCCACTTATAGGACAATATCTTAAACTTAAATTTATACTTTAATACAAACAATTTGAAAAAATTAAAGGTAAAACTAAATATAACATATAAAACTACTTCTAAGTATTTTGAAAATAAGAACCTAAATCTCTTACATTAAGTGATACTATGTCTACATCATTATCAATAGAGTTATAGTTATAACACATAATGAAAATTGGAGACTTGCACATAATGTTGGTGCGTGCAGAAGGGGTGTAAAATAAATTGGAGTGTCTTGTTAGTTGTTGAGGCACATAAAATTTATTAATTTAAGTAATTCAGGACAATCGATTAAATTATGGAGTAAGCCATGTAAGAATTTCACGCTTGTTATTTTTCGACGCACTTCTAACGACTGTACTTTCATTTCCTCTAAGAGCATGTATTGACTGTAACCTCTATCTGGATAAGAACCATGAATTTTATAAAATAAAAACTTTAAGAATCTTCTTTGTATATTTTCAAGATTAGTTTTATGTGTTTCATACAATGGGTACCAAATTAAAGAACCATATTCTAGTTTAGATCTAACCAACGAAAAAACAATAACTTAATTATATCAATGTTGGCAAAAGATTTTGAATTTCTAATAACAAAACCCAATAATTTAAGCGACGCATCTAGAGTTTTTCAATATGAGAAACAAACGATAACTTGGAATCAAACCAGATACCCAAATCCTTTAACAATACTACTCTCTTTAAGTCTACATTATTTATTCTGTACTGAAAATTAGTAAGATGTTGTTTCCTACTGTATGACATAACTGAACACTTTTCAATTTTTAATTCGAGAGAATTAAGGTTACACCACAGCTGAAGCTCATTAAATTGTAACTGCAAATCTAAACAATCATTTGGACAAGATATAGAACGAAATATTTTTAAATCATCAGCAAACAATAGTTTTTCGCAAGAAATGGAATTAGTAATGTCATTGATGAATAGTAGAAAAAGAAGAGGGCCCAAGTTTGATCCTTGTGGTACCCCTGAGGGTACAATGAATGAGTCTGATTTAACATTATTGTATGACACATACTGTTGACGATTACTTAAATAAGAAGTGAGTAAAAAAATTAATGAGTCACAAAAACCAAAAGTGTGCAATTTATTAATCAAAAGTTTATGGTTAATACGATCAAATGCTTTTGATATATCTGTATATATAACATCAACTTGAGTATTATGGTCAAGATGCGTAGAGATGTATTGACTAAAATATGCTAAATTCGAAATCGTAGATCTGCCTTCCATAAAGCCATGTTGCGTAGTCGATATACGACATTTCACACTTGAGTAAATATTCCGATAAAGAAATACCTCAAAAACTTTAGCAAAATTATTTAATATACTAATCGGTCTATAATTTGTAATCAAACATGGATCACCTGATTTTAGGACTGGACAAATTCGTGCTATTTTCCATACTTCAGGAAATGTACTTGTTTTTAATGAGAGATTAATTAATGTGGCTAATGGTTTAGCAAAGACACTACTACAATCTTTAATCAAAAAGAAGGCAGTTGATCATGGCCTGCAGTTTTTTTGTTTTTCAATTTTTTAATACAAGCGATAACATCATTCTCATTTGCAAATTGAATTATAAAGCTTGGAGAAGTACCGTATCGTGAGATAGTGCTAGAAGAACAAGTACTTACATTACCTAATGCATCTTGATTGTATACACTACTAAAAAATCTACTAAACGCGTTTACTATAGATTGTGGATCATCAAATGATATATTACCGTCACGGATAAAGCCAGGAATTCTACTTTTTCCCTTTTTAGCGTTAACAAAACTCCAAAAATATTTAACATCGCTCCTAATAGATTGCTCAACACTTCGAAGATAATTATTGTATGCAATGACAATTTCAGATTTAACTAAAGCTCTGAGACGTTTATAGATTTCATAATCAGCATCTAGTTTATTCCGTTTGTATGTACGATAATATTTATCTTTTAGTCGGATATATTCGATTAGTTTACGATTAAACCATATTGGATATTTAAGTCTAGAAGATCGATATACAGGTACATATTGATCTAATAAAGAATATACTACATTATAAAATGCGTTACATGCTTCATTAACATTTGTATAATTATATAAAAAGACCAATCACACTTAAACAAAGCATTATATAAGTTTAAATAATCAGCGTTTTTGAAGTTATATCCTTTCTTGGCAACATTACATGTAAAATTTGGTAAGTTTTGATTAGTCATGTGTAAAGATACGTTTAAAGATGGATGATGTTTGTCTTCTTTTATCAGTGATTGCTCCTCTTTATTAACATAACACATAATATTTGCAATTACTAAATCTAAATATCGGTTATTTGCGTTTGGAATACTATTGTATTGCTTCAGATTAGCAAAATTCAAAAATGAGTACATAGTGTTACTCTTAGGATCATTGACAAAAATAGAGTTATTAAAATATGGTATGTTAAAATCTCCTAAGATGATTACCTTACCAGAATTGCCACAAAAATATTCTTCCAATAAATCGAAAAAAAGCTGAAATTTATTTGCATTAACATCTGGAGGAATATAAATTACAAACACAGTCAGAACACAATTATTAAAGAAGCATTTACAACCCACAACATCAACATATTCTACACGATCCGTAATTGAGTGTAAGTTTAGTAACTCAGTTTTAATATTATTGAGTACTGCTATTAATGAACCGCCACCCCATGATCTATTCAATAAGTCAAATTTACGATCACAACGATAAACTGTGTAATGTTCCGGTATTATTTCACAATTTTTTATATCACTATCAAGTGCAGTTTCCACTAAACCAATAATGTCAAATTCTACATCACACAATGATGTGTACAATAAGTCGGTTTTAGAACGCAATCCTCTTACATTCTGGTAGTAGCAATGTAAGTTGGGCTTAATCAGTTTAAACTAACGATTTTTGGTAGACCTTTGTAATATTTGATTCTAATATTATTTTCACCATTTTTTACTCTCAAATCAAATTCTTGTTTAACTTTTCTGTAATAAGTTCTTTGAAGAACAGTTTCATCCGTTGAAATTGAATATTTGTACTGAGAGTTCTTCAATTTATGCTTATTTTTCAATACAGCAAACACATCAACTCTAGACCGAAGAGTAACTTTTAGGGGTCGAATTTTATCAGTAGTATTAGGTTTACCAATTCGGGAAATAGCAAATTCTTCTTTCTTTATATCTATTGATAGCAATTCTAAGATATCAGCAACGAGAGCTATGTCTCCTTGCCTTCTATCACTATCGTTGGGATGATTTTCATTAACGTTATATATGATAATATTAGAGCTCCTTCGTTGTCGATCCTCAGATTCTTGAATTATATCTTCTATTAAATTATTAGGAACTTTAGTAGCCTGAACATCGCGTTTTAATTCTAAGATGTCGTTATTTAAAGACTTGATTGTTTCTCTTAATTCCTTAATTACTGTCTTCAAATCGCCGCATCCTTCGCAATTCTGATTAACATTAGAACCAACAGATTCATTAGTGCCAACATCCTTGCAATGATTGCACATCCAAATGGCGCCAGAAATTGTTTTAAAAACTTCCAGTTTGCTTTTATCCAAATTTATGCACTTAGCATGATAAGATTTCGCACAATGTAAACACTGAAGGCCAGGCGATTTTGATGTTAAACTTTCGGTACAAATGCAACACGTTAACGGCATTATCAAATTTTAAAAGGTAACAATTTATTCCAATTAATTAGTGATAACGTAAAAGTTACGATTAGTAACAAAAGCAGTAGTAAACAAAGAGAGAAATAAATAATATTTGTTATACCTAATATAAAGAAGAATTTATAACGAAACACACTGGCACGATCGCACGCACATTATACCGTACTTGAATAGGGGTGAATAGTATAAATAATTAGAAAATTTACAATAAAATAGTTGCGCCGATTCACATTATGATATGTTATTGTTTAGGAATTTTAATATTTGCCTGATTGACAAATGGCACCCTCTGCATGAAGACACATTCACCACTGTATTGAAAAGATTGTAGATATGGATCTAGGTACAAAGTATATGTATATATCTATGTATTATTTAAACAAAAAATTGAATTTATTTTAGATCTAATTAATATTTGTTTAGGTAAATTAAAAATGAAAGTTATCACGGCATATGACATTTTCACTTGTCCATCGTGTCGTAATGTAATAATTCTTTAAATTTATATGTGCGATTTAAGGCATTGATTTTGCAGAAACTGTTACTACAACATAGATAGATGTACTACGTGTCGTACTACAATTAGTGGTAGAAGAAATGTTGGAATTGAACATACACAATCAAACTTTATGTTTCCATGTTCTAATCAAGATTATACATGTAAGTTTAGCTGAGCAGTTGAGTACTTACGAAAACACGAAATGTTTTGCAAGTACTCTTAAATTCAGTGCGAATTAAAAGTAGATAACTGCAAATGGATGGGTACTAGAAAAAATAGTGTAAAACACTACACTCAAAATTATTCCAAAAATAAGGATAAGACTGAGGCAAATGCTACGTAAATTTCAAAATTAGAATTCAGATTAGATGATCTTGAGGCGCACGGTCGTCGGAAAAATTTACTTCTGTTTGGAATCGATGAACAGCAAAATGAAAATACTGATCAAATAGTGTTAAATATAATCAATTCAACTCTACAGGTGAAACTTCATCTATATAATATAAGTCGGTACCAACGTTTGGGTGGTTCACAGGCGAGATCTCCGAGACCAATAATTATAGTATTCGATACATACCGTTCTCGCGACCTTGTGTTTCGTGCGAAGAAATTGTTAAAAGGTTCTAAACTAGTAATACGTGAAAATTTAACAAAACTGCGCTTATGTGCTCTTAAAAGTGCTATTAAGAAGTTTGGAATGGAAAATGTCTGGACAAGAGATAACTGTTTATGGTGGAAGCTAGATGGAAAAATTTATAAGGCTAATGAGGAAAATTTAAAAGAACTCTGTCGTTCATAAAACATTCATTTTCATTTTGGTCATTTTGTTCTTTGTTCAGCTATAGGTATGCTTTTTATTTTTATCGAATAACATTAAATTTCAGGGGCTTTTTGTTTTCCATATGTAAATATGTTTGTATTTTACTTTAACAAAATTTAATTTTTAGATGGTATACTTTCTTTGTTGTGAATTGTTTAGTAAGATTTTTATTTTATGCTTTGTATGGTCTAATTTGTTTGATTTATCAATCCAATTTTTTAATTATCTTAACATTGTAATGATGTAGAAAATGTTGATAAAACAATAAGATAATTTATAATTTTTAAGTTTATCGGTATAAACGTCAGAATATCTTAGTTCTCATGTAGTATAAAATGTTTTCATTTTTAATAATTAGGTATAATACAATTTTTAATTTCATCTGAGTTAAAATTATCTTTTACAGTTTAATTTTTCTAAAAAAAAAAAAAAACTTAAATTTTATGAGACGGGTTCGACAGTGAAGAACAGTTGGTGCTGGAATTTATTGATGAAGTACTTGACATAGATAGCATCAGTGTAAATAACAGAGATATTTGTTATAAGTCAATTTCTGATTTTCGATTTAAATATAATACTAATATTTGTATTTTTTATACCAACATTCGTAGCATATCAAAAATTTTAATTCTCTGCAAGAATATATAACATTTTTTATAATATATTTGACGTAATAATTTTGTCTGAAGTTTGGTATAGTCTTGATCTTCAATTTTTAAATTTAGATAATTATGATCTCTATCACAATCATAGTCATATAAATAAAAGTGATGGAGTGATTGTCTATTGTAGGAAAAATATTTTACAAAATTATAAGGTTATTGATGTAAAGAATTTTAAATATTTTGAGAATCACCATAAAATAAACCATCTTAAAGTTGCCATTACCTCAATATATAGATCTCATTCTTATTGTACCACAGATTTTTTAATTTCTCTTAAAGATTATATGAGGGATCATATGCAAAGTAATTTTGAAATATTAGCGGGAGATACAAATATTGATATCTTAAAACACGATCGTTTAACGGAAGAATATTTAAATTTGATAGGCGAGTTTTCTCTTTATCCTTGTATTAAAAACGTTACTAGGGTTGATAAAACATCTGAATCCTGTATTGACCACATTAACATCAAAACATTTATCAAAAATGACAATATCTTACCCATTATTTGCAAAAGTAAAATTACAGATCACTACATGGTTATAGTGAACATTAGGGATAACAAAAATAAAATTACTAACGATACAGGCAGTAATGAAGATAAGTATTGGAAATCTAAAAAATAATTAATTATGATAAATTTTTCAAAAATTAAAAAGTATAAAATGCACTTTTGCATCTGAAACATCTATTGACTTAGCTGTTTCTCAATTTTCAGATACGTTAAATAAGGTATTATCATCCTGTATGTTTACTAAAAAATTTAAAGTAAAAACAGTGCAAAAAACCGTGGATTACCAATATAATTTTAGAACATATCACGGTAAGGGATATATATCACAAAGAATTTTTAAAAGATAAACTCAATGAAGCTAAATTCATACAATATAAAAACTGAGGAATTCAATAAATAATATGATTAAGAGAGAAAAAAACAAATATTTTAAATTTAAAATTTCTAAAGAAACTGATTCAAAAGATATCTGGATGTATACCAAACAAGCAGCTAATTTAAAAACAAAAAGAATACAATTAATATCATTAAAATAAAAACTGAAAATAATATTCTTATTGATGATGATACTGACATTGCTAGTGAATTCAATAATTATTTTGTTAATATTGCTGAATCTTTAACAAATTACATAAAACTAGCGATAGCTATAAACTTAAATTTGAAAGATTAAATCAAAATTTATTTTTTTACCCATTATTGAAAATGATATTATACTCACTATCAAAAAATTAAAAACTACTTCCTCAACTGGTTCTGATGGAATTAGTAACAAAATTTTAAAACTATGTCCTACTATTATTTCTAAACCTTTGTCAATTATTTTTAATAGATGTTTAGAGGCAGGTTATTTTCCTAGAGCTTATAAAGATACAATTATTATACCTCTTTACAAGGGAGGAGCCACCGAATTACTTACTAATTACAGACCTATAGCATTGTACTCTAATATTTCAAAAGTTTTTGAAAAAATAATAAAAACTCAACTGGTAAACTTCTTAACTAAATCGTTGATTGAAATCAACGACTAAATTTAGTATCCTATCTTCTCGTCAATTCGGATTTAGAGAAGATAGAGACAAAACAGATGCTTTGGCTTTTCTAACAAGAAAAATTTATAAAAATATGGATAATTCTAGATGCTCTATTGCTGTATTTTTAGATTTAGCCAAGGCATTTGACTGTGTCAACTATTCTATCCTTTTGATAAGCTTGAACATACTGGTATCCGTGGTACATCCTTACATTTTTTTCAGAGTTATCTAAGTGACAGATATCAATGTGTTAGAGTAAATAATAAAATAAGTACATCTCTTAAAATTAAATGTGGAGTTCCACAAGGAAGCGTTCTTGGGCCAGTTTTGTTTAATATTTATATCAATGATTTATTGATTCTTTTCAATGGTGTGGACATTTTAGCGTATGCTGATAACACAGTTTTGTATATCGGTGGTTCCACTTGGGATTATGTTATGTTATCTGCTTCAACTAAGCTACCAGCAATAAAATACTGGCTAGATAACAACTGTTTAACTTTAAATTATAGTAAAACTAAGTATTTGCCGTTTGCTTCTTATGCTTGTAATTTACTTACGAACGAGCATATTGTTGTTCATAATGTTAATTGTAACAGAAATAGTTGTACATGTAATATAAATATAGCTGGGGCTACATCTATAAAATATTTAGGTATATTTTTTGATTCAAACATGAAATGGAATGTGCATATTAACCAATTAGTTACTAAACTAAGAAGATACATATATTTATTTAGAACTCTTAAACATACATTTGAAATTAAAATTCTGCGTATACTATATTTTGCATTTATCCAGTCTTCATTGAGTTATGGAATACTTATTTGGGGTGGCGCTTTGACAACTCATCTATCAAAGTTAGAAATAACACAGAAATTAGTATTGAAAATTATTTACAATAAAAATTGTTTTTTCTAGCGACGCTTTGTTTCGAGAAGTAAATGTTTTTGATGTAAAACAATTGTATTTTATATCTATATCAAAGTTTTTGCATAAATCTGGGTATAATGATATTTGTGTTCCCACTCACTCATATGATACTAGACTGAAAGATAACAATCTGTCGTACGTAATATCAGCAAGAAAAAGTGTAGGTCAATCTAATTTCTTATATTACATTCCACTTGTTTATAATTTTACATTGCAATATTATGATTTTGATTTTATAGCAAATTTATCTATGTACAGCTACAAAAAATTGATTAAAAAATTCTGTTTTTTAATTCAAAACAACAAATTTCTTTATTGTTGAGTAAATAAAATAGTTAACTTCATTTTAAATTTAACATTTTTTAACCATTTTTAAATACAACATTGTTAAGTTTTTTATATTCATCACTGGTGCTATCGTATATAATCAATAAAAATATTAAACAATTTGTTCTTTTCTGAATTTCTTTGCTCAGATTTTACAATATAATCAAGCATATGTTCACAGCGTCAAATTTCATGATATTGGAACTTAGCTGGAACTATGCTCACTCTGTTGATTTCTTCTTTTTTATATATTAATTTATTTTCAATTATTCGGTTTTCCATTTTTTTTCTATGTCACATTTATTCATGTCTTTTTTCCTGTACTTTATTTTTCTGTTGTGTATTTATACATGTATTATGTAAATGAATAAATGGTTATTATTATTATTATTATTATTATTATTATATTGTAAATACATCACAAAAAAACTTTTGTATGGAGGAAGTTGGAAGATACTAAAGTGTAACGCCAAATACTCTTTAAACTAAGAACACATTTAAAATGCACCGGCTAAAGTTCAGATAAATGCTACGTAGATTCTCAGGGGTCATGGGAATGTTTGCATTTTAGTTTATGTTTTGTTGCTTACCTTTATTGAAATGCTTCTCAACTAAAAACGTAAATGATAACGAATAAATAGGCGCCAGCTTATTTATTAAGGGAAAACAAACAAAACCTTTAAGGGAATAAAAACAAATTTTAACCGAAACCTTAAATCTAATAATCAAATTAAATTCAGCATTAAATAATTAACAAAACACATTGACATTCGTCTACTTTAGTAATGAATTGACTTATAAACTACGGTATCAAATTAAAGATTAAATTTTCTTTCAATGAACTTAAAACTATGAACGTAAAACGCGAGGATCTTTTACAAGCATTAAAAACGTTACTAAACTAAAATAACTTATTAAAGATAATGAAATGTAAATTCGCCGCACAACCGGCAACTCAAAAAAATAAATGTAATGTAGTCGCTAAAAAACAACTACTGCACAACTTAAGGTACAACCAGTGCTTTAAAAGTACGACAACGAATAAGTGCGAACAAACTAATGCGATAAAAACAAAGATATCCACGATTCCAATTAATTACGAACAGTTTCGGCCAACTTTAGTTGTTTGTCAAAATTAACTTTGATGCACGGAAAGTTCGAATTGTTAATATTATGAAAGCACTTACTTGAAGTGTCTTGTGTTAAGAAGCGTTGAATTTGTCAAAACCCGAGCAGGTAATTGGGCTGACCTTGATGTGTTATGCGAACGGGATCAGATTGCTTGCATATCGAATCTGCACTTATGATGATGTAATCCATACGGAATTTTCTATAAAACAAATTTTCTCCCATAAATAAATAACGAAGTGGAAATCAAACCCACAAAAAGATAACGAAAATTCTTCAATCTCGGAACGCACGTTTATTCTTCTGAATCAAACTTTTCTTTTTGAACGGAACGTACACAACACCAATAACGTAGGTAAATTTGCTATAAAGCTAATCCATTAATTCAAACTTCGTTTTACTAAAAAGAAAACGGATAAAAAGGTAAAACGTACTCAACAACGGCATGGTCCTACTTTTACCACTCAGTCGCCATTATTATTCTTTTCGGGCGGAAATGCATTGAATGCAAGCTAGCAGGAGAAATGCGCGCTTTATTTAAATATGAGCTTCCGATCCATTTTCGATCGCTACAAAGGTTTGCCGAATACTCATTAACGCATTCGAAAAACAATTCATGTGCGTTTGGTTTTTTTGAAAACTCGGTTTTCTTTATTGGGTTTTGTGGATAAACAACTAATTGTTATTACAGCGTCAAAATTGGAACTGGAGATGATTGGCAACATATCAAGATATACAAACGACGTTGTCGTTCTTTTAAAACGTATAAGATTGTTAGAACCGAAAATCATATTTTCACAAATTTAAGAGGTATTAGTAGTAGTGTTATTCCAATCAAGAAGAGTTTTTCTATACCATCACCATTTATAATTACAACGTTATTTTCGCCCAGTTGGAAAAAGAAAGAAAAAACCGAGTGTTAAATGTAAATGAAGTTATGTGTCCTAAACCTCTCAACCTGCCGGTTGGCAACCGGTTAGACTAACAGAAGAAGAAATAATTTTATTCATAATTAGTTAGTAACATGCAAAATTTATTTTTGTTTTCGCTTATCGAGTTTTTAAAAGATAAATCTTTTAATTACAACAACTTTATTTTGCTTGTTATCAATACAAGAGCAGAACTAATACTAAATAAAAACTATTACATGAGTAGATACATCCGCTGTCTATAAACTTACTTTTGATACATTTGCATATTATTAAGTATCCGTAATTTCCGATGTCTTCGAACATAGTTTGTTAAGTTTACGGATTTTGTGAATATAACTTGCATGTTTTTAAACCTTGTAAGTTATAAAGTGAGAGATTTCAAGGATAAATTGCTAAAAGGTAAAAACTCGAGTCAGTAATGACCAGCAATCGGTGTGAAAGTAGCCACTTTCCATCCTATCTTGGCGCCACTGTGGCATAAACTACACGTTCATGAAAATACTTCCGCTACAACCGCTAACATTTGACAGTTCAAAACTGATTTTATTGATTACACTTACTACATGGATTTTGATTTTATAATAATAAAGATATGGTTTGTACCGGCTAGCCAACTAAGAATGGACGCCGGCTATATCTCGGGAATTATACTAAGTGACATAGAAAGAAGAACACCCAATAATAATGAATATTTTGTAAATTTTTTTTTGGGAATATATTTGTTTATATTAAGATAAAAACGATCAGTTTTTCAGCCATATTGCCCTAGCGGTTGTTTTGTTAACCTCATTCAAAAACACTTACGATTAAGTAGTCCTAAAACAATGAATTAAGCATTTGTAAGTACAGTTGTCATTTAAGCGATTTAAATTGCATTTCAAAGAGCTTCTTTAATTCAAGCACAATGCTTCCAGTGCGAAGAAGCCATAATTTTCGGCAATTAAGCGAGTTTGATAGGGGTACAATTGTGGGATTGTGTGAGGCTGGTTTGTCTATGAGAGATATAGCCGCTAGAACGCAACGGAGTTTAAACACTGTGGCAGTCTGTGTTTGGGAATAGAACCAAGAGGGCCGTACACGAACAGCGAGGGGTACAGGACGTCGTCGAAGAGCCACAGAACGCGAAAATCGCCGTCTTAGACTATTGGCTTTACGAGACCGCTTCTCTTCTACACGGGCGATTGCGGACCAGTGGTTTAAAGAACATGGAAGACCGATTGGGATGCGAACCGTTTATAAACGGATAAGAACATTTGGGCTTTTTTATACCGTCCCCTTTTTGTGCTACCACTGACTTCAGAGCATCGACGTTATCGTCTAGCGTGGTGTAGAGAACGGGCCAATTGGGACCAAGAATGGAATTCAATTGTCTTTAGTGATAAATCCAGATTCTGTTTGGGTATGCATGACGGTCGTGCCAGGGTGAGAAGACGGCACGGTGAAAGACAAGATCCCCAATTTTCTGTGAATAGGCATGTGCACCACACAGTTGGAGTTATGGTATGGGGAGCTATTGCTATTGGAAGTAGGTCACCTTTGGTCTTCATTAGAGGTAACATGACCGCTGCGCGCTACATCCAGGATGTCGTAGACCCCCATATTGTACCTTATGTTCAGACCATCTCCAACAGCACATTCCAACAAGACAACGCACGACCTCATGTTGCTAGGGTTTCTTTGGCTCATTTTGAGGCCAATCAAATTGCTTTTTGCCTTGGCCACCAAGATCTCCCGATCTTTCGCCCATCGAGCACGTCTGGGATATTATGAGAAGAAGATTACTCAATTTACCTCACCCTGCACAAACTCTAGCGGCTTTGCAGCATCAGTTGCAGATAGCATGGGATGAGATACCTCAAGAAGAAATCAATCAAATTATTGGGATTAAGCCCAGACGTGTTAATGAAAGCACAAGACATCGTGGTGGAGCAACACATTATTAAATTTTTGAAGAAGTTAACAGTTTAATTTTTATCAAATTGTGATTGTTTACTAATCTAATTCGTATACATTAGAATACCAAAAATTGTTCAAATAAATTCATTATTACTGGGTGTTCTTCTTTCTATGTCACTTAGTATATAAATCTGACAATATTGAAAATTTAAATAGGTAAATCGACTACGAGAAATTGCGGATTTGTTCTTGACCAATAGTGCATATTATGGACATTTACACTGCCATTACTATGAAAGGTGGTCTCATCTGTCCACAATATACGTAATAGAATTTGGGGATCGTCTGCCATCATACCCAAGAGCCAGTGGCAATGGTCTAGTCTTTGATCAAAATCTGCAACAGTCAATGCCGGATGCAGGACTAAGTGATATGGATGTAACCTGAAAGATGTAAGATGATCACTACTGATTCAACAGTAGGATAAGTATTAAGTAAAGCTTTGTAAGTTTACAGTAGAGTTTCAACATAGAAGATTCGCTTACCTGTGCTTTTTAAGAATGTTTTGAACGGTAGATCGAGTTAGTCCCAGATCCTGTGCAATACTTCTAGTACTTAGGTGTGGAATAAACTGCACATAAACTAAAAACATTAATAATGTTTTCTTCGGTACGTCTTGTGTTGTCTACGGTATACGGGAACATGGACGCTTCCAGTTGTTTGTAAACGATGAATAACTCGCAGAAAAACCTTTTCACTCGGGTGCCGTCTATCGGGATATTGCTGCGCATATACCCTTTCAGCAACTGTAGCATTTCTCATTCATTCAAAATAGAGACCTATCATGTCAAATAACTCTTTGTTGGTATAAAGCATTTTGTAACACTTAACAGCACAGCACTAAGACTATCTAATACTTACTAACAACACTAACGTAACACAAAAAACGACAAGAAAAACTAACAAACTAACAGTAACGTAACACAAACAACAACAAGTAAAGAATAAAATTTTAATTATAAAAAAATTAATTACTTTAACATTTAATATGTGTTTGAGGACAAGTAATTTCCCACTATCTGGAAAACCTTAAAAGTATGTCTTGTGTATAAAAAGGACATTTTACTGTAACCAATCTTTTGGAAATAATCCAGACCATAGCAGAGAATATAGATAATCGTATTCAGACAGATGCTATCTATACTGATTTTTCAAAGGCATTCGATAAACTCGATTACTATGTACTACTTAATAAATTATCTAAGTTTGGTCTTTCTCAATCTTTAACAGATTTATTACATTCATATTTAACCAATCGAACGCAATATATTGTTTGCAATGGTCATAAATCCTGTAAATATATAGTTACTTCTGGTGTGCCTCAAGGCTCGAACTTAGGTCTATTGCTATTTAACATGTTTATAAACGACATTATAGCTGAAGTAGACTTTGGTATACTGCTATATGCTGATGATATGAAGCTGTTTCAGGCGATATCAAATGGTGGAGATTGTAATTCTTTACAGAACAATTTGAACCGTATTATAGATTGGTGTAGAAATACTAAATTAGATTTAAACCTTACTAAATGTAATGTTATATCATTCTCTTCAAAGCCAGAATGTATTCGGTTTGATTATAAAATTGGTTCAACTGTACTCAACAGACCCAAGACTGTTACAGATTGATTCTAAACTCTCTTTTGCACCTAATATTGATCACATTGCATCGCAAGCAAATCGGATTTATGGCTTTATTGCAAGGTGTTCTAGGGATTTTACGAATATAATTTCCTTAAAGAAGCTATTTACTGCATTCATTCGTCCTACGGTTGAATACGCTTTTATAATAAAGAGTCCTCAATATAACATCCACATTAGCATGATAGAATCTGTCCAAAGACGGTTTTTAAAACTACTTAACTTTAAAATTGATAAAATATATCTATCTACAACCACATGTCACGATAGGTTATTGCAAAGGCACTCTTTTGATAGCCTTGCTGTAAGAAGAGAGTATTTTGCAATACCACGTTTTGCAATAAAGAGAATTTTTTCTAACAACGTTGATTGTCCTTTTCTATTATCAAAACTACAGTTCTTAGTACCGAGATTATCGCCAAGAAGGTGTCCCACTTTTTATCTAGCAACTCCCCATACTAATATTTTAAATAAATCACCTATTTATGTAATGTGTGAAAATTACAATAAGAGTACGCATATATACGACATTTAAATTCTTCTTCCAGGCAAATAAAATCTCTATATTTAGTTAAATTTAATTGTAATAGTAATTGTATTAATTAGCAGAATATTTATTCGTATCTTATTTTATAGTAAATCTGTGTTTGCTCTAGTTTGTTAATGGGCAACTGTTAACTAGAGTTGAATTAAATAGATAATTAAATAAACAAATGAATAAACATTTCATTGCAGCTAATCTAGCCGGAGCTAATAGTTTTATTAACTTTAAAACATTATCAAAGCCCAAATAATCATAATGTGGGAAACGTCGCCATAAATCAGCACTGAGTGTTACTTATCCAGCCTTCCACATTCAGAGTTTGGTTTGCTATACCGGCATTTCAACACAATTAACCTTATACATCAAAAATTGGAAGAACAAAAACGCACCTCTAATAAATTAATTGTTTGTGTGAAGTTCCATAAAGTCAAATAACGATTTTTTCATTCTATTGAATTAATAGTCTAGTCCAAAACATACATACAAACCCTAAAACTTCATGATTACGTACAGTGCACGCTCAGCGTGCATAAGAATTTACCCAAATCGTCCGCCCTTAAGATACATTCGTCAATAAAAATCTTTTTATAGAACAAAAACATGTTTACTAAATCCACAATTACACAACTTTTTACTGTTAAATGGTAAAAATAAATTGATTTGAAATATTTTTAGTTTCATGTAAATGGTTAGCGCCATCTTGTGTATTCTATATTACAGTTCACTTTATGACCGATATTGACAATTGACAGCAAAATATTTGTTAATTTTAGATTTTTACCATTTAAAAATCGTCGGCCAAAAAATTTAATACAAATCTTGCGCGTTAAATTATTTTACGTTGTAAAATCCCGCACGCGATTGTAAAAACTATTAAAATTGTTGATAAATAAGTAAAGTTTATTTTATCCATTTCGTAAATGTAACTTTGATATTTACTGTAATTAATTAAACTAAAATACTTAAATAGTATATTAAAGAACGCGAGTTTTTAAGTCATCACTTACATCACGCGTCCAAGTTTAAGGCACGAGCCGCGCAGCGGCGAGTGTTTTAATGGACAAGTGCTATAAATGACTTATAAACGAGTTCTTTATACCATTTTTTATAATTTGCGCATTTACTTAAAAAATAAATAAAATTGTGTAATAAAAATACGATATAAATCTAGAGGCTAATTTCATTTTTTTTTTATTTGAAGTTGGTACGACTAACTTACAAGTTTTGAAATTTGAATTTAATTGTTATAGTTAATTGTCAATTTCTAAATTTATGTTTCAACTATGACCGAAGAAATAAACTGCACTCCACCAGAGATTCGCGAAATTGCCCAAAATGTTGCAATTTCAATAATTCCCGATAAGTCACGGCACCTTTATGAAAAGCAGTACAAAAAGTTTACAAAATGGTGTGAAGAAAATCACGTTAAAATATATCAGAAAATGTACTGCTAGCATATTTTCAATTACAAAGTAAAACATACAAGTCGTCTACATTATGGGCAACTTACTCAATGATAAGATCCTGCTTGAATCTGTACAAAAATATAGATATTTCGCAATATCAAAAGTTACAGGGTTTATTAAAAGGGCTTCTGTTGGTTACATGCCCAAAAATCTAAGATTTTAGAAGAAGATGACATAAACAAATTTATTACAGAAGCCAACGACAATACATATCTCGCGATGAAAGTAAGTGCATATAATTTACATTCATTTTAATAATAGAGTTTATAATTAAATTGTTAATTAATTTAAAGCAAACAAGTAGGGTAGTTAACTACTAATGTTTAAACAATATATAAACAAAACTAATTGTTTTTTTGTAATTAATTTAGGTAATTTTAATAATCGGATATAATGGTGCCTGCAGACGTGAAGAATTGACCAAGTTATGCTTTGAAGATTTGGAAATTAAATCCGACAGAATTATTGTTTCGATTCCTAAAACAAAAAACTATATACCGAGAAAATTTGCAATTACAGATATAACCTGGATTGAGTTGATTAAAAATATTTTAGCCTTAGACCGAATCATGTTACCACCCATCGATTTTTCCTCACTTATCGGAATGGTCACTGCATCAATAGTCCAATTGGTATCAATATGATGGAAAAAATATCTAAAAACATTGCGACATACCTCCAGTTACCTCACCCACAATTATACACAGGTCACTGTTTTAGAAGATCTAGTGCCACACATGTTGCAAATTGTGGCGGTGACTTGTTGGTCCTAAAACGTCATGGGGCTGGAAGTCCTCTTCTGTTGCTGAGGGATATGTCGATTCTTCAGTACAAAACAAAATAAATATATCTAGGATGTTTGTATCAGAACGAAATGAAATGGATCAACCTGGATGTTCTAAAAATATACCTTAGACCATTAGTAATGTTTCGCATACCACAGACATTAATTGTGATGACAGTGAGAGCAATAAAACCTATCCAGGTCTCACAATAAATGCAAGTGATGCTGCAAATGTTGTTATAAATTATAATGTATACAATAATTGCACTATACAAGGGCAAACATTGCAATAGAAGCTATTGCTTTTCTTCCATTGTTAATTTGCAGGTTACATATTAATTGTTACAAAGGAAAATATAAGTTTTAGTTTATAACAAATGTTTCTTTAAATCACTTTATTTAATAGATTCTTTTTCATAGTTATATTTATGAACCAACTTAAACTCTTTAACGTTAAATTTAATTCTTTTATTTACAAATATCACCTTAAGCGTCTCTAAAGCAAACAAATATAACACACTGTTGTGATTAAGAAATCACAATAGTAGCAATAATAAAACCCAATTTTGTCCATTATTTATTAAGCGTATGGTTACAGTACAAATTTTGACCATGGTAAAATTGCCTTAACTAAACCTGGATCAACATTTAAAATTTATTACATAAGAAATGCATCTTAATTTTTATTAGGTTATTGTCTTAAATACTTTTCTTGTTATATTTATTACAAACTCATTTTTCCTTGTAACAACCAATACTTTGGCCGTTTTCTACAATCAACGCTTCCACAAATGAGTAATTCTCGGTGTTTGTTTGCTATTGTACAACCTCTTGCGAACTTACAGCAGGCGATTCAAGATTTTACTTTTGATAACACTTAGATGGCTATAATCATCGGACGATCGACTTATGTAACTGCTTTTACATATGTGTCGAAATAGTTGCTTAATGCAAATGCATTTACATATGTGATTGTTAACACGAGTCGAAACTAGGTGTCGCAAAACTTATTGTTAAAATAATGATGTTCGTCAAACATTTCTTTCATTTACTCACAAACAGCATGCATTATAACTACATTAGTTGTTACCTTAAAATATAATACAAGACGTTTAATCCAATTTTGTTGTCTTTTTTTAAAAACATTGAAAACCTTGTCTGGTACTTTCCTGGAAAAAATAAAATCAATTATGCTTGAAAATAAAAGATAAGTAAGGTTTAATATACTTACCAGAATATGCGTATCTAAAATATTTTAAACATAAAAATGATTATTCCACAAATTCTCCACATTAATAACCACAAATCAAGCATTTTGTTATAAAACTCATTTAGTCAAATTAATTAGTTGCAGTGATTCAGTCTTACCAACCAGCCAAATATAAAAACAACGTGCTATAATGGTAACGTTATGGCTCATTATAGAACGCAGATTGGTTTTATAATGAAAAAATTATACAAGCAAATTATAAAAAATAACTTTAGGTTATGTAGGGTATGTGTGGATGATCCAGTAATAGACGGTTTACTGTGTGCAACTGTTCTTTCGTAAATTTAAAACATGTATGTACAGATACTAGATCTTAAAGTAGATATCTTCATTTAACTTGTCTAATCATATGTATCGATTCTTGATTAATTGACTGTACAAACTTACAAGAAATTACATTGTTAGGTAGGGTTTTTTGTCTAAATCTCAATTAAAATGAAATTAAATTTAAAACAAAAAATGCAATTAAACTTGACACTATTCACTATACATCGACGCTCAATCCTTTTTGAAAATTTACAACACTTGATAACAAATTGTTTTTAAAACAAACACAAACAATTGTTTGAAAAGGCGAAGTTTATTTGTAACAACCGACAATTGACAGTGCAGAAAGTAAATATTTCAGACCTCTTTTAAAAGGTACAAACACTTTTGAATTGGTATAGTATAGTGAACAAAAGTTTATTTTGCTTCTATTATTGAATAAAAAATTTTTACTAAAATTTTTTGAATGTTATAAAGCTCATTATTCGTATATAACTAAAGGATAATTTAAATTGACTTTTACAAAATTCAATCAGCAAAACAGAAATTAAGTCAACTTTATTCGGCATATTAAACGTTTCTGTTGAAATATTGTTATTTCTACTATTATTGACTTAGTTTGAGATATTTCGCTGATGTTTACATTATTGATTTCTATCAACCTATTATTAACTTTAGGAATTTAATGGGCAAATTGCAGGTTTTACGAAATGGTATGTATCTATTGAAATTTACATTGCAAATATTAATTCGCAACGTATGAATAAGCAAATACCCTACAATAATAACCCCAACATCATTGTGCTCCGTTAAATATTGAAATAAAGCATAATTTTGTTTAATCCAACCTGTTTCGCATAATCTTCGACATTTTAAAGTGGGTTTCAGTTGAAGTATAAAATATTGCGGCCTGTTTTTATAAATTTTTCCTTTTCATTGCACTGTGTGTTCAAATTATTCAGCGAGACGTAGGTACCTAATAAATTATTTTACTGCGTTGTACAGCTATTACCGTTTATTGTTCATCCTGCTAAAGCAATAAAAATTATTGCGTTCTCATATATGTCGATTCCCTGTGAAATTGTATTTATAACATCCTCACTATTATATGTAGATTATAGTAGTAATTCATTTCTATAAAATTGTAAACAGTAGAATTTTCGTAGTACGATAATGTGTTAAAAGTGCATGAATATATAGGGTGGTTCACCGGAAACCCTTGTTTTGGACCACAAATGAGATAAAAATCTGTATGTTCCATTTGAAAAAATTGACTTTAGACGATTTTCAAAACTACTATTTTGATATGTACCAATTTTCAAACACTCTTTATAATTTTTTTTTTTTGACAATTTTGCACAAATACTGTTCAAACGGACCCATAGCTTAACATAAAAAAATACACAACCCAAGTAAAAAATGTTTTTGAATAGTTGAAAACATTAAATAAGTCAGAAACTATTGAGGTGAGGTACGTAGAATCTAAAAATGTAGTAATATATAGGGTATTCCATTTAAAATAAGCAAGTTGATACATACTTCCGGTAAAACAGAAAGTTCTGCAATCTTTAAAATATTTTGTCCGCAAATTTTCAAAATTTTCCTACGTACAGTTTTCCCATAAACAATCGCGGCGGTTCCCGGTAAATCACCCTGTATAAATTTAATCTAAATCTGTAAAGTGCGATTAAATAAATAGGAAGTCAATAATTTAACAAGAGATACTGATAAGCCAAATGCTTTTAATTTATTAAGAAGCAAATACAAATCAACCTGATCAAACGCTTTAGATATGTCAGTGTAAATGACATCTACTTTTCGAATCTAATCTCTCGGAGACAAATTGAATGAAACAAGCCAGATTGGTTGCAATAGATCTTTGAGACAGGAAACCATGTTGATGAGGTGAGAGATAGGGTTTGACACTTGTATTTCAAAAGCCTTTGCAAAATTGGAAATAATAGAAATTGGGCGATAATTTGCAATTAATTCCGGGTTGCCATTTTTTAAGACTGGTGTAATCCGAGTTTGTTTGCAAATGGTGGGGAAGGTGTTAGTGCGTAATATCATATTAAACAATTTTTGTAATGGTAAAGCCAGAATAGAATTACAGTCACGTATAAGAAAGCTGGGAATCAAGTCAATTCCAGCACTAAAGTTATTTTTTAGCTTCTTAAGAGCCTTAATAACTGTTATTTCAAAAATCTCATTAACAGTGATTGTTGGCAACTTAGTTATTATTGGTGCTGTAGAATTAACAAGAAAATCAGATTGGATAAACACACTTGAAAAGTACTTAGAAAATACTTCAACAATAGCTTCAGCTGTGTTTAAATGCTGCCCATCCGGCGAGATCATCGCCGATTATTTGCACACGAAATCACACAGTAGTTTTTCCGAATAAACAATCAGATTACTTACATTTAGTTTTCTTCTGATGAGACGAATAATCTGTTTCGGGGTATACACAAAAATTTTTCAAGGTTTATAACGTTGTTACACTATTTTTTTTTAAACAGAAACATTTTTATTACGCCGATTACTCGTTCAATGCTTCACGATATGCATTGCTATATTTAGTTTGCCGTTTTAAGAGATATTGTTAAATAAACCGATAGCGTTTGTTTCAACCTTTTATTTTAATAAAACGAAAAATCTCTTTACTTTTGCGAACTGGATTGTTCCTTATCTTTATTATCGACGTAAGTTTAACACACGCATACAAATCAATTCTCAATAGTTACGTGGACAACGATTCGCGCATTTTTATTACCTGGCGGTTGTATCATTTTAACAACATTATTCCGCTAAGTTTCGTACATGCTTTTATTACATGTTACTAATCTCGAGTCTGAAAATTGACAAACTTAAAAAATATTAAGAATACTTTCTACATATACAAAGAAGCTTACAGAAAGATAAATAATCTGCAAGTTATAGCGATAACATTAAAGCTCTTTTCTTGGAACAAAGAGCTTATTAATTCACTAAAACCAAAACGGCGACATGTAGAATATGTTTCTACGAAACCTTTGATAAAAACTGTCGACATTATCATTTCTTTGAAGCTTAAATGTGAGAAATCTAAAATAAAGCATTTCACGTTACCACGTGTGATTGAAAAAATATCAAATAACAAAAAAAAAACAACTATTGCAGGAAAAGTGAATATGAAAACAGGTGCTATATCAACACGAATGAAATCTATTTAAAAATACAGTACAACTCCACATAAAACGAACACTTCCATAAAACCAAAATAATTTACTTGTAAAAAAAAATAAATTTTCAACAAACAGAGGTGACAGTTCACTGTTCAGTTTTTAATATTTTGGTAAATTGTAAAAAACAAAGTAACTACGACGATAATTTTAGCATTATCTAGTATTAGCAATTTGGAAATGGAGATTACGACGGTTTCAATACCTCACATGCTGAGAAACAACAGAAAATATAATATCACAAAAAAAATATTGACTTTCCATAATTTGAGCGCCCATCCAAAGCAAAATTTTAAACGTCTTCCAGCATCTTCACGTTCTAAAGCTTGATTGAAAATTACTTTGTAGGGATACATTTTTAAATGTTTTAACGTTGGTTGAATATGTGATTGACTTATTCCTAATTGAAGTGATCTTTGCCGTAAATAATCTTTTGGGCTATTTTGTACTGAATCCAGTATATGAAGAGTAGCAACGTCATCTTCATCACGAGCTAATTTAGTTTTCTTCAAATTTAATACAGAGCTAGTTGTTAAAAATTATTGATTAATTTTTGTGCGCCACATTTTCATAAGTAAATATCAGGATACTTTAGATTAAATTCTTTGATAACTCGGCGGGTTGCTTTGTCGCCTTTATCATAACACTGAATAAAAATTTTTGCTCTTTCGTCAAAAATGTTATAAAATTGCACACCAAACGTTAACTTTTAACTTTTTTTAACACGTCATTTTGACAGTTGTCATGAAAATGAAAATGACTTTTTGGGAATAAATTTTGCTTATTTTTTAATGTTATTTATAACGGAAACGAAATTTGAAACAATGACAATGGATTCAGCCGTTTTGGAATAAGCAAAAATGTTGTAAAGAATACATTTTTTTCATAAAACGTAAAATAAAAAAGTTTCTTCTCTTGGCAACCCCATTCTTGGACATAACTTGGACAGAACTTCCTCTGCTAAACGAAAACTACAGATACTAAAGTCTGTATACTATTGGTAATTGCTTGAAATAATTCTTTATTTTCTTGTGAAAGCGGTACTTCTACGGTTAAGTAAAAACCAATAAATTCTAACCAAAATACGATCATTGTGCCGCTCTTGCAGCATATCGACCCATCTAGGGTCTGAGAACAATAGTTTAATCTGTGTAAACACGTTGCCATCAGCCCAGGTACCTCTGACGAAACGAGAATCATAGCCGTAGATGTGGGTATTATACCAAGATACAAAAATAATGGTATATAATACGTAAGAAGTAAAATTTGTAATGTGATCTACTATACAAATAAAATAAATAACATATAAATAATATATGACATAAATATAAAATAAAATAGTAATGCAGATATCGTCAGTACATTTATTACAATTACAATTAATTTGCGGGGACCGATTTTTAGGCATCAAAAGTAAATTTGGCTCAATTATAAAATTATGTGGTTGTCATGGAAACTTATCAAAATGAATAGATAAAAGTAACAGGCATAAAAATGTTCATTTAAATAACAAGACATTAGTAGGTAAAATAGGTATATTTAAAAATAACTGACAATACTCACTCATGGTTACAATAAATGGTGTTTAGAGAGTAGAACACTGTTTCAGGCACATTACGCTTGGTCATTTAACTTTCTTCCTCGTCTGAAATTTCCATTTCGGAATCAGAATCGCTGTCTTGTGTGTTTACTGATATAATAATTGGCTCCAATGTTATCTCTACTAAATTATCCAGTTGCCAACATTTGTCTTCTTCCTTAACGACATGAGATACACAGTTCTTCCATCTTTTAGGTGTTACTTTGTTTAATGCATTTTCCAGAAGTTTTTCACGTCGTCGAGTTTAAAAGTAGTATTGTTACGAGCGACGTCACCTTTTACTTAAGCCCAAACCAAGTCTATAGGATTCAGCTCACAATGGTAAGGTGGTAAACGCAGTACTTCAATGCCCTGATTCTTTGCCATTTCGTCAATAACATGACGTATATACTTATTCTTATGAACTGTAACAATATCCAATAATTCTCTTTTCACCATGTCATCCTCAAAAGTTATATTCTTAACAGATAACCAATCTATAATTTCTGCTTTCCTCCAAGCGCTGGTAGGTAAATTTTCGTATCTTCGTGAGTGGTAGCTGGCGTTGTCCATTATAGATCCTTGGGGTATCAAATCTAGCATCAGCTCAAAATATTCTTCAAACACATTAGCATTCATGTCTTCGAATTCTAACAAACCACCATCTACAAAGCCATCTTCATTGCCAATATGAGTAATAATTAACCGTGTTCCTTTCCTAGAAGGCGGTCGAAATCCTGTCGATAGCCCTTCTATAAATCCTTGTCGAGTACTCGTAACGGTATTATCATACCATGTTTTTTTTACGGTATGTCCTGCATTGATCCAGGTTTCATCCAAATAAAAACTTGCGAAGAAGTTTCCACAGTGTTCTACGACTTATTTGGGGTAGATTTTCTTCCTCATTTACTGCTAGTAAAATCTTATCGATTGTAGGAATCTCTTTCCGTAAGTAAAACGAGTGAACCTTTCTACGGACAGAATTCCTCATTGCATCATCTAATTCCATCGGGGGCCGACCAGGAGATGGAAGTGGGTGAAGCACTTGTCCCAAATTTTTTCTTTCCCCTACTAGTTTATAAATGGTGGATTTTGATAATCCCGTCATTGCAGAACATAATCCTACAATATCATCGACACTTTTTGCAAGGTGTTGACATCGAACAGCGTCATGCACATTTAAAATTATAATTTTTTCATTAGCAGATAACGCACCACTTTTTAACACGTTTTGCTGGTGAAAAGTTTTCCATTTCAAAATTATTTGCACTAACACACAAACAAACAAACAAGCCGATTCATTGCTAATAACAAACTAAACATATTTTTCATTTAGAAAGTATACGAAGCCCTTCGGTCAAACAACTAATTATCTGTAATCTTTCGCAGAAATTACAACCCGTCTGCCGTAATGACAGCGCTAACGACCCCACTTTACCTGATGATAGATAATCCAACACACATTTTGACGCTAAAAATAATTGTTTTAAAATTACTTTATTTAGCTATATTGATTCTTAATTGTAATAATAAGAAACAAACCACATAATAGTAAATAATTTTTTTGAAATATTCCACAGTTTAATAAGATACAAATAGATTCATAACTTTTGTAAAACTCAGTATACGTACCTATATAAAATTAAAATTTAAAATAGACAAATTGAGAAACGACACATTTGTCATTTATCGATTTTAGAGTTTAATTTTATATTCAAATACTGTGTTTTACAAAAATTTTGTATTTATTTATATCTTATTAAACGGTGGAATATTGCTGAATCAAATTATTTACTATGAAAAATAGATTCCACAAAGTAAGGATTGAAACAATAAAAGAAACCACATAATAATTCATATCAAGGTAGATTTTACTATTATAATATATTTACCTACTAAAAATATGATTTTCCAAACGTATCAGGTACCTACGCCACTGCAATACGGGAGATTCAATAATTCTGACAGGTTTGTTACTCCGCGCCAATAGTATACTGAGTATAGACGTTATATTATGTGGATTTAACTCAAATTACCTTAATCCAAAAATAAGTGAGCTACAGCCCTTTAAACAAGTATTGTTATATGAGTTTTTTTAAATCACTCAAAAATGCCGTTACCACAAGCGTATCAGTAGGAGGAGACCAATGGGTATTTGATTAAAAACTTTTTTTTTATTTGACATCAAATTTGAGAAATTCAAGGTCATTTTCATAAAAATGTTCTCCTCTTTGAAATCGATATCATGAACCGTTTTCAAGAAAAACAAAATTTAATCTTTTTGTGTTTCTAACGTAACATCATGTTGTATTATAAAATTGTATCTGTGATATCAAGTTGGCTTTAAAAAATCAACAAATACTGATAATAAAAAGTATTAAGTTGTTTACATTGTTGTGGAAATTTTAAAATAATTTTATTTCGTGAGGGTATAAGTCAACAATTAAGATTAAAATAAAAAACAAAAATCGAGATAATTAACAACATAAATATAGTTATTTAACAAACGAGTGTATTAATAAGAGCGATTAATAATGGAGATATTTTAACGCGTGAACGAAACGAGCGCTTTAATGTTTGAGATTGTTAATCACCGATAAATTCAAGAGTTAGTTACACTTTTTCGTCATACAACAATGTCTTCTTCAAAGGACTGAAGCTCACTTAGGAAGCATTTTCGTATTAAGGTAACTTCAGTTAAATAGAAATAAAATTACCTTTAGTACCTGTAGTTTCCGTTTGGCAGAAAAGTTTCTGGACACCCTGTATACATTAATAACTAAAACATATTTTTAGTAATTTGTTAGTAATGGAAAAATTGTATATACATTACGGTAGAGAAGGCTATTAAAGACCTACTGAATTGTTTTCCTCGGTGCTTTGTACACTCATGAAATTTAAAACTTGGACACCACAATTTCTGTAAACAAAAGTTTGCACATTGTGAAGCGGGCTTAAGGGTATCATTTACAATTCTAACAGCAGGTAGTCTCAGCAGGGGTTATCTTATAGAAGGACTGTAGAATGAATCATTACACTAAGCACGTTTTAGAAAATAGGTAATTTACGTTGCTTACTTAATTTTTTCTTTAAAGAATATATTTGAAGGTATCGCTAATTAAACACCATAGCTCGATTAATTATCGAATCAAAATTTTGTTTAGGAAATGTTTACAAAATAAAATTAGAAATAATTTTGATTTAAAAACGTCTACAAGCAATAACTTTTAAATTAAATCAAAAAACTAAACATGGTTATTTGGGTTGACTGATTATTACTTATTTTTAAATAAATCTAACCTACTAATTATTGTTATTAAAAAAAAATCATTAAACTCTCTATTCATAATATTTAGTCCTTACAAAATGTATATTTTATGACGTTTCATTTTTTTCTGTAGTTAATATAAAAAGTGAAAATAAAAACTAAGGCAATTCTTATTGTCAACGTATATATTTAGTTTTTTTGACAAGAATTTATTACATAATTATAATTAAGATACCAAGTTATAGTTTAAAATTAAATGAAAACTTTTTTTAAATAAAGGTATTACTATATAAATAAATATAAGAAATCAATAATGGGTGTAACCTCCATTATTATTGATACATTCTTGGAGGCGTCTGCTCATTGACGCTATCAAGGTATCAATATAATTAATATTAATCGTTTCCCATGCGGTATCAATGGCTGCAATTAGTGCATTACGGTTTACTGGTATAAAATTTGGCCCTTGTTGTCTTCGGATAACAGCAGAAGTATTCGAGCCCAAACTTTTTGCTGGCCAGGGTAACAGCTCCAAGTTATTTTCTCGTATCCAATTGCGCACAACCCGCGAAGTATGAATAGGGGCGTTGTCCTTTAACAACAAAAATACATTATGAAAATGTTAATTCAACAGATCCCGAACTATTTTTTGGAGAAAGTATAGTGGAATAAGAATACTTATTTGTTGGAAAATATAATCTTAGTCTGGATAAAACACTTCGACTGAAGGTTTCATAATAGTTTCCAAAATATCTAAATACGCAGCAGAATCAAGACGTCCATCGATAGCCCAACAAACTCCTGGACCCCGCGCGCTAACCCAACCCCACACATTCACAGAAAAATAACCACTTCGTTTTTTAGGACATATGTGATTATTTTCGTAACGAGTTCCTTCCATTCTAAAAACTTTTAGTGGTCCATCGTTGCGGCTATTGAACGTTTTTCCGTCGCTAAAAATCACTCGATTCCAAAATTCCAAAGGTTCGTTCACATATCGCGTTGCAAATTCCAGACGACGTCTCATAATTTCGTCACTGAGAACTTCTTTCGTAGCAGCGTTATACTTCTTTATTCCCATCTCCTTTACAACATAGACATAGGCTCTCTCCAAAGTGTGTTCAAGATTCCATTTTACTCGGTAATGCCCTTCGGTGCTTTTTGGTATATCTAACATACGTGAAATTTCACGCACGCTACGGCCCGCCGCTAATTCCGAAACAATCCGCGCTTTCAAATCAGCACCGAGATGAGGTGGCATTTTCACAACACTTGAAATTATAAACTAAAATGGAAGTTACATTTCTTACTTTATTTATTGGTTCACACTACCCCTTCTCAAACAGTTGGTAATTGTTTATTTATTACATACTTCTAATGATCAATGTAACAACCCTTAGAGCTGAAAGGAAGTAAATTAAACAAGCAAGGATATTATATTGTTATTGAAACTTATTCATAAAGTAAAAGCCATTTCCTTATAATGCTAATGGACATGATTTTTTTAAGTATTAAATTAACCCTACAGCACCCGTTTGAAATTATGAAACGTAGTTACACGCGCCGGTCTGAGACACCGAACTCACCAGAATACTCTTGGAAACGTAATTTAATTGATTTATTTTACCTAATTGTGCTAAAAAGTTGTAAAAACATCAATAAAGATCATCATCCAACATATATATTCATTCAAAACTAAACAATATATTATGATATTGAAACGAGTAAAAAATACATACTTATCGAAAACTAAATAATATATTATAGCACAATTGTAGTTGGAGCACAATTTATCAACCACATCCACGCCACCTTTCGTAGCATTATACATTGTAATGATTTCTGGTTTGTGATTGTCTCCACTATTAGGATCAATGGTATCATCATGGTGTAAGGTAGAAATTAATAGCACGTTCCTATTTTTCTTTGGTATGTAGGAAACTAGGGTACAGTTTTTTGTGAACCCAAACATACTTGATTTAAGAGGTCGTTTGGTGGGCTTTGAGAATTCTACTGGTAATTCTCTCTTATTTTTTCGGAGTGTTCCGATAACTGTTAGTTTTTTTTCTACCAAACTGTTCGCCAAACCAACACTGGTAAACCAGTTATCTAACGTCACATTTCTGCCCGAGTTGTATATGGGTACGCACAGTCTATGGACAATATCGTCAGGGCTATTACTTTTTTTAAATGGGCCCTCCGGCTGTTGCCCCACGTATACCTCTAAATTTGATGTGTAATACATACGTGCATCTGCCATGGCAAAGATTTTAACGCCATATTTGTTGGGTTTCGATGGTATATACTGGCGGAATCGACATCGGCCCCGAAAACCTTCAAGTTTTCGTCGATTGTGACGAACTCTGACAGACTGAATCCATTTTTGCAATTGTCGACAAATAAGTCAAAGTACTCTCGAATTGGGGCGAGTCTGTCAAGAGAAATCCTAGCTTCCCTTGTTCGTTTATCATCAAATCTTAGACTGTTGAGAAGGAATCGATACCGGTTTAGGGACATCGTGAGTCTAAAAATTTCCACTCCTGATCCGTCAGTCCTCCATAAGTCTTTGGTATTTAAGTTATTCGCTTTTAGAATCCCTGCATAGTACAACAGTCCAAATAAGGCTTGGATTTCAAGTTCATCTGTCTTTCTTGTGTCGCTTTCTCTTGAATACTTATGTGCGATTGAATTTATAAAAATGTTTGTCCCATGTACCATCAAGTCTAACATCTGGTCATTTACAAAATATTTCCAAATTTGCAATGGTTTCTTTAGTGACGACGTAGGTCATCTTGAAAACGGTATGCGTAAAACTTGTATGTTTTCTGGTCTGGTACGTACATTCTTGGTTGGGACATGTTTATTCCATTTTGTTATGTTATCCTTTCCTATATAATATAAGCCACTAGGTTCAACATCTTTTACTTCGATTGCATCAACATCCATTTCATTGAAGTCTGATATTTCTTGTTCAGTATCACTGTCACTTTCCCTTATTTCAACTGCATCTTCCTCATCAGATGATGGGTTATCATCAAACTCTACGTCGTTGTTAACTTCGTCTAACGGAAACTCCTCCCATATCTTTTGAAGTCGCGCCTGTTCTCTTTCATAATCGCCCATGATTGTAAGCAATCAATATAATTTTTACTAATTAAATAACTCAGAGGTTTGCCTATTAGAATTGCATAAATTTTTACACCAACATAAAAATATTACTTCACTACCCGCTCCGATCTTTGAGACCTAACATATATGAAATTATTGCACAGATGCACCTACTGGCGTAAAACTAAGAACTGGGCTTTAGTAAACGATTATAGGAAGGTACATAAACGCGCGACTGCATAACGCACGCGCAAAACGATTTTTAACAAATTTAATTGAAGTGTCAGTCTCACGGACCGGGAGCGGGTACTGTAGGGTTAAGATTACAATAGAGGACTTATAAACTTTCGAAAATATCTAATTATAAATATTTACACTGCAATTGCGCTTTTCCTTAACAATTTCTTAGCAATAACATACACGTTCTTGGTTTTAAGTTGTCATAAATTTGATATGATATAAATTTGTGTTTCTAATATTACATCACAAACTAATCTTTATTCGCCAAAAATTGTTGCTTAAGTTGTAAAGCTTCGTACACACCTGAACAACAAACCGAGCAACAAACATAACAACGAACCGAAAGTCAAACAGAACGACAAACGATCTTTTATGATTTCCACAATCCGAACAACAAACGGAACGTTTGTGCTGTTCCCATAATTATTTTCAGTAGTTTTCAGTTCATATATATTTATTATTGAGAAGAGAAAATTGCGGAAAACAAGAAGATAGTGCCAACCAAATTTTTACGCACAAAGAAGAGTAAAAAATTATAATTTACTTCGTTTTTTTATTTTGGAAATTTCCCGCCCAAATGATGCTAATAGGGACATCATTTTTTTCTTGCATTCTTAAACACTGATTAATTTAAAACATTTTTCTTTCTGTCAACTCCATAATATTACCTAAAACACAACAAACCCACAAAAGGGAGGACAAAAATAAATAATTTAATTCTCCCGCATAAGTTTGTTCGCCGTTTTGTTTAGATTCGTCCAAACCTGCAAACGCATTCGCGCGCATTTTCTTTGATGTCGGAGAAAAACCGACAAGTTGCGGGAACGCCGCAAACCGTTCGTGGAACAATCAGGACTTGCGAATCTGTTCTAAAATTCGTACGTAGCACCGTCCAAATTAATGTTCCGATTGCCGTTCGGTTCGTTGTTCTGTTTGTTCCTCGGTTTGTTGTTCAGGTGTGTACGAAGCTTTACAATAAGCATATTAATATGAACTATATCTTATGAAAGGAGAGTTATGTAACTATAATTAACGACTTAACGTTACGTTAGTAGATTCCATTTACTATTTACACATATATTCTTGGAACATTCGATAATTAACTATCGGGATATGATGACCCTATACTTCGCAGGTTGTGCGCAACTGGATACAAGCAAATAGCTGTTACCCTGGCGAGCAAAAAGCCCAGATTTTAACATTATCGAAAATGTTTGAGCTCGAATACTTGCTGTTATCCGAAGACAACAAGGGCCAAATTTTATACCAGTAAACCGTAATGCACTAATTGCAGCCATTGATACCGCATGGGAAACGATTAATATTAATTATATCGATACTTTGATAGCGTCAATGAACAGACGCCTCCAAGAATGTATCAATAATAATGGAGGTCACACCCATTATTGATTTCTTATATTTATTTATATAGTAATACCTTTATTTAAAAAAAAAGTTTTCATTTAATTTTAAACTATAACTTGGTATCTTAATTATAATTATGTAATAAATTCTTGTCAAAAACTAAATATATACGTTGACAATAAGAATTGCCTTAGTTTTTATTTTCACTTTTTATATTAACTACAGAAAAAAATGAAACGTCATAAAATATACATTTTGTAAGGACTAAATATTATGAATAGAGAGTTTAATGATTTTTTTTAATAACTTACAATAATTAGTAGGTTAGATTTATTAAAAATAAGTAATAATCAGTCAACCCAAATAACCATGTTTAGTTTTTTGATTTAATTTAAAAGTTATTGCTTGTAGACGTTTTTAAATCAAAATTATTTCTAATTTTATTTTGTAAACATTTCCTAAACAAAATTTTGATTCGATAATTAATCGAGCTATGGTGTTTAATTAGCGATACCTTCAAATATATTCTTTAAAGAAAAAATTAAGTAAGCAACGTAAATTACCTATTTTCTAAAACGTGCTTAGTGTAATGATTCATTCTACAGTCTTTCTATAAGATAACCCCTGCTGAGACTACCTGCTGTTAGAATTGTAAATGATACCCTTAAGCCCGCTTCACAATGTGCAAACTTTTGTTTACAGAAATTGTGGTGTCCAAGTTTTAAATTTCATGAGTGTACCTCAGAAAACAATCTCGGGAATCGCGGTCAATAATAGCACTTTTCTCTACCTTTATGCTTATACTTGATTATTGTACAAACTTTGGTTTCTTTTACAAGAAAAACGGTTATGATTTTCAATGCAATTAGAAGTCCAGGTAACAACATTATAAAAAACTGTTGCTATCGTGAAAGAATTTTTGCAACAAAACAACAAACAATTCGTATGAAAGTATTATGTTTTTTGTACGTCTTCTTTTAAATCACGGGTTTTTTTATGCCCCGGTTTTTGCATTAGAAAACTCTGACGTTCTGTGTAATTAAATAAACTACCCATTTTATTAATTTCTACTTCTTTGTGTACTTTAAGTAATTGAAACATATGTATGTATTTTATTTGATATTTGTAATGGAAATGCATTTCGATAACTACATTCAATATATTCGCTCTTCAAAAGTTCAACGAAAACTTTTATTCGTTTTTTAATATCAAACTAGAGTTGCTGTTTACAATAAATATTGCAAAGCAGAAAACTGCCAACCATTAAATATTTACGGTTAAATATACCAAAATCTTCCCTGAAATGAATATTATTGTGGTGTTGTTGATGGATTGTGTTAGTAATTTTTCGAATGTAAAATTTGTACTTATTATTTGATTAACCAAATATTTTGATCAAAAAAGATCTTTACGTTTCTAAAAATCACCGCACCCTGCTACATTTTCTAATAACTTCCTAATGGTGTTTCGAAACATGTCTAATTACATAATAATGTTGTTTATTATTTGAAACCTGTTATTATAATTAGTTTGAGATAATGTAGCTTATTATTTGACATGTAACATGTAGTATTGATTGTGTCTATATGGGATTTGGACTATTAAATGGACCAAGTAATTGCTATTCATTCAAAGACTTCATTATCACATAGCTTTTTCAATGAGATCTAATCTGCAAGTTTTTTTTATTTATGTTTATTATGCAATTATCGCGATTATAATGCATAAGATAGTTAGAACTAACTAATGAAATAATTAGATTTTGTAGATGTGTCGCCTAGATATAAAACGTATTATTTCTGACGAAAGACTGTACAAACAAACCTGCGCTTGAAGAGAGCCAAAGTCAACGCACTAAACGAATCTCCTCTCTCTAAAATTAAACGACAATTTAAATTTGCAATAGTGTTTAATATTCTACAAAAAGCTTAACAATTAAAATTTAAAAGAAAGTCTCCCTAACTCGTATATCTAAAAATATAAAGTAATTTCAATCGCAGTAACTACCATGTATAAATATTTATTATTATTGTTTAATTGTTATTTATGATACAACTGTCTGAAGTAAGGCTTTTATGGACGAGTACATAAAATCCCTTCACACACGTGTCTCATACAACATTTTATCGACGTCTTATTGCAAATAGAAACAGTTAATACAACAGATAAACGAATTCGGTTTCAATTTTGTTTATTTCGAGTCTACGTTGCCAGGCAACTTTGACAACAAAAACCGTTTAATAATGAAACTTCCATTTAAATTACATTGCACTTTTACACACCATTTTATTTTTTTACGCAGGATTTATTTAAAAGTTACGTTTCACTAACAATTATTTAGTAATTAATGTGCTGATTATAGGTTAGACGTAGATAATATTTATTATTTATTTTATTAATTGTATCATATTTTCATTATTTATCAACAAACGTAAACGTTTCTTTTAAGGCGTGTTCTGAAATCTTTATTCTTCTAATATGAATTATTGAAAAGGCCAAGTTTTATAGAGTTTTTAGTTTATCAATTGCTGGAAAAGTTATAATAAACAATTGGTTCCCATATAGTTTAAGTTTTTTTAAACATGTTTACTGCATACCGTATGTTTAAACAGAACAAATCCTATACTAAAATTGTTTAAAAAAGTAATAACAAATACAGACAGTCAACAGTTACAAAAATTTCTACAAATTATTTTTAAATTTTATATCATTTACTATTTATTAATTATTCTATTCCTTTATTAGAGTTTTCTTCATTATGCTTTAAAGGCAAATAAAAATAAGTTCAGGATAAAAAATTCTAATAAAAATAATTTTTCGTCGTTACGTTCACGAAAAGATTAGCTCTATTTAATTTAATTTAATTTTTTTATATTAAAAATAAAAGGAGAATTATATCAATTCTAAGAAAAACTAAAAATCCATATTGTGCTGGTAGGAAAAAATTTTACTCAGAAATATAAAATATAACATATCGTTTCTGAAAAAGAAGTTAAAATAATAATTGTTCACAAAAACTGATTTATTCCTATACATATTATACTGAAAATTTTCTGTAATATAAATAATGTTAGTAATTGTTGTTTATAAAATCGTCATTGGAAACATTTACTAACTTGTATTTATATAATATTTGTAAATTTTAACATTTTCCAAAGCTGGGATATTTCTTATTTATTTGTTGTGGCATAACATGACGTGCTCATCCTCACCTCTATCAAAACTGACTAATGTTACATAGTCGATCCTTTAATTATCATACCCAACTATGTGTCGGCAAAAATAATCTCAACCTGCTGTAATTTTGCAATAAATTGTACAATAGAAAACAAACACCGAGGATCACTCGACAGCTGTTTTGTTTTTTGGGACTCTTCAGGAGTGAGAGAACTCGAGTGTAAGTGCATTATTGTACAATTGCTTAGTTTTTACGTGTTTTTAGTGTTTTATGTTATATGTTTTTTGGTTAATTTATTAAAATTCTAACTTAAATTGTAACTAAAGGTTTTTTATTTCTGCGCCAAATATTGAGAATTCTTACATTGTAATTGTCCTTATCATTAGTTCTAAAATTTTCAAATTTTACACGTAACATTTTTAAACTAATGGTTGCAATTCTAGTAGAAGAACTACATTGACTATGTTGCATGGTTTTATCATGAATTACAATAAAGTTGTTTTGCAGCAATTCCATTTTAAAAATTCTAAACGAACATCGACTCACATAGTTTTTCTTGAAGTCTTTGACAGAATTTATTTATTTATTAATTTATTCGTATGGTACATTATACAAATAATGTATTGTGATGTAAGTGTTATGTACGGTGCCCCAGAAGATCAGTATAAACCTGTATAGTGTTGTGACAAAACCGTGTGCAATAGTGGATTGGTTCGTTTTGGCAAAGCATGTACTTCAAGGTTTAGGAAAACCACTAAAACCTAAACATATCAAACCTTACCTACCCTAGTATTTACATGTAATAATATTAATTAAGTGTGTAAACATTATACGAGGGAGGATTGATATTGAAGCTACCTAAGTAGGAAAAAACATTTTTTTTACAAAAACCATTTATTTCTCAACATAATCTCCTTTTAGCTCAATACACTTAGTAAGACGACATTCCAACTTTTTTATACCATCTGAATAATACGATTTTGGGAACCCCTCAAAATACGCGTTTGTTTCGATAATCACTTCTTCGTTTGAGATTAATCTTTTTCCTGCCAGCCATTTTTTGTTCAAGTTTGGAAACATGAAATAATCACTAAGAGCTAAATATGGACTATAAGGTGGATGATCAACCAATTCAAAGTGTATTTTACATAATTTTAGCATCGTATCTAATGCTGTGTAAACCGGTGCGATGTCTAGAAGAAAGAGCATTTTTTTCTTCTTTAAATGTGGTCGTTTTTTCTTGATTGCGTCAATCAATTGATCCAATAATGCACGATAATACTTTCCTGTGAATGTGGATCCTTTTTCAAGATAATCGATGAGCAATATTCCGTGTGCAGCACGGTGCACATAACCTTCCAAGCCTTTTTCGGAGAACTTGGGCACTTCCACCAACTTGTTTCGTTTGATTTTTGGTTTCAGGTGTGTAGTGGTGGACCCACGTTTCATCAACAGTTATTAATCGACGCCAAAAATCAACAGGATTACGCTTTATTATGTTCAAACACCACTGTGAAGTGGTATGTCGAACTCGTTTTTGTTCGACACTGAGCAAACGCAGCGCCCATCTTGCCGATAGCTTTTTTATATGAAAATGTTCATGCAAAATGTTGAACACACGTTCATATGATATGTTTACCATTTCAACAATCTTACGTAACTTGACTCGGCGATCATTAATAACGATATCGAGGATTTTCTTGATATTTTCTTCATTAACCACCTCTTATGGCCTTCCTGTTGATGGTATTGTTGCAGTGCTTGTTTGGCCGCGTTTATATTTAGCAATCTAATATTTTACCCTGTAATCTGACGGAACAGACTCACTGTAATGTTTATTAGGCTTTTCTTTTGTCTCTTCGCCGTTTCCTCTTTCAAATAATAGTGTTTAATCACTGCACGAAATTAACTTTTTCTATTTTTCAAAAAACACAAAAGTTGCTTACTTCAAACGACTACAACAAATAAACTAATTGATGAATTTGGGTGAAATTTTAACAGCTGACGTTTGACAAATCGCAATTTAAAAAAAAAATTGTGTTTGTGCTGCCATTTAGCGCTAGGTAACTTCAATATCAATCCGGGCTTGAAAAATAAGAACACAAAATATTACAGCACAGCCATTGCATGACGACATATAATGGACCGGTCCAAGCGCCAGTCACGACAATGACAAAAAAAATAGTAAGTTAAAGAAATAGCAAAACAAAAGAATGGAAAAATAGATAATCAGGACAAGAATGCAAAACATTGCTGAACTTCAGATGTCTTTCAGATTCGTAAGCCATAATATTGCTTCATCCGTTAACTTATGAATGTTTGGAAACCCTACAATATGTGTAACGGTCTCTGACATTTGATACAGAAGAGAAGCGTCATTGTAAAGATATACTTATATGGTAAAAGCCTGACACAGACAGAATAACTTTCGGTTTTCCTGAAAAATGTATATCACATAACGACATTTTACCAGTTGCGTAGCCTTTTATTGGTAGTATGTGCCTTCAATTCTGTGGAAATAGAGAGTCTTTTTCGTCTTCTACTTCTTCCTTCAAGATAGGCTCATAGCTTCTCCTTCATCAATTCAGTCTTCTTATATTACTTTGAACTCAGGTTGTCACTCCATCTCTTCCTTGGTCGTCTTTTCTTTATTTTCTAAGGGTAATTTATCTCTTACCCTTCTTACAATTCCATTTTTCTCCATTTTTTCTATATGTGCGTTTCATTCTAGTTTTCTTTTTGTATGTCCAATATCTAATATTTTCTACTTCACATAGACTTTTACGTTTTTACTTGTTTTTCTGTCATAAACAATCTTTCTGGCAATTTTTGTGAGTATTTTTATATCTGCCCTCTCAAATGTACGTATTGTTTTCACTGTGTCTGGTGCCTGGCCTCAGCCGTAATATGTGATGATAGATCTTATAGTGTTCATTCTTCATTTGGTTTTAATATTCAGATATTTATTTCACCAGATGGTATCGTTTGATGATATTCTGATTCATGCCTAGTTTACATCATTGACGTTTTTAGGATGATCTCATGTATTTAGTTTTGTGGGCGGCTATAGTCATGTTGTATTTAAATAAGTCAGGTTTCTTTGTAAGTTGCTTCCAATTTCCGCAAAAATGATGGCGTCATCTATGTAACATAATATTGTAAATTCTTGGTTGTCCATTCTATACGCGATACGGTTTTACTTTTTTGATGATTTTGTCTATTATAACATTGAACAGAAGCTATTGAGTCTGCTTCTTGTCAAATTCTGCTATTTTCGAGAATTTTCTATTAATTCCGTGTCTGTTATCCTGTTTTAGAAGTAAATATTTTCGATGGTTATACAAGATTTGTCGGTATTTCCCTCCTCTATTCTACATTAAATTTATAACGTCCTCTTGCTGGACTTTGTCAAATGCATTTTTGTAGGTCTATGAAACATGGAATTCAGGCATAGTGTATTTTATCGATTTTTTTACGACTTACTTCATCCCAAAAACGGCATCAGTCACGACCTTCCTGTTGTAAAGTTCTTTTGCCTATAAGTTAATGTAATGAAATAATTGTTTTTAATGGAGTTTTATTCTCTTATAATTGGTTGGTTATGTATCCTAAGTTATCGCTTAGTTAACGATTTGCATTTAAACATTCAATCGTCTTTACAGTTATCTGTTGGCATTACTTAGTTAATTGTTATTGTTATGTCAGTTATATTCTCTGAACTGTTTTCATCTCTGCTGTTGTCTTAAAACAGTTCTGTCAAATAAAAATAAGTAGTTCAAGTGTTCTCCTCTATTGGGTTTACTTCTACTACTTTAGTTACTTCTTTTCTTCGTTGTCTGATAAACTTCTATATTTGTTTTTGTAGATCGTAGAAATTGATTTGAACCTTTTGGAGAAATTTCGTGCTGTTCATTCTTTGTTTTCTTCACCAGTTCTTTTAAACTATTTGATATTTTGTTGTTGAATCTTCTGTGTCTTGTGGGTTATGTACTCAGGTATGATTTCTATTTTTTTGCATTTTGTTTTAATTTTATTTCTAAACGTTGCATATTAATTTTTTGAGTTCCTAGTTCTCCTTAACAGACTTTTTATTCTTGTAGCTTGTCGCAGCTTCATTCTAGTTTGTTTTCAAGAAATATTAGGTTTGCGGTATTCTTTTCAGTAAGTCTTTGTTGGTATAAATATTTTAATATTTTCATTCCAGAGCATTTCGACATTAATCTTTTCTTTTTCTCTGCTAAATTTTTTAGCATTTGTTTTTATTTTCATAGCACCAGTTTATGAACACTTCCTACGTTAGCCGAGTTTAGAGTTCTGGCATCCAATACTTGAGATGGTAGTATTTTCCGATTGGTTACATCGTGGTTATAGAACGTATTGTGTTTTTATTGACAATATGTGTATTTGATTCTGTGGAAGTATAAAGTACTTATTATAATTTTTAGCAACCACATTAAGAGCAGCAGAAGTTATTAGTAGTTCAACAACAGTTCCAAAATTTCTCATCCTGAAGTAAGGATGTCAATTCAAACTAAGAGCAGACCTGTAAGGAAATGGGATTTTCATGACCGAGGTCATTGTTAAAACAAAAACGTCTTCCAGGATTGGATCATGTCAAAATGGTACCCGTAGTTGCTATTTTTTTCCACCTATTGTAAAGGTTTCATCAGGGCAAGAAACGGAAGTTTAAGGTAGACTACTAAAAGTCAAGTAATCAACTTTTTGACACGGTCCAATCCCCAAAAACGTTTTTATTTTAACAATACACAAACGTGATAGTCCAAAAAAATATGGAAAATGACTGCAAATTAAATGAGGGACGTCATATATATATATATGGCTTTTATTAAAACAAAGAAGCTAGCGAATAATTAATTCATAAATCAAAAGACGGATTTGGAAAAACAATAACAAGCCTTTTTTTACTATTGACAACCCAATCAAATCTTCAATATCTGCGCTTACGTATTAAATTACCTACAGGTCCAATAATGACTAAAACTACGATAAACAAAAAAAAAGGTCAGATCCAACTAGCGTAAGCAATCCATTTACGGAAATTTATGCGATCAAAGTTTATTCATTGTTCTAACCCTTGGTTTTGATACAATCTATGATTTGCGATACAATGATAAACGATTTCTGATGGATAATGAGATTTATTGTATTGTATATAACATTGTTTCAAAGTGTCTATTAAAGTACAGGCTATTAATAAACTTTCAACGGTGATCTGTAATCCGTAAAAAAAGTTAATGTGGAATTCTTTATTGCAACTTTAGCAATGAAAACGCTTTTATTGCTAAAAAATTCGAACAAAAACAATTGAATCACTTCTACAAACGCGTATAGTAAGAATGGAGATGTAACTGCTACAAACTGCATACCCAAAATTGTAAAAACTACAAAAATTTTTAAGGTCGGAATTGATTATCACACCAGAATATGAATATATTGATCTGATTTTACAAAGGCTAGCGATATTATAAAAATTACTACAATTAAAGGACTGTTTCCCCAATAACCGGAAATTCATAAATAGTCTCGGTTGAAAAGGGGTAAGTACGAGTAGTAATAAATAAATAGTAAATAATCGCCGCGCAAATTATAAAAACATAAAAAGGATAGTTTGGTAGAAGAATTGCAGATGGTTCAATAAAAAAACGATGACATTGTTATGTTAATAAAGCAAAGAGAATTTAAGTAAAATAAAAAGGCGGTTATCAATCTCAAAACATAAGATGGTCACCAATGAATTTGCCACAAGACCAAAAAAAACTATCAACAATTGTATATCCCAAACTTATTCATCGTAAGAGATTTCAGAAAATGGGTATTTTTCTATGATTTTTTTGATGATCTATTTTCGTATTTATAAATATTATTATGCTTTGTCTAAGAAATATGGTTAATTTCAGTACGACTGATTTTGTTGGATGTATTAGTTGTGATCTGTTCTGTTAATGTTTCTTTGTTTTTAAACATATAGAATAAACATTCATATACTTATACAGGGTGTCCCACCGGGAACGCCATCGATAGATTATTGAAAAACTGTATATGGGAAAAATTTGAAAATTTGGTAATATACTAACATCGACGGGGGCAGTTCTACTAAAATATTTTAAGATGGTGGCACTTTCGGTTATACCGGAAGTAGGTTTCAACTTGCTTATTTTAAATGGAACACCCTATATATTATTCTATTTTTAAATTTTGTACATAACTTTAGACACATTTTGTGTATAATGTCTTATACCTAAGTCTAACTGTTTTGGACTTATTTTAAATTTTATGTCAAAAATGACGTTTTTAGGCCTAAACAAAATTATAAAATTTTCCTATACTAATGCCTTTATTATTTAATTGGAATAGGTTTCCTTGTAGCAGGGGACCTATTTTAGTGGGCTATGTCGATATTTTGATAATAAATTAATACAGGGCGATCAAAAAAATAGGATTAAAATTAAATTCAAAAACACGTCAAAAGTCATTTTTTTGAAATGCAAGCACCATGTTTTTATTATTTTGTTTTATTTGGCATCAAAAATAAGGTTGCCTTTGTACAAGGTTGTCTATTCAAAAATTTATGGTTTTCAAAATATTAGCAATTTAACTTTTTTTTTGTTGCACAAATGCTATTGTATTTCTTTTAATATGAACGGTTATTCCTAGTTGGCCATGATGGCGTTAGAAAACAATCATCTGTCAAGGATATGTCAAACTGTTAAAAATTTTAATAATCATGCCGGGACGCTTAAATTATACAAACCAAGATTACTTAAATTTATTTATTATTTATGGACAATGTGATAAAGTTATATTAAGAACATGTGTTACAGTTAACTGTACCGACTGTGAGTGTTAAAGTACATATCGTTATCAAAGCGATAACTTTAAATGCTTAAACCACACGTGTGTCGATAAAGCCAGGTGTTCTTTCGTTGCGTGTGTACTACTGTACAAGTAATTACTTGGCTTTATCGACACACGTGTGTTTCAAGCATTTAAAGTTATCGCTTTAATAACGATATGCACTTTAGCACTTACAGTCGGTACAGTTAACTGTTGGCATTTCTTAGTTTGCTACACACAGTTTGACATATCCTTGACAGATGATTGTTTTCTAACGCCATTATGGCCAACTAGGAATAACCATTTATATTAAAAGAAATACAATAGCATTTGTTGCAACAACAAAAATGTTAAATTGCCAATATTTCGAAAACCATGAATTTTTTGAATAGACAACCTTGTACAAAGTGAACCTTATTTTTGATGCTAAATAAGATAAAATTATAAAAACATGGTGCTTGCATTTAAAAAAATGACTTTTGACGTGTTTTTGAATTTAATTTTAATACTTTTTTTATCGCCTTGTATTAATTTATTATCAAAATATCAAGATAGCCCACTAAAATAGGTCCCCTATTCCAATTAAATAATAAAGGCATTAGTATAGGAAAATTTTAAAACAGTTAGACTTAGGTATAGGACATTATACACAAAATGTGTCTACAATGTTGATGCAAAATCCAAAAATAAAATAATATATAGGGTGTTCTATTTAAAATAAGCAACTTGACACCTACTTCCGGTATAACCGAAAGTGTCGCCATCTTGAAAATATTTTAACGAAACTGCCCCCGTCGATGTTAGTATACTACCAAACTTTCAAATTTTCCCATGTACAGTTTTCCTATAATCTATCGATGGCCTTCCCGGTGGGACACCCTGTATAAACCGTATACTGTCAGTATGTAATTGTATTTAAATTTTCCTCTACATGTTTCATTCTATGCTGAGTAAAACATTGATCTCATTACCCGTTTTTGGACTTTAAATATTATTTCAGTGTCAAAACAAGAAGATAATACCGTATCTTAGTAACCATTCATTTCTTTCATTGTTTCCTCATCAACATAATATTTTAGTATTTGAATTCTATACTCAACTTGTTTTAGTTTGCTTTTTAAATATTCAATATGTCTGTTCCAATTTAGATGTTGATCAATTGTGATTCCTAAAAATTTTGTTTAATTTACAGTTCCTATTTCTTTTCCGTCAATTGTGAATTTATGTATTTCTTTTTTATTTTATTATTAGTACAGTATAACATCACATTTGTTTTATTTTTATTTATTACAAGTTGATTTGACTCAAACCATTCTTTTAATTTTAAGTGTAGGTTATTACTGTTTATTATTAATTCGTTTAGTTATTATTTCTTATTAGCAAATTTGTGTCATCTGCAAAACATGTTATACATTCATTTTTGTTAGTTAATAGTGAGTTTAAGTCGTTCATAAATATTACGAATAAAATTGGACCGATTACACGGCCTTGAGGAATCTCCAAATTGCACATTCTCGAATTCGATTTAATAATTTTATTTTCTTCTTTTGTTATAATTCTTTGTGGTCGCTCTGATGGATACCATTTAAACCAGGATATAGCATTTCCTCTTACTCCATATAGTTTAAGCTTTTGAATAAGTAAGTCTATAAATAATCCAACTGCAAATTGCTTCTCTTCCAAGAACTTAATTATTTTTTGAGTAAATTGAAAAATTGCTGTTTGAGTAGATATTCTTGTAAGATAACTGTGTTGAAAATCTTTAAATATAAGATATTAAGGCGGGCTGTAAGTAGTAATATTATAACATAATCAATTCAAAACAGTTACTTTTATCAAATATCGAACAAAATTGGAAAATAAAAATTTTTTTTTTGGTGATGCTCATGTCACTTCTCATTCATAATTTTGTACCGTTTTTTATTATTTTGTCTATGATTAATCGTGAATTCGGTATTAACGATATATGCGGGCCTTAAAGTAAAAGCGTCGTTTTACGCTCGCGGAAGCGGGTGTAAAGTGAATCATTAAATATAGGAAGTGCAAAAGATTATTTTAAAGTGTTCGTTATTTTAATTAATATACCTTATATTTTTTGAATGAAATGGGTCAGTGGTTTAAAGTAATAAAAATAATGCTTATTAGGTATACATACTGACAAAATTAGACTTATTTTTTGAAAAAATCGAATTTTTAGAAACAAATTTAAGGTTATGTTTGTTGACTGAGATAATATTTTTTCCCTGACTCCATAAATAAATAATATTAGCACAGATATTTGCAACAAAAATCTTTCAAATTGGGTAGAAAAGACAAGATTACCTTTCTCCGCGCTCACCAATTCTTTAGTGGCTCTATAGTGGTATTTAAAGTTTCTGAAACATTTTGCCAAAAGGTTTCGCCGTCTTTTCTTGTAGAAGTACTAGAAAATTTCCCCAAAATTAATTTTAGGTGATTTTGCAAGAATTCTATCTGAATGGCTTTTTGTTCTTCAGTAATTTTTATTTTATTTTTACTTTTAAAGCGACAGCTTGAATTTAAAACCATCTGACGTTTTCATGACACCGTTACTAAGCAATGAGCACGAAGATGCAATGTTGCCAGATATAACGCGTGACAAAACTCACCGGTGAGTTTTGTCATCTCACGCGGTGTCAATAGTAACCCTTTCTAAAAATGAGTGAGAAATTTCACGTAACTTTTCGCACCCGGTGACAAAACTTACCGAAGTCGGTGGTAGACCCCCTGCTTGTAGTTTTTCCACTCGTATCGAATTTTCATTCTAACATTGTTACAGAATCTACTATTCGTTACGAATAACATATACTCCGTTTATTCTTAAATTACTATGAATAGGGAACTCCTTCAAATTGCTGTAGCCACTTGGAAATAAAAGAATTGTCATATACAAAACGTTTCAATCGAAAATAGTATTTATAACTACAGCATTATGATGGAATTTCCTTTACACTCCCTGTTTACCTGTAAAGCTATTGTATTCCTAAACCCCCACAGAATAAAGCAGAAGTTCTACAACATTTTTTTATATTTCTCGATGTAATACGTTTATGGAATCACGTACCTAATTTAAAACGGACACAATTCATACATTCCTTGTACATTTTAAATTTAATGACTCAAAATTGTTACAAACAATAAAATGTAGATATCATTAATGATTTTCATTATTTATTTACTAAACTGCTCAGTTTAAAGACATTTTTATATTGCAAAGTGGACGTCACAAAGAAAATAAGTCATTAATCTGGCTTGTTATTTTCTCTTAAGGTAATTGCATAATTAAGGGAAATTAGTATCGTCAACGTCACAGTATGAGTAGGTATATATAAAGAATTTCTACAGCATTTTTTCTTATTTTAAGATACATTATTTACTGATTAAGGACAATTTAGAAAAGACACAATTACAAACATTCTTTCTACATTTTATTTTAATGGCTTACAATTACTACTATAAATAAATTAAAATTCATCTTCTTCTAATTGGGAACTGCAGTCAGCAAGCATCACCAGCTTCCTCATCTTCGCTGTCCGTTATAATTAACGGTATTACTTCATCTATAACTCGTTCTGCTTCAAAAGTTTCTTGTATTAATTTATTAGTGTGTTGAACACTTTTTTCCACATTTACGGAGTTACATGATGTAATGCAAGGTTCCATGTACTCAACACTTTATCCTCCTTTCCTGACGATTTACTAATATTCTTGTCATAGAAAGTTTTTGAAATAGACCATATCATTTCTATGGGGTTGAAGTGGCAATGGTATGGCGGGAGGTGGAGTATTTCATGTCTATAGGATTCAATTAGCTCATCAACAACATATTTTTTTCTTTTCTGTTTTGCCTTGCCAAATTTAACAAATCAGCTTTTAGAAAGGTTTCTTCAAAATTGATTCCATTGTTCTTCAACCATTGAGCAATTTCTTCCTTTTCCAGGTCGAAGAAGGATTTTTGTAAAGCGTTCTGCTATGGTACGGAGCATTATCCATAACAATTAAACATGGTTCCTCTAATTGCTTTAAAACTTTGTCCTCCAACCACCTTTCAAAGAGCTCCGCATTCATGCAATCATGAAAATCCAGTGATTTGTTGGAGAACCCGAAACATAAACTTGCATCCGGGATGAACCCCTCTTCCGTACCCGCGTGGACTATCACGTACCTCTTGCCGCAAAATGTTTTGGTGGGTTGCATTAAACCCTTGCTGCTACCAACTTGCCAAGATGTTCGATCTGTGCCTTTGTTCATTACCCAAGTTTCGTCTAAGTAAACGCATGGTTTACGATTCAAAGAATTAAAATTTTTAAGAAATTCTCGTAAAAACCTATTTCTTTGGGTAACGACGTGGGTGTGCTGACACAGCACTTTTCTGTTACACGTTTTTTTATATTTAAAACCCAACTCTGTCACTACTTTCCAAAGGCTCGTTATACATATTTCGGTACACAACTCTCTTTCTATAATTTCACCCTGTAACTTTTTTAATGTTACGTGCTCTTTTCGAGCATACATACCGTAAATAGTTTGTTTAACACCACGTTTGACATAGTCTGGCAGGTTTTCGATTTTGAGCTTCATTCTTCTTCTTTTTTTAGGTTCCAAATCCTCTCCTGTACTTCGCAAAGCAACCACATTAGAAACAGTTTTTTGGCTGACTCCCACCGCAGCCGCCGTTCTCTCTTGAACATATTTCACACTTAACAACACTCCATTGTTCTCCTTCTTTACACAGAAGTAATTGTACACGTTAAGTAGCACTTGCCGACCCTCTCTATGCAGATGTTTTGCGTAACTCATATTATAAGACACACTACGAATGCAATTGCAATACTGTATAATAGTTTCCATGCGAAATTTGAATTCTTTATATATACCTACTACCACGTTAATGAATGTAATTTTCCTTAATTACGTAATTACGTTAAGACAAAATAACAAGCTAGATTAATGAGGTATTTTCTTTGTGACGTCCACTTTGCAATATAAAAATGTCATTAAACTGAGCAGTTTAATAAATAAATAATGAAAGTCATTAATAATATGTACATTTTATTATATGTAACAATTTGAAGTCATTAAATTTAAAACTTACGAAGAATGTATGAATTGTGTCCGTTTTAAATTAGGTACGTGATTCCATAAACGTATTACATTGTGAAATATAAAAAAAAGTGTTGTAGAACTTCTGCTTAATTCTGTGGGGGTTTAGGAATACAATAGCATTACAGGTAAACAAGGAGTGTAAAGGAAATTTCATCATAATGCTGTAGTCATAAATACTATTTTCGTTTGAAACGTTTTGTATTTGACAATCCTTTTATTTGCAAGTAGCTACAGCAATTTGAAGGAGTTCCCTATCCATAGTAATTTTAAGAATAAACGGAGTATACAAGTTAAAACAGTGAATTAAACCAATTTCGAATTCATATTCTATCCAAGTGTGACCGATGTTACCACGGCTACCATTTCAAAGACGAATGTCAAACAATTTGACAAGTGTTGAAAAATTTTCCATTTCGTAAGTGGATCATTTTAACACATACTTTGATTATAAATCAGTTTATACGTCAAAATTAGAAAAAAACTTTTATGACACAGGTGTTATGGTTTTATTTTACTTTTCTTTGACTAAAAAATATTCTTATAAACCGTATATATATAACCGATAAGTTTTTCGACATCTAGTGTCGACTCGTGAAAACGTTCACGTACGTAAATGTAAGCAACTTTGCCGACAGGTATGTAAAGCAGTTACATAGTCGATTCTTCAATAATTATAGCCAACATAACAGTTGGCAAGTATAAAAATTTTGAATCGCCTGCAGTAAAATACGCAAGAGGTTGTACAATAGCAAACAAACACTTAAATCACCCGACAGCTGTTTCGTCCTTATGAGACTCTTCAGGAGTGAGAGAACTCAAGTGTAAGTTGACTATTGTACAAACGCGTGCTGTCGACTATATGCCCTACTGAAGGGATCACAATATTTAAACGATAAGTTTTTCGACTCGTGAATTATAGCCAACATAACAGTTGGCAAGTATAAAGGTTTCGAATCGCCTGCAGTAAAGTACTAGTACAATAGTGAACTTACACTCGAGTTGTCTCACTCCTGAAGAGTCCCAAAAGGACAAAACAGCGGTAGGGTGTTTCTCAGTGTTTGTTTGCTATTGCACAACTTCTTGCGTACTTTACTGCAGGCGATTCGAAATTTTTATACTTGCCAACTGTTATGTTGGCTATAATTATTGAAGAATCGACTATGTAACTGCTTTACATACCTGTCGGCAAAGTTGCTTATATATATATTTGAAAGAATAAAGCATTAAATATATATAACTTTCTGAAAGCTCTACACTAGTCGTTAAGATTGTGAAACTGTTTGAATTTAATTTAAAACTCGCATAAAATTATTAACATAAATCATTAATCATGATTTGGTAGAAAAAAATAAACAACAGTGACATAATGTGCAAATCTAATAAAAAAACATTTTAATTTGTTTCATAAATTAAAATCAATAATGTCACGTTTGCGTGCAAAAATTAATTAATAAGAAACAGTCTTTAAACAAAATATTTAACAACAAAATTTATGATTACCCGGTTTCATCAAAGCGAAAATTATCGAGCGTAGAAAATTAGGGAAATGCGCTAAACTTTGTTTAACAGCACTCCACAATTTCAACAACTCCAAAATTAATGAAGTGAACATTGACGTAGCGTGCATCAAAACTGATTACTACTATTTACTACATATGCTCGTAGAAGCATTTTTTTTGTGTGTGCAATTATTTTAAAATAAAATGTTTTTTATGTTAAACTTTTCGTTGTAAAACAAAAACAAATGTTTTTAAATTGTTTGCTTAAAACTTATAAGCCTTCGACAGTTTACATTGCAATAAAAATTCTAATTAAAATGTAGCATCTGCAGCACAAAGTTGTTTACTCAAAAATAACACTTAGCTTACCAATTAGATAATCGAGCTTAGCTCGAAATTTACGTTGTCGGATTTAACAACATTAAATGCTTTAAGATTTCTAGATTTACTTTTAGAGTCAGATAACAACAGCAAACGTTTTAGTGTAAATGTTGCTCAAGTGTAAAGTGTATATTATTCAAAGGTAAAACAATTTCAACGTTATCTTTCAGGAGTTGCGAACTTTCGAGTGCAGAGGATGCGGGTTAAGTAGGATAAACACACAGATTTACCACCTCTTGCCTTATCTTACACATCTAGATTTGGGAAATAATAGAATGCAGTTTTTAGCATCTGACGAATTTCACGATTTACGTCGGATTAATTCGCTAAAATTAGATGGTAATATGTTTCCTGTTATATTAGAAAAAACGTTTGTTAGACAAGGAGAATTAAGAACGTTGTGTTTAGCAAGAAATCGATTAGCGAAAGTAACCAACACTGCCTTTTTAAACCTTACTAAATTATATGAACTCGATATTAGTTATAATAAATTAAATCGCGTGGAAGGCGTCGTGTTTCAGCCGATATCTGAATCTTTAAGGAAATTATCTGTGAGCGGTAATCAATTTTCCGAGGAGGTGATACGCGTAATATTACAAACGACAATAAAACTTCAACAATTTGAAATTGCTGATATGGGAATTGCCGAACTATCCCACGGATTGTTTCCTGATAATTTAAAAGCGTTAAATTTATCGGGGAATAACTTAACTGAACTAGAGGTAAAAGTTCTACCTCAACAACTTGTTGATCTAGACATTTCGAGGAATAAATTTCGTGGTTTAGATGAGCATGTTGTGTTAATGCTGGAACATTTAAACCATCTGAGTATTCATAGCAATCCTTGGTCTTGCGATTTGTGTAACGTGAACGAAATAATAACGCGATTGAATAAAAGTATTTTTCTTGAAAATGCCACATGTGCCTCACCTGCGCGATTAAAGGGACTCGGATTAGAGTTATTAAAAGGGAAGAAATGTCCGAATGCAACGATAACGAAGACTTTGAACGAGGCGACCTCTTTATCTTTGTCGAAGACAATCTTGTTTTATTAATTGGAGGTGTAAGTTTGTTTTTATTTCTAGTCGCCTGTATTACGTTCGTTGTGTATTCGTGTTTGCAAAGAAGAGTTAATCATGTAGATCGAGAACAGAAGCGAAATGTTGAAAGGGAAGCTGTATTCGAAAACCCTTCGGCTATCTTTGGGGACAAACCAGAAATAAGCTTTAAGTTTTCTTTGGACTTGGCGGAAAGAAAGTATCGGTATCTACGATTGACGAGATCAAGAAAGACACGCAACTATATAGTCTTCCCAATGGCACTGGAATTGGAATTTGAAGTTTGAAAAGATTGTGCTGTGTGTGAACTGTAATAAAAAAACATTGTGTTGACAAAGGCCACGAGGGACCTATAGAATATGTCAACTGCGGTTTAGTTTACGACATGTACTACATTTAACGTACATTTTCAATTTTTTTCAGATTTTGTGAAAATTGACAAAACGCACATATCGTTATATAGTAATCTGCGCTTCAAGCGTATATTGACACCAATAAATTCATATCAATCAATAATGCATAAACATGCGTTAGTGAACCAGTGCCTCTATTTTTACATAATAATTGATTCTATTGTTAGTAATTTTTATTTTTATAAAAAATAACAATTTAACTTCAATTTGATCAAGTGTAATACTTTGTAAAATACAATTATTGTACAGAAATTTTTATTGGAATTGGGAAAGGCTGTAAAGATTGTGACGAAACTATTAAAATAATAAAGTTAGAAAAACAATTACATGTGAATGTATAATTTTATAATCAATTCTGTCAAGTTATTAAAAATGGGTAATTAATTCCAGAGTCCAACAGGCTACAGAAACACAAGGTGTTCAATTTAAGTTAAGCAGGTTAAGTTATGTCATGAAATAATAGTGATTATTGGAAAAAGGATGTTTTGAAAAGTGGTTTAAGGTAAAGTTGTTCATTCTTGTTGATGAGTCTACAAATCAATTTACCTCAGAAACGGGAGTAAGTAGGTAAGTATAGAAAAATTGTAAAGAACATACGTTATTTTTTATGGTTAGAAAAAACTATTGGACATTTATTTAAAATAGCACAACTTTTGATTTAGTACGTATTTGTAGAGCACACTGTTCAATGCAAATAAATACTAACCAACTCTAAAAGTCGCTGATGTGCGGCTCTTAACCAAACTTACCGCCAAGAAACTGTAAGTTTGGTTCAAATATTTTAAAAACTGGTTGAGATATTGTAAAATGTTAGTGATTTTCTTAATCAGCATCAAAAAATGCATATGATTCACAAATAAAATTCTTTTCGAAATTTTTGAAATTTAAAGTCAAATATCTCGAAAACTGTTCGAGGTATCGACAACTAAGGGGCATATTTGAAATCAGCGTTAAAAAATTCATAAGAATCACATTTTTATTTATAATGTTAAAGGTACAATTGTGATAAACAACGGTTTTTTAACAATTGACACCGATGTACCTGCACTTTGATGATTTTTATTTGTAATTCTTAACTTGTTGACCAAGTTGATGTGGTGTTCAGGATTTAATTGAAGATAGAGAGTCACTGATTGGAAATTGGAATGACCTGTCAATTTTGTAAGTTGCTGCTCACCAACTCCTTTTTTTGCTAGTGTAGAGACGGCAACCAAACGATAGGAATAATTACTAATTTTTATTTTCTAGCTAGACCAATCTTTTCGGCTAAAGTTTTTGTCCATTTAGACATTGTTTTGATTTCTAAATGCGTGTTTTTGAACCAGACACCTTTTGTCCAGTTTGGATGAACTGTCAAAAATAGTCGGCCAGATTATATATTTGGGCCTTTTTTCTCAATGAGTTTTTTGAAAAGTCGAACAGGAAACAGATTTTTGTTATTGTATTCTATCCTTTTTGTGACTTTCCTTGACAAAACTTTTGCAATTTATGTCTTTGGTTTCCTTTCTTCATGTTAAACTTCTAGTCAGATAATATCTCGGAAATTGCATTTCTTGCAACTTGTTAAACTGTCATTTCTTTCTTCGCAGAACGATATAAACGATTTCAAATTGACGATTTTGTTTTCACAGTGTTTTGACAAATATATTTCTACATCAATTTTTTTAGAGATTTATGGTCAAACCTTAAACTTTGGTTCATAATGGTAATTTTTCTGATTTTTTCGTTTCCGACTAATGTGTGAATTAATGGATGTTTGATGCTTATTGTGTAACTACGGTAACTGCTGTAATTGTTATTTTGTTACTCAAAAATGAGGTACGTTTTGTAATACCGAATCAACTTTGCTTTGATGTTCAGATTTATAGCGGTTTCTTCAGTGACGTAACGTTGTTGTCGAATAGCGGTACCTCATTTTTTCCTGTTTTTCACGAAACACGTGGTCAGTTCTAGATAATTAATTCGTGAATGTGTTTTGAAGGACCAATGTTAAGAATGTACGTCTTGTTATCAGTAGGCAAATGAAATAAATATTAGTAAATGGACTGTATGTAAATACTATAAGTTGAACTGAACACGTTACAGAAGAGAAAAAATACACAAAAATAAAGACTATCTGTTTGCTGCAGACAACCCTAACGTAATAAGGTGTTGGCAGCGTGCGCATAACCATCACCTAGCGGCTTTCATTCTTTCCGGTAAAGTTGAGCGCCTATATTCAAATTTCCGTAAACAGTTATAAATTTTAAAAAATAGTAGAATTAGTACTAAAAAAAGTTCTGCTATTTACATAAACATCATATTATTAAAAAAATGTGAACTTGAACAAATATTAGTCAAATTAGTTGTGTCTGTGTCATAGGTTGACTTGGTTCTGTAGTACGATTTGGTTGTCACCCAGGGGACGTTGGTTCAAATTTCGACAAATATATTGTTTTTGGTGCAATATTTCGGTATTAAAAATTAACCAATTATTTTTACTTTAAAAACCACTTTCACTTTTTTAATTAATAGAAGTGTGGTCTTTCCTTATTTGAAAAGTATTATGTTCTTGTGAAAAAAAAACTCGCAAGTAAAAAGTTAATTTGTTATGCTTGTTAAATATTCTAGTACAGTAAAACCTCTATTTTCAGCCATCTCTTAAAAGCGGCCACCTCTAAAACCAGCCAAGTTTTCCAAGTCAAAAACCAATTGAACGGAAATATATATATTAATGACCTTCCTAATAGCAACCACCTCTTGATAACGTCCACGACCACTTATTTGTAAACTTTCTTGGAAAAATACATGTAATTCCACCTTTCATTTACAGCCATTCTTATGTAAGGTGATTAGTAGACAACAGTTTAGCGTTCAAGTTGTGCATAATATATAATTGTTTCATTGTGTGAGGCTTAAATAATTACCGGTATTTAAAAACGAATTTAAAGCATTTGTTTGATTTACAATAGACAGTCATTACAGAGGAAGTGCAATTAAAAAGCTCATTAAGCTCACCCCAAAAATCGTATTTTGCGAACATAGTTTGAGTTAGTATGTTCAACAGTGCAACGTACAAAAAATTACAATCAAATTTAATCCATTACAACGGAAACCCTGCAACCGACAACGACGACGACGACGACGCACAGAATAGTGATCCTAGTAACCAAACCGTAAGTCAGGTTGAAAACAGTCGATTAAATGGACAATGATCGACCCCATAATTAATGAACATCCGATTTTTTAAAACTATAGCTCCACTAGAAAAAATTACAATCGGCGTTTAAACCGATCGTGAAGTCTAGATAACTTGAATGAAATCCTAAGCTTGTATAAACTAATCGTATTTTTGGACTTCTTTTTGGGTAATAATCATTCCCTAGTTCTTTTATTTTGAGTGATTTTTTTTGCATTTTAAAATCAAGTCTATAGTTAGGTCTCTAGTTGTACAAAACGGTGATTTTTCATTGAACCTCCTGCAGAGATGATGGAAAAGAGTGGATGAAATTACTCTCACCCCTTAGAAAAAAGAACAATGTCTAATTTGAGATGTAAAAACGTGTTCAGACACTTAAGCACCCTTTCACTTAATATTTTCAGCAGGACAATTTAGATATGTCGCAAATACGCTACAACTGGAAAAGTATCAAAAAAATACAGAATTTGATCAAAACTTACCCTTTGCAGTTAATTTGACCCTTGGTCCGTTGAGGCTTTATTTGTTAATACTCTTAAAAAACTTAGCCCTTAAGTAAGAGAATCGGTTTAGCTATTTTATATATATATTTATTATAACTTTTACTATTGATAAATAATTTTTAAAAATTTTTATATTTCCATTTAGTTAATTGATTGCATTTTTTTATTCATTTTAATATAACTGACAGGTTTTTTGCAATATATAATCGCAATCATAATTTCAAAGGAAATAAGTTTAGCCGCTTTCTTTTATGCACGAATCTCAGATTGTTTTAATTTACTTCACGGTGACTCAGTTCTGGATATGTTATTTTTTAATGACTCACTTCAAAAAGAAGTGAGATTTTTTAATCTCTCTTTTTCCCGATTTGAAGTCGACGCAAAGCCTAGTAGTTGTAGCGATAGGATTCAGTTAGTGACGAAAATGGAGATTTGTTATTCAGATAAGTTGAAATACTCAGATCTAATAGAGTTGCTCCATGAAAGAAAACACCTTTTATCTCTATAAAGCTTCAAATCAAATGACACCACAAAATTAAAAAATGTTTCGATTTACGGTTGATCGGTCGATTTAAGGCTCCGTTTTTTACTTGATGCAACCCGACATTAAAAGACTACCCGAATAATCTCAGTTTTCTGATATTACATATCGTTTTGATGCATCAAAATAATTCGTTGGTAGTGCCTTATCCATATTATATATTTTTTTTCAAGTAAAAAGAAGTAAATTGTAAATGGAACACAAAACGATAGAACAAAAGATTTTACTTGTCAGTGTGGTGTAAGGAACAATATTTTACTTTGTGGATAGTTTAGTTCTGCAAAGTACACTTTCAAAAATGGTTGAGGTGAAGCACGTCAAATTTTTTTGAAATTTGAGCTGAAATAAACAAAAATGGGTATTTTGCCCATTCTAATAAATTTTGAAACCAAATTTTTTTGGTTTAAATTTTCCACGATTGTAGTATTTGGCTATTTGGCTACCCGTTTTACCGTGGCCGAACCTACTTTTTTACAAATTCTTAAGTATTCTACCTACCCAAGTGCTATTGAGATCTTTAATTACCTCAAAATCTAACTAGCAAAGACAAGATCAGAAGGCTGACCAGTTAAGGCTAGATCAGAGGATGATCCAAACAACCTATGCAAGATCAGGAGAATATCCAACCAATTAAAGCAAGATCAGAAGAAGATCATTAGTTAGTATTACAATGAGATGCAATTGTAAAAAAATTGAAATAAAATAATTTGGTTTTCAAAAAAAAAGACAAAAAATGGTTAAAATAGTTAGAAAAGTTTCAAGGTCAGATTTGTTGTCAGCACAATAACATCTACAAGAATCACCTTCATGCATTCTTATACATAATATAAGATTAAGTAAAAAAATTAAACCAAATGTTTAAAAAGAAAATGGGGAGCACTCTTTAAATATTGCTTTGTCTGTTTCTGCATTATAGGATTATCAGTAATTGTCAGAACAATGAATGCATCATCGTGATTTTTTTTTATTAATCAGGACTTTCAAATTTTCTTTTGATGCTCAAAAAATTACGAGAATTTGTGGAATATTTATTTGTGCGTTTTGATCAATACGAATAAACTATTTATGTGCTACCCAAAATTATATAGAAACTATTAGTATCGTCAAATTTATTTTATTAATCGTTACTTTCAAGTTTTCAATTTCAATCAGGTGCTACACTCTAAAAAATTCAATACATTATCGGGATGTCGATGTCTACAAAAAAAGGGGAGAATTGTTTAAATACCGAGTTCTGCTCGTCAATCATTAGAATATAATTAAATAGTGACTAGAACCATTAAGGTGCTATGCAGAACTTTATAGAAAGCAATAAATTTTCTCAAAAATGGTAATTACTCTAAATTTTTAAATTCGATATACGTAAAAGCAAGAAAAATAATTTAAAAAATCAAAAAAAGTATTTTTTTAAAATTTTTTGAATATAAATATAAAAAGTAAAAACGTATGACATTTGATTTTCTAAAATGCGCTTGCTACAAATTTTTTGACGGCGTCATTGGTAAAGAAAACAAAAACTGCGAACAAAAATAAATTGAGCTTGTGTAAAATGCTGCCCTCTTGTGTCCATTGTAGAATTAACGAGATAAAACAGAAGAACCTAAAGCTCGCATGTTGGAGACGTGATATGTTGAGATTATGCATTTCTGTGCTTTTTTTGTGTAACTCACTCTTAACCATTAAAAAGCACAAGACTTGAAATAAAAAAAAGTTTTAAGTCACTTAAGAGCTATGACTGATATTAAATCTCTATTTTCGTCAGTATGTCGTTTAAAATTTTTTAAGCCAAGATTTAAAAAAATTCATGTTTCTTTCCAGCCTACATCAAGAGTCCAAACGATTATTTATTATCAACTGAAGCAAACGCAGAAATCAGTGTTAAAAAATTATTGATTTCACATAATGTATCGATTTCTAAGTTTTGTGTAAAAAATGTTGACGATTACGAGGTGTGGCAATAAAGAAACCGGTCCTGTCTTGTGTCGTCTTGCCATGATTGATGGGCCAGGAATGTCCTTGTACCCCCCTCGTCTTAAGGGATGTAATCTGCAACAGAAATTTTAAATATTATTTGTGTTAATCTTCAGGGGGCGGGAAATGGAAATGGGAAATTGTCTAGATTGTCGTGCAAAATCTGTCTGACAGATTCTTTATTGATGTTAGTCGATTTTCTCGATTAATCGATTTTTTCTAAAAACCATTAATCGGTTTTTGTTTTTGACAGTTTTGCCATCACTAATTAAAATCACTGTTGTTTTTTGAAATAATTTTTGTAAATTTTAACCAGTTATATTTATAACAAAAATTTGGTTAATTTAAGAGGTTTTCTTTTAAAAATTATCTTCTAGATAATCTTCTGCTACCATCGTTCGTAGTTTACCACCTACTATATATTTTAATGTATTTTGGTTTCTTGTCAGATCAGAAGATAGTAAAAGATCTTCAGAACGTATACGTGGTGAATGTTTATGCACCTTCATGCTTTATAAATTGAGTAACTTTTTAAAGCATTTTTCATGTATTAGATTTAAGCATTTACCTTGCTAATATTCTTAGAAAAATACTGCGAAAACATGAGATTTTTATTAAAATGTAAGTTTTGATTATATTGCTACTATCAGTAAATACATTTTGTCTGAAACGGAAATTTTTATGACATCTTGTCTGCTGAACACCACCGGTTTTTTTTTTGGATCACTTGATTGGGTTTCTTTTTTTGGTTTTAATTTGAAAGTTTTATCTTCGATTGTACCTATCAACAATCGAAGATAAAACTGAATTCAATTTTTAATAAACCGGTATTTTTTTAAATATCGTGTTACGGTCTCCAGACAAACTTTTGTTTGCTACATTAAACTGAAATTTGTCGACTGTGTTAAAATTTCTAAAAATTGTTCATTAAACTTATATATGTTGTTCTGAATGGAGCTTATGTTTTCTTTCGATGTGTTCTAAAGTTTTTGATACAAGAAAAAGTTAAAACCACGTTGGACCTCAGATATTTTTTAAATTATTCTTATTTTCTAACTATATATTATATATATATTTTTTTAAATAGTATGTTCTTATTTACTTTCTATAATACACACTTTACACACTTATTAAATATTATTACATATGAATACTAAAGTGGGTAAGAGTTGGCATGTTTAGGTTTTAGTAGTTTTCCTAAACCTTGAAGCAAATGCTTTGCCAAGACGAACCAATCTACAATTACACACGGTTTTGTCATCACACTATACAAGGTGTGTATCGACGACAGCATGTTAGACGAATAATGTGAACGAACAAACCGATTCAGCTAAATACTTGTAGCTTTATACAAATGGACATGGTCTACTTAATGAAGATATTTTCATGGCTGTGACACTTTTGGTTATACCGGAAGTGAAAGCCAACTTTGTTATTTCAAATACAATGTCCCAATTTTTATTTTATTTTTAGTTTTTGCATAAAATTTTAGGTGTTCTACTACCAGGTTTGGTGTTTCTATCTCTTACCTTTATTATGAAAAAATAATAATTTCAGGAGTTACCAACGAAAATTTGAATCAATTGAAAAATTAATATTTTACGAAAGATAAAAGGCCGATAAGCGAAATTTGAATAACGGTTAGACATGGTATTGGACTATGTTTTTAGTATTGGACACTTTTGAAGTATATTTCTAGGGGAGGTCCGGGAGTATCGGTAGTTAAGGAAATTCAAATTGTCAAAGTGTTATTTTTTTTAAATTGCAACTATGTTTTTTTATATTTTCTATTGATGCATCATTTAATTACCCATCTGCAGATATATTATGTTCATATACGGTCTATTTCTTTGTGTTTGGCGTTTGTCTGAATCGAGGAAGTCGTGTGAATTTCAAAACTTGGACGAAAAAGAATTTCGTGTGTTGATTAAACATTACTTTATGAAAGGCAAATTGCCTCAGGAGACTAAAGAAAAGCTTAATAAACATTATGGTGATTCTACACCATCAATTAGAACAGTATATAAGTGGTTTCAATATTTTCGGAGTGGCCATATCGGCACAAACTACGCTGAACGTTCTGGACGCCCTGTTTAGGCTACTACTCCAAAAATCATTAATAAAATCCATGATATGGTAATGGATGAGAGAAGAGTGAAGGTGCGTGAGATTGCTAGTGCTGTGGGCTTTTAAATGAACGGGTAATGCAAGAAAAACGGCCACGATTGGCTCACAAAAAAGTCCTTTTTCATCACGACAAAGCACCAGCTCACGCCTCAGCAGTTGTGGCCGCAAAATTGATGGAAATAGAACTATTACTGAAGAAATGGTTTGCGGGAAAAAGATTTTATTTAAACAAGGAGGTGATTGCAGAAACGAACGCTTATTTTATAGACTTGGACAAATCCTATTATTCGGAAGGGATCAACAAATTAGGGCAACGTTGGACGAAGTGTATAAGCCTCAAAGGAGACTATGTTGAAAAATAAAAAGAGTTTATCTCAAAAAATTCAGTAGTTTTTATTTTTGCACGGACTTTTCAAACCACTCTCGTAGTGTGCTTTGCAACCTGTTTTGCTGCCTGTCGTATGATACCTTCAATCAGTTGGCTAAAACAGATTACAAAGCACACTATTTATTTACTAAATCATCTCTAAGAAAAGTAGAAAAAAAGCAGATAACACGAAAAAAAAAGAAAATAGAAAAAAGCAGATAACACGAAAATCATTCAGTTTAGTTGTGATATGTGTACGCAGATCCTAAATAGCAGCCAATCCTCAATTGGAATAATAATTTTAACTCGAGCGTAACTAAAGCTTACCTGAAATTCGATACATTAATTGCGAGCCTTATTTATTGTTAAGCGAGGCTGCTGCTAACGCACGTAACTATATGCTACAGTTTCTTTATTTCTGTCACATTTTCATAATATTTTAAGATTTGTTTGTTGTATTGAATTGTCTGTCTTTTTCTCTAGTTTGTGTTCGATTTGGCGTATTAGATTTTAAGTAAAACCTGTTAATCTCCTGTTGGTCGGTTTTATTTTTTCTTTCTTTATCCAGCAGGTGACGCCTTGTTAGACTAGCAGTCTACTTTTTTATAGTTTTTCAGAGACCTACGCGACTCTCCGACAAAGCCGGACGCTGCTGATCTAACTACTATAAATATTTTTACCCTCCACGAATTTAGTGCGCTACATCAAGCCGAATTCCCTTTAGATTTTTTTTTCTCAAGTTGCTTCGCTAGAGCCGTCGCTTCTTTTTGCTATTTTGTAAACAACAACCGTTACAAATTTTGGCGCACAACCCCTGCAGACGCGGCATCCACCGGTTGTCTGCAACCCAACCAATGCGAAACCGGGGCGTCGTCTTTTACTGATAGGAAAGGCGCCCAATCAGCCACTCCAGCACCCTTAAGAGCCACCCAAGCACAACACACAACGAGAACACGAGGTCAAACACAAACACAATTGGAAATCTTGAAACCCGCACCAAATAATTCTTGTGGAAGTCTCACTTCAAGAAGTGAGCCAAAACACCCGCGTGTATCAAACGAAAAAGGAAGATGTCCGTTGTACGTCTAGAAAATCCAGTCGTATTTTATTTTCAACCAATAGAAAATTAGGAAAATGCACGCCAAATACGACTTTCATCGCAACATACTACTCGCGACATACGTTTTAAGACGGCTCTTGACACACGTCCTACATTCGGAAAATAAAACCGTAACATATAAGAACATGATATATCAGCGGATAGATAATTAAATTCTGCATCAAATGAGAATATAAAAAAATTTACTTGTAATTTAAAAAAAACTTGATTCCTTGACAATTTCAATTACTGTTACTCCCGGATCTCCCCTAAAAATAAATTACAAAAATGTCTAATATTGGGAACAAGTCCAATAGCATGTCTAACAGTTGTACAAGTTTTGCTTATCTCCTAAAATTATTTTTTTTCGTAATAATGGTAAGAGATAGGTAGGCCAAACCTGGTAGTAGAAGACCTAAAATTTTGTGCGGAAACCGAAAATAAAATCAAAATTGGGGCATTGTATTTAAAATGATAAAGTCGGTATCCACCTTCTGGTATAACCGGAAGTGATACCGCCATGTAAATATTTTCTGTAAGTGGACCATGTCAATGTGTATAAAGTTACAAGTTTTTTGTTGCTATCGTCGAGACACACCCTGTACAGGTTTATATTGATTTTCTGGGGCACCATATATAACACTTACATCACAATACAATAATGAAAATGAGTCATACGAATAAATAAATAAATAAACTAACTGCATTCAAAACCCAAATTACAGAATTAAAATTTATTATTTTATTAAAAATTACCCTTACCAGAAATATTAAACATTTTGATTTGAAACAAAATTGAATTACATAAATATTTTTCAACAATTATCTTTCGAAAGTTACATAATACTAATAAGACTTTCGAAGAAGCATCTGAATTTTATCATGTTTTGTTGTAAGTAACTTTTAAATGACGAGTATTCTCCTCTTGTTATATTTTACTTAAAACGCCTTTAGAAACGCTTAATGATTTATGTGCTTAGAGAAAACGATTTTAGAAAGTTTTAATTGCGCAATTAAGAGAGCTTCAAAAATTCACATATATTATATAAATTTGGTATTCACAAGAAACGTGTACCTAACTTAGGGTTTACACTTAATTGTAATGACATTTATTTTGAAATTTATAGTGAACGTGTGAAACCTTACTAATGCGTGCACTAACTTTTTATAAAACAAAATCGCTTAAAACTGTTTAGTATACGTAAAGCAATAAACGTAATTAAACATTGTTGTTTGAAACAAAAGTTGTATTTTATAATATTGATTACTTCCTCATTGTTTGATGGTGTTTAAGTTAATGCGACACTTTTTGCAATCCATCACGACACTTCTGGTGTTTTATTTGAACCCGAGCGAAATTTTTGAAACAATAGCTTTGTGTGACAATAATAAAGAATTAATAAAATAAAACTCAGAGGCAATTTTAATTACAGTTTCATTTGCACGTAACATTTTCGTTTTTGTCTTTTTGAGTCTGTTTGCCGTTTTTTTTAATTACTTATTCTATTCGATGAAAGGAGCAAATACTTATGAAAAAAAAAAACATTTTAATGTAGTTTTAGCGAACAATTCTAATTACAAAATGCTAGAAATTAGACGGCGCTACAAAGTTTCGAATCTAATAATAAATTTAATATAATGTTGTCTTAGGAAAAGTTTAAGCTTGGAATGTATGAAGGATTTAAACTGACAATACTTTATATAAGCACAATTAATTTTATGTGATGGAAAAGTTTTTGATGAAGTAGAGGAAAATTACTTTACACTTTACAATTACAGAATAATAAGTCTACTTCAGATTTAAATAAATAATTTTATCGCGTTGGTAATTGCGAATATTTAGTTATTCATTGTTTAGTTTACGTTTTTTATGTAGTTTGTACTTTTTTGATAATGAGAGCATTATGTTTGTTGTGAAAATATTACAAATACTGAAATATGCTTCAATCAAATATAATGCCAATATATATTCCTAATGTTTAAAAATTCCTATATTTATTTTTCGTGTTTACTAATTTAATATAAAAACTGTACGTTTAATTTACATTTTCAATCAAACACTTTTTTAATGAAAAGTAAACTTCCGGTAATAACTACAATTTTAAATGTTATTTAAATAATCGTAAATAAATTGTCTGGAACTTTTCATGTACCTAACAAAAAAAATTAATTAAAATTCTTTTTTTTTTTTTAATTTAATTAGATAAAAGAATATAATTTAATTTAACGATTGTAATTGGCAAGCTAATAAAATATTGTAATACTCTTACAACAAAATGTAATCTTCTGTTAAGATGTTAGTTAGTTCATCTACTAACAAATAGACTAACAGTTGCTACTAACATTTTTTTGGTTTTTGTGCTATCTTGAGTATCTTTTGTCTTACTTACAGTTTAACAAAGAGAACCGCATAAAGTTCTTGTATTCTAATGAAACAACTTACAGAAGTCGAAAATATTTACTTTGTAATAAGAAGCGCTTATTTTACATATAAATTTAAAGTAGTTGGTATATATTTTTTCAACGCTTTTGTTTAATTTGGGATTATTAAAACAAGATTAAAGAAGTAATATTTATACTTTATGTCTTCTACATAGACATTAAACTATTAATAATTTGGTGAAATAATAATACATCTAAGCAACTGTATAGCATTCCTTTTAGAAGAGAGCTTTGTAAATTTATATACTTTACCATTTCATTATTAATATTCTATTAAACAGCCAACAAAAATGTAAATTGTGTAAATTTAATGTAATCTAAATTGTTTTTAATTAGAAATACCTAAGTGACACAAAAATATAACTGCACCAGTCCTAAAACAAAAGAAAACAAAAACATTTTGGTCGTCGTCGAGACCGATGTAATTTATGGAGTGAATTAGCAAGTGATCTATTATACAGGGTCACTGGTAATTGGATACATTCCTTTGGAGATCTGATAGAACAAGAGATAAGGAGTAAATTTAACCCTAATATGTATTATACAATTTTGAGATATTTCGATTTTCAATTTTTCTTAAAAAAGTTGATGTTAATATGTTAAAATGTAATTTTCAAAAAATTTACGCCAACTTTGTAGAACTTTTTTGATGGAATACTTGCCCAACACTATGGTCTTCCGTATGGAATAAAAATATCCCTTATCATTTCCATCATGTGATAATTTCAAAGAAAAACTTGTGCAAAATAATTTTTCAAAATCAGATGTGATAATTCTTTGAGGTTTTTTCAAATAATTCTCACCGCTTCTTGCGTACAAATTGTGTTAAAACTTCCTTGTTGCAATAGCTATAGAACAAGCTGCGATTCTTACAACAAACCCTTAACAGTTCCAAAAAAAAATAGTAAAAATGAAACAATCGACGAAACTTATTTAACTGCTGTCCACCATTAGACCTTATACATAGATCTCAGCTGTAAATTAAATTAACAATAAGTACATTAGTACTTAATTTTTATAAATCTTGTTCAAAATAGAAGCCCCTATTACATATACACGCACGGCAGCGTCTTTTTATTTCTGTTTTTGCCACTCTGGTGGTCAATGTATTCCCTATGGATGCGGCAGCGTCGACTATCCTTTGCCTAAGGTCAAGCCTTGTATTGACTGGGGTTGGGACTGAGGGCGAAAAAATATTAACATTGAAAAACTTGCATAACTTTTAAACCGCTAAATAAATTTAAAAAAAATTTTTTTTTTGGATAGGTTATTTATTATATAAAAATTAAGAAAAAACAAAAAATTAATCAGACTTATCGTCATAAAAAATTTTGAGCTTGTCGGGAATGGTCTCCATCATGGCTTTTATGGTGGTGCTCGACACTTTCTTGGTCGCTACGGTCCACATTTTTTCTAAAACTTTCAATCGATTTTGTAGCATTTTTTGTCTGCTTCAAGCTTCTTTTCACCCAAAGCCCAGTACCGCTTGATTGGGCGAAGCTCAGGGCAATTTGGTGGGTTAGCCTCCCCTGGGTACAAAATCGACTTGATTCTCTTTGTACCATTTTTTTGTCTGCTTCTGTAATGGCACGAAGCTAAATCCGGCCAAAAAAATGTGGATACCTTTTCTCCCGCATAAGTTTGTTCGTCGTTTTGTTTAGATTTGTCCAAACCTGCAAACGCATTCGCGCACCGTCCAAACTAATGTTCCGATTGCCGTTCGGTTCGTTGTTCTGTTTGCTCCTCGGTTTGTTGTTCAGGTGTGTACGAAGCTTTACAATAAGCATATTAATATGAACTATATCTTATGAAAGGAGAGTTATGTAACTATAATTAACGACTTAACGTTACGTTAGTAGATTCCATTTACTATTTACATATTTTCTTGGAACATTCGATAATTAACTATCGGGATATGATGACCCTATACTTCGCAGGTAGTGCGCAACTGGATACAAGCAAATAACTTGGAGCTGTTACCCTGGCCAGCAAAAGCCCAGATTTTAACATTATCGAAAATGTTTGAGCTCGAGTACTTGCTGTTATCCGAAGACAACAAGGGCCAAATTTTATACCAGTAAACCGTAATGCACTAATTGCAGCCATTGATACCGCATGGGAAACGATTAATATTAATTATATTGATACCTTGATAGCGTCAATGAGCAGACGCCTCCAAGAATGTATCAATAATAATGGAGGTCACACCCATTATTGATTTCTTATATTTATTTATATAGTAATACCTTTATTTAAAAAAAAGTTTTCATTTAATTTTAAACTATAACTTGGTATCTTAATTATAATTATGTAATAAATTCTTGTCAAAAAACTAAATATATACGTTGACAATAAGAATTGCCTTAGTTTTTATTTTCACTTTTATATTAACTACAGAAAAAATGAAACGTCATAAAATATACATTTTGTAAGGACTAAATATTATGAATAGAGAGTTTAATGATTTTTATTTTAGTAACTTACAATAATTAGTAGGTTAGATTTATTTAAAAATAAGTAATAATCAGTCAACCCAAATAACCATGTTTAGTTTTTTGATTTAATTTAAAAGTTATTGCTTGTAGACGTTTTTTAAATCCAAAATTATTTCTAATTTTATTTTGTAAACATTTCCTAAACAAAATTTTGATTCGATAATTAATCGAGCTATGGTGTTTAATTAGCGATACCTTCAAATATATTCTTTAAAGAAAAAAATTAAGTAAGCAACGTAAATTACCTATTTTCTAAAACGTGCTTAGTGTAATGATTCATTCTACAGTCCTTCTATAAGCTAATCCCTGCCGAGACCACCTGCTGTTAGAATTGTAAATGATACCCTTAAGCCCGCTTCACAATGTGCAAACCTTTGTTTACAGAAATTGAGGTGTCCAAGTTTTAAATTTCATGAGTGTACAGTAGTGTTTGATCCTGAAAGTGGTGAGACTACGTGTACTTGATCCATAAGGACCAAAAAAAAATTTACACATTCTAAAAGTTTAGGGCAGTCCATATAAAAGTGTATTAATTTAAACAGAATCATTAGATCAAACTGACATCTCTTAACCTTTAATTGGGTAAGGTTGAGGTTGCACCGTATTTCAAAGTAATTGATTTTATCTTTAGGTATACCCATCTTATAAGCAGCTAAACGAAGAAATTTATTTTGCACTTTCTCTATCGTGTATACATTTGTATCATAATATGGACTCCATACAATGCAACAGTATTCCAACTTGGATCTATCGAAGGTACAATACAATATTTTGAAAACCGGTGCAGAAAAGTCTTTACCAATCTTTAATATAAAACCAAGCATTTTTAAAGCACTGTTTGTAATAAAATTTATATGATTTTTGAAGCTCAAGCGTTGGTCAAAAATTACTCCCAAATCAGTAACATTTTTTTAAAGGTATGTTATTTATAAAGTGGGTTGCTAATTAATATGTAAACAATATTGACAGACATTTTCCTTGATTAAAATATAACTTATTTACATTGCGCCAAACTAAAAAGATTATCTATATCATTTTGAACCAGCAAACCGTCGTCTGTACTATCAATTTTTTCAAAAATCTTGAAATTGTCTGGATATAATGGGTAATCACAGTTTTTGATAAACAAGTCAAAGTCGTTAATAAACAATACAAATAATATAGTACCGCAATGTGATCCTTGAGGTACAATATCTTACACACTGGGATCTATTTGTTAAAAAGCTTTCTATCCAACTTACAGTGATACGTGGAAATCCTAAAGCAATTAATTTTTTGATATAGATACGATGGTTTACTCTATCGAAAGCTTTGGAAAAATCAGGGTATATAGAATCAATTTGAGAGAGTTCTTCCATATGTTTTATTAATATTGTATGATAGAGTAATAAATTTGTAGTAGTTGACCGTTTATCCATGAAACCATACTGCATCTCTGATATAATATTCTTTGAAACTCAAGATAATTTTTAGCCATAATTTTGTCAAATATTTTAGGAATAGAAGATTGTAAACAAATTCCTCTGTAATTGGCCATATTAGAGCTATCGCTATTTTTATTTTAAATTGGAGTTGAAAGCTTCGTCTTCATAATAACGGAAACACTTGAAAACTCAGAGTGATTTTGTAAATAAAATTTGCATAGGGTAACTAACAGAAAACACACAATTTTTTTAAAATAAATTTGGGATAAAACCTGGACCAGTAGAGGAAGACGAATTTAAAGAATTTATTTCATCAAAAATTATATTCACACTAATGTTGTGGTCAACATTTATTACGTTATTAGAAACATTGGTGAAACTATGAATCGTAGATTGATCATCTTGTACGTAAATACTTTGAAAGAAATCTGAAAATAAATTAACGGTATCTGAGTAATTGAATGAAAATGAGTTTTTTAAGATACATATTCAGTGGTGGTATCAAATAATTGTTTTTAACTGATTTACTTGTTTCTAAAATGTTTGTGGGTTCGAGTGTTTATTGGATTCTAGGTTTCTGATGTACCGTTTATAAAGATGAGAGCTAAGATTTTTACATTTAGCATGCAATTCACAAAGTGTATCGTAATCTTTCAAATTTATGAATTGTTTATATTTCTTATAAGCTGTCTTCTTATCAATAATTAATTTTATTAATCTTCTATTATACCAAATTGGATAGAAACTGGAGTATAATTTTTTTTTGATAGAACATAACGATTTATACAATAATATAGTACATCATAGAACGCGTTATATGGTAAATGAATTAAAAATGTGTTCTATTTGATACTGTTGATAATATTATTTATGGTAACATAATCAGCTCTTTTAAAATCGAAAATGTAATCATGATTCACTATTTTATTGGGCGAATGATTTAATTATTTTTAAAGTAATTATGTAACCAGTATGGTGCACACTATCCGGAGTAAGTTTATCCAAAGCTTTATTTATGTCGATATAATCTATATATGTTTACTCAGACAAAGCCGCAATCTTTTTTTGGAGACACTCCTTCGTGTAAATATCGGGTTAATTGTTCCATTTGTTATGAAAGATTGGCTTCTTTCACCGCAGCTACAAATCGCCTGCCAAACGAGATATTTTTTTTTGGAAACTTGGATTTTTATTTTAGTTTTAAACTTCTTAGAAACATTTCCTCGTCCACAGGAAACATAAAACTCCTGACCAAGTAGTTGAGAAAAATCGGCGGGACGTAAGTCTTATTGTCCATCACGCAACATTGACGTTTTTGGAAAAAATCTGCTCTCAACTTTCTGGCTCGTTTCTTGGCTTCAATGTCTTTCTCCGCATTACGATCTGGAGTTGTTTGAACTTTGTAGGACTTAAATCCACTATTTTTTTATTTTTCGAATTGTCTTTTCCGACAAGTCGACTTTTGCAACTAATTTCCGGTTCGATATCAGCGGATTCTTAACCATTGCAGATATTGCCTTTTGCACCTTTTTTTGGTGAATGAAAACCCTCTAGTCGTCTACTTCCTGGTTTCGTGTTATGGTAAAGTCTTCCTTGTACCGCTTGATGACTTTGCTGCCACTTGCCTGCAAACTTTTGCCTCCTTTGCAATGCGAACGACTGACCATTGTGGATTCTCAACAAATTTTTTTAATGATTAATCTATGTACTTCCACTACTTTTGCCATTGTGAACACAATTTGACTTAAATAAAAATTTGACGACATATTCTGACAACTATTTCAAAGCCTACTATATCAAAATTTTGTAAAAAAATTATATGGTATCAAAAAGTTATGCAAGTTTTTCAATGTTAATGTTTTTTTCACTCAATCCTTATATCTTTCATACGACTCCATACAAAGTAATCCAGAGAAGTTAAATCTGGACTTTGCGCTGGCCAAACTATTGGGCCTGCTCTTCCAATCCAACGGTTAGGAAAACGTTCATTCAGCAAATTCCGTACCGTCAGCCTATACTGCGCTGGACAACCGTCGTGTTAAAAAGTCAATCATTTCGTTTAAATGTTGGGGTAAAAAGTAAGGCCCTATTAAATAACGGCTAACAACTCCCATCCATACATTTTCTGAAAGCTTCCTTTGGAAACTAGTTTTCCTTATAAAATGTGGATTTTCTTCCTCCCAATAATGCATGTTATGAAAATTGGTTATGCCCTCGCGATTAAATTTAGATTCGTCCGTCCATAAAATGTTGGTTAAGAAGTTTTCATCCTCTGCATCTAAATTTAACATAAAGCGGCAGAATTCGAATCTCCTTTTCCTTCCAGGATCACCTTCATCTAAGCCGTGGACAGGGGTATAATGGTAAGGAAGGCATCAACTCCGCGTATTGTAGACCAAACTTTCCATTGTGACGCACTAGTATGCCTCGCTACTTTAGCAGTTGAAATGCCTGGGTTATCCTCAAAATGGATTAATATTTCTTCCTCATCATCTGGTTGATATACGCGAGGAGCACCGGCGTCCACTCGCCGACGTTTCCCTGAATGATTTTCTGCGACATCTCGATATGTCGTACTAAATACACGAACATTTGGTGTGCGACGGTTTGGAAAGAGACGTTGAGTTTTGTATAATACATATTAAGGTTAAATTTACTCCTTACCTCTTGTTCTATCAGATCTCCAAAGGAATGTATCTAATTACCAGTTACCCTATATATGATAATTAGTGATGTTATTGTAACTAATACAACATTTAGCTCAGGTCGGTAATCAAAATTTATAGGGGAAAAAAAATGTTTAACCAGACTTTCATGGTTGATAATGGTAGAGGGCGTGCAAGAAAGGTAAAAAAACATAATTTGCATTAAAGGTTAAGCTGGAGGTTGTTTTTATGGGGTTGCAAAAAGGGTGAAAAATTGTTTTTTGAGATTTTCAGAAAAACCAGAGGTTTTTGGGAAAAATGTTTTGTATAAAAATGAAGATTTTTAAAAACGCTACAATTTTATATTCATGACTTTTTTACATGACCCCAAAATTTTCGAAAAAAACGACTTTTTGGAATTTTAATTTTTTATTTTCGCTAGATACGATTTAATCATAATAAAAATTGACAATAGTATAGTTTTTTATATCCCAAAACACTCTAAAGTTTTTCAAATGAATATATACAAAAACAATTCAAAAACTGCTCAAAAATGCAAAAAATCGAAAAAAAAAACTATACAAAAACGATAAATTTTACGTTATTTCGTTATAATTTGTTTAAAGTTTTAAAACAGTTGTTAAATAATAACACCATTGAATTCTAGGGGAAAATACAAAGATTTGTAGGGCCTTTGAGTTTCTAAAGTATTTTGTTTTTGCTACAACACGGTAAACAATTCAACTTTTTTTATGTATACTCGACCCCCAATAGATATTTAACAATGTTTTCGTATTGTTTCTGGTACAATCGATTGGTAGAAAATAGAAAAAATAGTATAAAGAATTCGTTTCAAAAGGCATTTTAGCGACTCGTACTGTACTCGTCTTATAAAATGCGTCTTCTGAAACCAGTTCTTTAATATACTATTAGTAAATTGTGTTATTGTTATAAGTAATTACGTTAATTTCTTCAATGTGTAAGCAATTTATTAATTTATTGAAAATGCTTGGAATATTGATCAATTTTGTATATTGTATAGTCTAACAGTACTAGTTCTATTATTGAGATCTTTTAGATTAATTTGATTTGGAGTTAAAATTTTATATACAGGGTGTCTTTAGCTGAGTGTCCATTAGAAATATCTGGAGAACCGTGATAGCGAAAAAATCCAGAATTTGGTTTGCAGCCTTTTATGATTAAGATCTATTGTTTTAAAATATTTTCAGAATAGCGTCACTTTCGGAAGTACCGGAAGTTGACGACAACTGTTTTTAATGTAATGACTATGATTTTATTTTCTTTTATGATTCCAAGTTGAATTTGAGGTCAACTTTATGTAAGGTATTTCTAACCTAAAACGTTAACTTTCGGTGGTAAAGATTGTTTTATGTCAAAATTGGGGTAGCAAAATTCTGCCAGTGGAAAGGCAAAACATTGCACTTCATCCTTCTCGATCTTAATCTTGATAATTATCTACAGAGTGGTGTAAAAATTAAATTGAATTAGGTCAATACAAACATGCCAAAAAGTCATTTTATTCAAATGGGACACCCCATATTTAATTACATGTGTTGAAAGGTTATTCTTTTCTGCATTGAATGATGTAACATTCTTCTATTCTTACAATAGATTTTTTTTAATTATTTGAATTTGAAACTTGAAAGTTAAAAAAATCATATTTATATAGTCATAGCGCTCAGCGAATCACCCTGAAATGTACCCCAACCTCGTTTTTCCATATTTATCCCATTTGATAGAAATAATGTTGATGACTATCAATTCATAAGTACCCTGAAAAACTGGATAAATATTTATTTATTGCAAGAGTAACGACAAGATAAGTATGAGGTATGGAATCAAAGGCCTTTTATAATAAATATATCGAACACTCAGATTGCGTTGCTTGGTAACTGCGTTTCTGACAATGACTTCGTTGATAATAATGTGGTGTTTGAGGTGTTTAGAGTGTCTGTAGCATCCTTTCTGCTTTTTTGTCATCGATTGTTGTTTTATAGGTAGTCGTATATTTTCAGAGTGTGGATTGCTGTCAAGATCTTACACAGTGACCGGCAAAGTTTGCATCAAATGGGAAACATTTTTGTAATTGAGATATCCAAAAATTTCTTTTGGAAAATGAATTTAGCGTATCAAATAACTAAAAAAAGCACTTTAACAAATGTTATGTGACCACCGTCATGGCAGCAAATTTAAAAATATCCCTTAAATATATAAAAGTGAAGTTAGATGACAAGATATTGAAAAATGCCTAAGAAAAAAGTTGTTCAGAATTAGATTATACGTTTATGTGCAAATATTCAAAAAAAAAAATAACGACTTTTCAAAAATATCAGTTTTTCGGAAATATTGAAAAAATAATACATTATTTAAATATACAGGGTGGCCCATTAGTGCGAGGAAGATGGATATCTCGGAAAATATTAAAGTTAGAAAAAAACTTTTGCATTGAAAGTTGTGCAAATCAATAAGCTGCACATTTTAAAATTATTTTCGTTTATACCGGGTGTTCCATAAAAGTGCGACATATCAAAGTTATGTTTTTTTTAAATGGAACCACGTATTTTTATTGCAAATTTGGATTATTACAGAAAAAATGAAACGTCATAAAATATACATTTTGTAAGGACTAAATATTATGAATAGAGAGTTTAATGATTTTTTAACAACTTACAATAATTAGTAGGTTAGATTTATTTAAAAATAAGTAATAATCAGTCAACCCAAATAAATAGTTTTTGATTAAATTTCAAAGTTATTGCTTGTAGACGTTTTTAAATCAAAATTATTTCTAATTTTATTTTGTAAACATTTCTAAACAAGATTTTGATTCGATAATTAATAATTAAGCTATGGTGTTTAATTAGCGATACCTTCAAATATATTCTTTAAAGAAAAAAATTAAGTAAGCAATGTAAATTGCCTATTTTCTAAAACGTGCTTAGTGTAATGATTCATTCTACAGTCCTTCTATAAGATAACCCCTGCTGAGACTACCTGCTGTTAGAATTGTAAATGGTACCCTTAAGCCCGCTTCACAATGTGCAAACTTTTGTTTACAGAAATTGTGGTGTCCACGTTTTAAATTTCATGAATGTACCTATATCTAAATCTAAGTGATGCAATAATATTACTGCAACAGTTCTAAAATGAGAGGAAACAAAAAAGTTAATTAATAAAATATGTTTTCCTTAAATTTTGAAAGCATATACTTTTTGGTATTATTGTAAGTAAATTCGAATACTACTACGAAAAGTTTTCGTAAATTATTTATAGAAAAACTTCTTGCGAAAATTTTCGTCAAGCGTTTATTTAACTATTGAGAAAAGTAACAAATTGTTCAGTTAAGCTGGCGATGAAAATTTAATAAGCTTTAATCTTGATTACGATACTGCACTGCATTGTAGTAGTACAATAGAGAATAAGTAATGTTACTGCAATAAGGGTTGCTGACAGCCACCTGCAAATGAAACCCGACGGCTATATTAATTCCATTAAAAATTTATCGTTTGGTCAAACTAATTAAGTTATAACATATGAGAAAATTGTTTTTGATATGCAATGAATATTTTAATAATGTATATAACAAGACGTTTAAAAGCCTATAATTTTTAACTACAGATAAATTTTTTGTTTGTTTTTTAAAGCAAAATCCTTAAAACGTGTTGTTTACTAAACATATAAAACAGTGTACCCTTATCTACATGAACAAAAGCAAACAACGAAAACCATGGTGTAGATTTCAGAATTATACACCGCAAGGGTTTTACGTAATTATAAATAATTAGAAGCGATAAAATTTTGTATAAATTAATACTAATTAATTTTAACATTTCGTGTGCACTTTGTTTGAAAAAAAACATGAATTATAAGAAAGCTCAATGGCGATATCATTAATAACACAAAATAAAATTAATTACTCAGTCTTCTAGGTGAAATGACTTATTTTCTATTTGCAATATAAATTGTGGACGAAATGCCTGTCTCCCGATGATAATAAATATTAATTTAAGCTATTCACGTTTTCTCTTTGTAAAATTTCATTTACTTGTCTGTAGGGAGTAAACCGAAATGAAAATGAACCATTTGTTTCAGGTACCAACATGAACTACTTTAATTGTCAATCTAGCTCCATCTTAGAATCGTATTAAGCACAAATTCTTAATTTTTGTTTAAGCATGCTAACCGCAACATTATTTTAAAATGAAAACGATAGAAAGAAAGAAATTTAAATGCAAAGTTGTGATTGAGGTAACAATTTGTAATCTAAAATATGTAGCACTTAAGGTTTAATTGCAAGTAATTTAATCATAAAGTATGATTTTCACAATGGGTTGTTCGAGAGCAACAATTATTTAAGTACTGAAAGTAAAAATACTGATAATTAATTGTTTGCAAACTTACGGATGTGCCAAGATTAATAAATATCGTGCTCGTAAACGAAGCTTTGGAACAAGAAAAGTTTCATGTGCACAATAAAATTGCGTAAAACAAATAATAAAGAAGCGTAAACGTCCATATATATTTTTTGTAATTAATTACGATAAGCGTTGTAAACGAAAAATTAATTAACTAGATGTTTAATTAGAGGTATGTTATGATGAAAGATAAAATATGAAAACGAATTTTATTAATGGTTTGGAATATTTGCACTACTTCGGTCTGAGCGTATACTTGAAACGAACAAATTATTCGTGTTTATTTTAGAAAAAAGTTTAGCGAAATACACATTTATTTTATCTGTTCTGGTGTTAGAAAATGACCTTTATTTATTTTAATTTTATAACATAAATATTTAAAAAATTAACCAATAATAAATTATTATGAATTAAAAAAACTTAACAACATGCATACAGAGAATTGGTACTAAGATATGATTAAAACAAATTTAAAAAATCCACCTGCGTCTCATATCCTACTTCTTCTGCTCGTGCTCTATTCGCCATTGGCTATATAAACTGCCATGTCAAATTTAGAAAATTGAGACATTTGACATACGTTTATATCAATACGAGATATGTTTATTGGCAACGGCGCATTTCTATTGGTTTTACATTTTAATTACGACATTTTATTTATGAAATTCAGATTGTAAACCAATTAAAGTATATGGGTAGAAAACTATGTTTCATCATCCCTTATTATATAATCGGTCTTTATGATTGCTGTTTCAATTCGTAAACAACATCATTATAGAAAGCAGTTCGTAAAAATTTAAAAGAATGCGAAAAGTAGCACTGTATTTCAAATGGAATTTATTTTTACGCTCGGTTACGACAACATCAAATCATTCTTAGCAATTCTCGTTTTCTTGTCAACAATAAACAAAAACACAATTAGAATGTTCTGCAGTTTGAAAATTTTTATTGTATTAAAGCGAAGCTTTTAAATAATTAAAGAATGTTATTTTTTAAATTCGGTGTTAATACTTTGCGTAAACCTGCCATTGCTTACAATTCTTGTTCGACAGTTTACATTTTTACTGGCAAACAAATTGAATTGTAGTGCGCCTTCTTTGACACCGGATTACTTAAGGAAATAAAATGAAATGTCATTTCTCCATCTTCACACCAATAATTTCATAATGAACAAATTCATGTTTTTATGATTTTTACAATATATTCAGAGAGGATTTATTAAAGTTCACGTTGATCAACGGGTACTTAATGTTCTGACATGATTCAGGAAGCGGCGCATAAAGGAACGAATGAAAGTGTTATTCACAACTTTTTTTTATATCCTTATTCATGACATCGATGATAACCGTAAAACATAAACATTAGCCGTAAATGTGTTACGTGCCGTTTTGGAATCAATGTATTCTATCTTATAATTAAATAAACCCTAACATTTAGTCTACCAACACTACGGGATCGCACTTTCAAAATATTAACAATTTTGGATATACCAATTGCAATCGAATTTGTTTTGGTATCAAGTATCTGTTTTGCATTGAGTAGTGCAGGTGTAAATATTAAAATAGGAAATTTCCTGCAGCAAACGCTGGATGTCATTAAAAATGACACACTAGTAATCGAAAAGTACACTCATGAAATTTAAAACTTGGACACCACAATTTCTGTAAACAAAAGTTTGCACATTGTGAAGCGGGCTTAAGGGTATCATTTACAATTCTAACAGCAGGTAGTCTCAGCAGGGGTTATCTTATAGAAGGACTGTAGAATGAATCATTACACTAAGCACGTTTTAGAAAATAGGTAATTTACGTTGCTTACTTAATTTTTTCTTTAAAGAATATATTTGAAGGTATCGCTAATTAAACACCATAGCTCGATTAATTATCGAATCAAAATTTTGTTTAGGAAATGTTTACAAAATAAAATTAGAAATAATTTTGATTTAAAAAACGTCTACAAGCAATAACTTTTAAATTAAATCAAAAACTAAACATGGTTATTTGGGTTGACTGATTATTACTTATTTTTAAATAAATCTAACCTACTAATTATTGTAAGTTATTAAAAAAATCATTAAACTCTCTATTCATAATATTTAGTCCTTACAAAATGTATATTTTATGACGTTTCATTTTTTCTGTAGTTAATATAAAAAGTGAAAATAAAAACTAAGGCAATTCTTATTGTCAACGTATATATTTAGTTTTTGACAAGAATTTATTACATAATTATAATTAAGATACCAAGTTATAGTTTAAAATTAAATGAAATTTTTTTTTAAATAAAGGTATTACTATATAAATAAATATAAGAAATCAATAATGGGTGTGACCTCCATTATTATTGATACATTCTTGGAGGCGTCTGCTCATTGACGCTATCAAGGTATCAATATAATTAATATTAATCGTTTCCCATGCGGTATCAATGGCTGCAATTAGTGCATTACGGTTTACTGGTATAAAATTTGGCCCTTGTTGTCTTCGGATAACAGCAAGTATTCGAGCCCAAACATTTTCGATAATGTTAAAATCTGGGCTTTTTGCTGGCCAGGGTAACAGCTCCAAGTTATTTGCTTGTATCCAGTTGCGCACAACCTGCGAAGTATAGGGTCATCATATCCCGATAGTTAATTATCGAATGTTCCAAGAAAATATGTGTAAATAGTAAATGGAATCTACTAACGTAACGTTAAGTCGTTAATTATAGTTACATAACTCTCCTTTCATAAGATATAGTTCATATTAATATGCTTATTGTAAAGCTTCGTACACACCTGAACAACAAACCGAGGAACAAACAGAACAACGAACCGAACGGCAATCGGAACATTAATTTGGACGGTGCTACGTACGAATTTTAGAACAGATTCGCAAGTCCTGATTGTTCCACGAACGGTTTGCGGCGTTCCCGCAACTTGTCGGTTTTCTCCGACATCAAAGAAAATGCGCGCGAATGCGTTTGCAGGTTTGGACGAATCTAAACAAAACGGCGAACAAACTTATGCGGGAGAATTAAATTATTTATTTTTGTCCTCCCTTTTGTGGGTTTGTTGTGTTTTAGGTAATATTATGGAGTTGACAGAAGAAAAATGTTTTAAATTAATCAGTGTTTAAGAATGCAAGAAAAAATGATGTCCCTATTAGCATCATTTGGGCGGGAAATTTCCAAAATAAAAAAAGCGAAGTAAATTATAATTTTTACTCTTCTTTGTGCGTAAAAATTTGGTTGGCACTATCTTCTTGTTTTCCGCAATTTTCTCTTCTCAATAATAAATATATATGAACTGAAAACTACTGAAAATAATTATGGAACAGCACAAACGTTCCGTTTGTTGTTCGGATTGTGGAAATCATAAAAGATCGTTTGTCGTTCTGTTTGACTTTCGGTTCGTTGTTATGTTTGTTGCTCGGTTTGTTGTTCAGGTGTGTACGAAGCTTTACAACTTAAGCAACAATTTTTTGGCGAATAAAGATTAGTTTGTGATGTAATATTAGAAACACAAATTTATATCATATCAAATTTATGACAACTTAAAACCAAGAACGTGTATGTTATTGCTAAGAAATTATTAAGGAAAAGCGCAATTGCAGTGTAAATATTTATAATTAGATATTTTCGAAAGTTTATAAATCCTCTATTGTAATCTTAATACTTAAAAGAAAATTCTGTCCATTACCATTATAAGGAAATGGCTTTTACTTTATGAATAAGTTTCAATAACAATAGAATCTACACGTGCTCAAGATCTGGAGTTGTTTCATTACGTAACAGAAAAACTATTTTCTACATACTCCAGGGCTATAGCAGATACACATTTTCCGGATGCCGTATAACTGCACAAAAAAGATTAAAGGAGATGGGAATAAAAAGTATAATGCTGCTGCGAAAGAAGTTCGCAGTGACGAAAATATGAGACGTCGTCTGGAATTTGCAAGGCGATATGTGAACAAACCTTTGGAATTTTGGAATCGAGTGATTTTTAGCGACGAAAAAACGTTCAATAGCCGCAACGATGGACCACTAAAAGTTTTTAGAATGGAAGGAACTCGTTACGAAAATAATCACATATGTCCTAAAAAACGAAGTGGTTATTTTTCTGTGAATGTGTGGGGTTGGGTTAGCGCGCGGGGTCCAGGAGTTTGTTGGGCTATCGATGGACGTCTTGATTCTGCTGCGTATTTAGATATTTTGGAAACTATTATGAAACCTTCAGTCGAAGTGTTTTATCCAGACGAAGATTATATTTTCCAACAAGTAAGTATTCTTATTTCACTATACTTTCTCCAAAATAGTTCGGGATCTGTTGAATTAACATTTTCATAATGTATTTTTGTTGTTAAAGGACAACGCCTCTATTCATACTTCGCGGGTTGTGCGCAATTGGATACGAAAAAATAACTTGGAGCTGTTACCCTGGCCAGCAAAAAGCCCAGATTTTAACATTATCGAAAATGTTTGGGCTCGAATACTTGCTGTTATCCGAAGACAACAAGGGCCAAATTTTATACCAGTAAACCGTAATGCACTAATTGCAGCCATTGATACCGCATGGGAAACGATTAATATTAATTATATTGATACCTTGATAGCGTCAATGAGCAGACGCCTCCAAGAATGTATCAATAATAATGGAGGTCACACCCATTATTGATTTCTTATATTTATTTATATAGTAATACCTTTATTAATAAAAAAACGTTTTCATTTAATTTTAAACTATAACTTGGTATCTTAATTATAATTATGTAATAAATTCTTGTCAAAAAACTAAATATATACGTTGACAATAAGAATTGCCTTAGTTTTTATTTTCACTTTTATATTAACTACAGAAAAAAATGAAACGTCATAAAATATACATTTTGTAAGGACTAAATATTATGAATAGAGAGTTTAATGATTTTTTTTAATAACTTACAATAATTAGTAGGTTAGATTTATTTAAAAATAAGTAATAATCAGTCAACCCAAATAACCATGTTTAGTTTTTGATTTAATTTAAAAGTTATTGCTTGTAGACGTTTTTTAAATCAAAATTATTTCTAATTTTATTTTGTAAACATTTCCTAAACAAAATTTTGATTCGATAATTAATCGAGCTATGGTGTTTAATTAGCGATACCTTCAAATATATTCTTTAAAGAAAAAATTAAGTAAGCAACGTAAATTACCTATTTTCTAAAACGTGCTTAGTGTAATGATTCATTCTACAGTCCTTCTATAAGATAATCCTTGCTGAGACTACCTGCTGTTAGAATTGTAAATGATACCCTTAAGCCCGCTTCACAATGTGCAAACTTTTGTTTACAGAAATTGTGGTGTCCAAGTTTTAAATTTCATTAGTGTACATTGTGGTTTATATTCGTCTAAATATTTCTTCGTAGCTCCTTACGGGGGATTTGATAACTGCACTAATATTTTATTAGAGCCGTCCAACATCATAAGTGTAGCGTCTCACCTCAGTTGTATTTGGGTTTAATAAATAACAAAAAACTCAAAACTTATCACTAAGCAACAATAATTTAAACTTCTGTATTGACACAGCTGGCCAGCATCTTTCATACCTTACAATACTAATTTTCTATCTTTCAACCCCGCGAAAGGGACCATCATATGGCGTTTCAGTGAACTTTTAACAGAATCATCTCGGATGAAAACGTGTACAATCGGTGAAGTTTTTGTTTATGAAAATTGATTTGCGGTTTCTGACGGTGATTAAAACTATTAGTTTAAGAATGTCGAGTGAATTTTTTAAATTCTGGGTAAACAAAGAAATATCGTCTTGAGAATTCTCCGGGTAGTCTCCGTAAACCATTTCCGCTAGGTTGGTTTCTAAATGGTTCTTGATTGCGCAGCGTAATCCCAAAAAACGCTAGGTAATATTTGTGTCTATTTATTTGCGTCATAATATCTAAGTGCTCCTTTCATTGTGCAATGAAAACGGCTTGATCATGATATTGAACTGTGGATGATATTGTGATGTGTGAATTCTTGTGGTGCCTAGTAATTTTGTGAGAGAGGAAAAAGTGAAGACTCAAACTGGCTTCCCCGATCTGAGAATGCCAAACGGGCAATTTAATTTTCTTATAATGCAAACGCTACTGTATCTGCTTTACTCACGTGTAAGGGAATAGCTTCCGGCCATCTAGAAAACCGATAAATGCACGTTCAACAATAGAACATAACCATTCGACCGACGGTTATAACGAACCAACAAGGTCTATATGAATGTGACTGAATCGTAATTTAGGTAAGGCGAATCCATCAATAATATTTCTTTTGTGACGAGAAATTTTGGTTTTTTGACAATTAATACAGCCTCTTGCCCAACATTGCACCTCTTTATTGAGGTTTTTGTTAAATACAAAATTGGTTTAATTGCCCTTTGTCTTGAAAAGCCTGTTTAGCTCGGAATCAAGCAGACAACAGGAATAAAAATCCTTGCTTATGTTGCAGCACTTAGCGCAATTTTTCACCCTTGCTAACGTTCCAGACTGCAGCTAAGCAGACTTTCACGTTTCGCAAAGGTAGCCCCGACGGGATCCACTCGGAGACAGTTGCACGTAAAAATGACTCGGCCACCCTGCAGAAGGTCACACTCGACTGCAGGAGGATTTCGCTAAACTACACTTAAGAGAGTCATAGTTTGTTAATTAATTTCCGGAGTGTGCTAAATTGTGAAACTCATGAAAAACATTTTTTCTAAATTCAAGCGGTACGTACGGTCGCAAAACATTTGTCGTTGTGTCACACAGAAAGTTACCTCACTCCCAGGAACTTTGATGGGCTTATTAAGCTTTAACGAAGATTCCAAAAGATTCAATCTTTTAAAAAAACTATCACTTTTTTGTGCTAGTGCCATTGTTTTAAAATTGATGGAACCGAGATTGAGATCATCTTGATGCGTGACGGTGTGTCAGCGGCAAGATTATTTCTTCCAGACACATGTCTTAAATCACAAGAGAATTGGCTTATGAAGTCCAGTTGACGCGCCTGCCTGGGAGAAGTTTTAACTGTCTTTTTTGAAAATACATGTATTAACGGCTTGTGATCAGGATAGATTGCAAAACGTCGTCCCTCTAACATAAATCTAAAATATTTGATTGCACTATAAATAGCCAAAAGCTATCGGTCGTACGTGCTATAACGTTTTTGGCAACTATCTAATTTCTGAGGGTAAAAACCCAAAGGTTTTTAACTTACAATCTTTTATTTAGTGGACTACTGCACCGATTCCTAAGTCGGATGCGTCTGTAGTTAAGGTTATAAATTTTACCGTCAGGGTGGGCCAGTAAACTTGCGTTGGCAAGCTCTTCTTCCAATTGGGTAAAAGATTGTTTCGCTTCTTCAGATAGCACAATTGCTTGCTTTGTTTTGAGGTGTCCCTTTAGATGCTCATTTAAGAAATTTGAATTTCTGCAGCCCGGGAAATAAATCGTTTATAAAAATTGATCATGCCAAGGAAACTTTTTAATTCTGTTATGTTTTTTAGTTCTTGAAAATTTCTTATTGATTCTACTTTATTGGGAAGAGGATAAATTTTTTTCTTCGATCACTCGATGTCCCAAAAACTTTATTTCCGTTTGCGCCAGTTTGAATTTGTCCGGATTAACTACTACACTATAAGTTTCCAGTCTTTGGAACAATTCTCGCAAATGACACATGTGCTCTTCTTCTGAATATGAAGCTATCAAATATCATCCAGGTAGACAAAGTAGAACGATAGGCCATTGAGAACTTCCATGGAATGTTTGTGCCTCGTTGCAAAGTCCAAATGTCATGCGAGTGAATTCATGTAACCCAAAGGGGGTGATAATTGCTGTTTTTGGAATATCACATTCTTTAATTGGAATTTGGTGGTAGGCTCTGATAGGGTCAATTGTAGAAAATATTTTTTAACCAAAAAATGAGTGAAATTATGCAAATGAGGAAGAAAAAATTTATCGGGGATGGTATTAGCATTTAATCTGCGATAGTCGCCACAAGGACGGCAATCACCATTTAGTTTTTTAACTATGTGAAGAGGACTAACCCAATTGTTTTTGGAAGGGCGGCAAATTTCCCGTTCGACCAAATAAGCAAATTCATTTTTGGCTGCAATAAGTTTAATAAGTCAAGCCTTCTTGCCTTTGCGACAACCAGTGGAACTTTTCGTAGAAATATGGTGTGTTGTTGAGTGTAAGATTGGGGTTGTAAATGAGTTCTTGTTAATAACTTTTTTAAATTGTTTGAGTAACTTAACAAAATTCGTTACGGTATGGACCAGATACAGAATGCTTCCTTCGACGGCGCGGATAAAACCTGTTTTGTTAAGTTGGTCGATGTGTCAAGAAATCTGCACCTATAATAGGTGTTTCGACATCGGCTACTACAAGACACCAAATGAATTTTTGTCTCAGACCCAAATCCATTTGTAATGTTTTTTGTCCGTAAGTTTTAATTGGGGAATTATTACCTTCATATAGAACGGAAAAAAAAGTATGATGAATTTTTGGCCTAATTGGAAGAATCATGCAAACGTCAGCTCCGGAATCGGTAGAAACCTAAGCCCAGATTTTTTATCGTAAATGAATAGGCGAAACTGTTCAGGGCCGGTATCACTAGTCGCCCCGTCTAATGATGGGCCCATTATCTGAGTGATTACATGTTTTTTTGGATTTAAAAACTCTATTTCCAAACTTTTCGTGATATCAACACCAACTCGTAAACCTAGGGGGTTTAGAACTCAATCTATTTCTTTTAAAAGGTGAAGGTAAAGGATTCCTATTTTGAGTGGTCACTGTTTGGTTCACTTTTAAAGACAGCTCAGCTAACTGTGTCTTAAGATTAGTTAGACTGGGTTTTTCTTTCTTCTGTTCGGCGACAAAGAGTTCGCGATCATCTGTTATTTCTAAGATTTTGTCTGCTAGTAGTGCTAATTTTGATAATTTTTACTGAAAACCGAAAGCACGGGCTGCACTCTTGTAGGTAGGCTTTATAGCCATAAATACTTCAGAAAATCATTATCAAGTTTGCCGTGTGCCAGATCTCTTTTTCTCTTAGTAAGAAAGATGGACGTTTATCTCCCGATTCAAATTCCTGTAGAAGTTTTTTAATCTTTTTTTTCCACAGAGTCTGCAATTGTTCAACAAAGCGGGTTTTGAGGTACATATTCTCTTTCGGAGGTCTGAGGATCACTGGCAACAACCAACACATTGCTTTCCATCGCGCCGACCACACAATGAAATTTAGTCACGTCTGTTGCAATGTCACTATTAATAAACTGTGACTCGATTTGAGCAGAACCACAACTCCGGATTTGCTCTCCAAAAGGGTGGTGCTTTTACAGACACTCTAGCAAGCTTTTGCCGTTCCATTTAATGAAATTTGTTAAAACTTTAACGGAACTTACAAACAATATATTTTTGTTGAATGTCGGGGTCACCTATGTAGCGTCTCACCTCAATTTTATTTGGGTTAATAAATAATATACAAATAATTGTTTTTTATATATTGATTATTTTTGACATTTGAAACATCAACCACAAAAAACTCAATACTTATCACTAGACAACAATAATTTAAACTTCTGTATGGACACAGCTGGTCAGCGTTTTTCATACTCTACATAAGTATATGCAATTTACGATATGCAATAGCTACAATATTATTCACATTTTAGGCTTTTTGTTTCATGGTACTTGCCATATCTGTAAATTATTACACCAAGTATACCGAGTGGCCAAATTTCTTATCATTCAATCTCACCGACCCAGATAAGAAATTTGGCCACTCGTTATACTATATATCCTGTAAATTATTACCTAAGTATACCGAGTGGCCAAATTTCTTATCTGGGTCGGTGAGATTACTTCGTATTCGGTGTAATGTGAGTGAACTGATATTGACATATTATCAATTCATACATTGAATGTTTACACATATTTATTTGGTTTTTTTTAAACTAATTTTAAATAATTCATTATGTTAATTTTAAATCTACATTTATTTTAAACAAATTATATACACACATATAATTGTAAAATTTTAACTAAATGTTACTGGTGAGGCTGGCCAACGACGCGCAGAATTTTATTTTATTTTGATAAAGTATTTTTTTCTTTTATTTATTTCCGAATTTATTTTCCTTTAAAATTTATTTTAATTTGTTTTTTAAAATCGTATTTAATTATTTAAATCATACATTTCTATTTCTATTCTTAGCAGTGTTGTTAGATTACGTATGTTATACAATTATAATTGTTTTTTAATAAATACAGACGCCTTGTTAAAGCTCACACTTAGTGACCGAAACGTCGGCAATAAAAAAACAGGAGTGTTTAATAGATTAAAACCCTCTTCTGATCAGCTCCTAAAAAAGCCCAGTCGGTGTTTCAATTCAATCAAATTATATAAGTATAATTAAAACTATTATTCAGTTATTTTAAAAGAGATTTGAAAGAATAGTAATAAAAATAATAAAAATATTCATATTAAACATAATTTTGTAAACACATTATTTTAACTGGTCAATAACTAGGAAGTTATTCTTTGATTTATATGCAAACAAACTAAATAAATTAAACGAATCTTAGACAGACTTGAAGTTGTTTATATTAAATCTTCAGTTACGAATTATTTACTTAACGAACAAAGTAATTTTCATGCTTTAATTCGAAAATATAATTAAATAAGTTTTAATTTAACATCTTCAGATGCCTCTTTAGTAATAACTTATTTATAAATATACCAGCTGTCAAATAATTAAATTAAATTTGTATAACATTTACATTATAGTTAAAATTATTCATTCTTACTATCTAAATTTTTATCTTTGATTAAAAAAGAAAAATTTAGAAAAAGTAAATCGCATAAGAATAGGCCATTCAAAATGCAACTCTATGTTTTTTAAACGAACCTGAGACCGTTACACATATTGTAAGGATTGTCAATTAAAGAAGTTTAAAGGAGGGTTTCCAAACATTCATAATTTAATGGATGAAGCTATATTATGGCTTAGGAATCTGAAGGAAATCTGAAGTTCAGCAACATTTTGTATTCTTGTCCTGTTTTTCTATTATTTTGTTTTGCTATTTCTTTAACCTACTGTTTTTCGTTATTGTCGTAACTGGCGCGGACCGGTGCATTATACGAGGATGTATTGATATCTAGTTAGCCTAGACCAGTTCCTTGCATAAACAAAATATTGCGTTACCATAGCAACGAGCAATAACTTATTAGAAGTGTCAGTGTAAAGTTTGACGTCAAAAGTCAAACCAGAGTCACGCAATAAATTAAATGAAAAAGATGTCCACCGAAATTGTGAAAATCGAATAATTGGAGTATCGAGCCATCATCAAGTACCTGTATTTAAAAGGGTTAAGAGGTAAGCAGATTTACAAATATATGCTTAATACCCTTGGTGATCAATGTCCTTCGTATGCGACCGTCAAAAATTGGAATGCAAGCTTCAAAAGAGGTAAATTTTCCATTGAAAAAAAAATCGATGCAGTTTATGACATGATTTTATCAGACCGTCGAATTGGGCTAAAACGGATATCTGAAGCACTGAATATTTCATACGAACGTGTTTATCATATGGTTCACGTCAATTTGGACATGAGAAAAATTGCTGCAAAATGGATTCCCAAATGTTTGAATGTTGACCAAAAGCGTGCAAGGGTAGAAACATTGCGTTCGATCTGTGCTCGATTTGAAAACGATGTAGACTTCTTAAACCGAATTGTTACTATGGATAAGACTTGGGTACATTTCTACGATCCAGAAACAAAGCAAAAATCGATGGAATGGCGACACTCTGGTTGTCCAAGACCTAAGAAGTTTCGTGTCCAAAAATCTGCTGGAAAAGTCCTTGCTTCAGTTTTTTGGGATTTCCATAGAGTAATCATGATTGATTTTTTGGATAAGGGTAGAACAATAACTGGAGATTAGTATTCGACATTACTGATCACACTACAGAAAAATATTAAAAAGAAAAGACGCGGAAAGCTATCCAAAGGTGTTATGTTTTTGCAGGACAACGCCCCCGCACACAAATTTCATGTTGCCATGCAAAAAATTCGTGATTTAGGGTTTGTACTAGAACACCCCCCTTATTTACCCAATTTGGCTTTGTCCGACTATCATCTCTTTTCTTAACTGAAAAACAGTTAAAAAAGTCGTACATTTTCTTCCAACAAGGAGGTAATAGAAGCTGTGGAAGTCTGGTTTGCAGAGCAAGAAGAAACATTTTTTTTTAAAGATCTAGAGACGTTGCAGGTTCGCTGTAATAAATGTATTGAATTAAGAGGAGAATATGTTGACAAATAAAATATTTTGACATTGAAATTTTGTTTGGTTCTATAGTAGGCTAAGAATTTTTCAATATATCCTCGTATGTCGTCATGCGATGGATTGTGCTGTTATATTTTATGTTCTTATTTACCTTCCATAATGTTTACACATTTAATTAATATTATTACATATGAATACTAAAGTGGGTAAGGGTTGGCTTATTTAGGTTGTAGTGGTTTTCCTAAACCTTGAAGCAAATCCTTTGCCAAGACGAACCAATCCACTATTGCACACGGTTTTGTGACTACACTATACAGGTTTATACTGATCTTCTGGGGCGCCATACATAACACTTATTTAATTTTTTCTTTTTTTGTTTTATATCTCTTTATATAGTAGTTAATTAAGTATACAGGGTTATTCACGGTATACGACACGGAATATTACAGCCAAACTGTTTAATAAAATTTTTAAAATATCTGGGATGGATAGAGACCTATCGGAAGAATATTTTAAAATTATTTGCGAAATATACAGGTGTCCCAAAATACACAGAACGTATCAAAGTTGTGTTTTTTCTAATGGAATGCCCTGTATATTATTACATTATCAGTTTTACGAGCAAAATAAGAAAAAAAATTTTATAGAGGTTTACCTTACTTAAACCTAAAGGTTTTTGAGATATTTTGAATTTTTATGAAAAAGTCGTTACAATTTTGTCTATTTTTGTCAGCATTAGTAGGAATTAGCGGGTGTAATCATTATGCCCGCTTATTGTAACCCTAGGGCGTAATGAACAGGTTTATACAGCACGTATCACAGACGAAAACAATCAATAATATACAAGTGGAAAATAAAGTGCCTTCTCGATTTATCAATCAAGAACGTACGACATGCTCTTTGTTTATGGATTTTGTGATTTTCAAAACTAAACTTTGAAGGGCTGTATCTTTCTTGGATGCGTTTTTGAAAAAAATCAAAAATGAATATCGACTTATTTTTCGATGGACTATCAAATGTTGAATTATTGTTAGTATAACCTGTATCACTCTGTACAAACACCATAAAAATTATATCACCCTAGCAATTTGGTTTCTGTGCTGGTTTCTCTGCCGAACTTGCATCTATTGTCGTTACAAACGAGATTTTCAGTGAAATTGATTTAAAGTTAAAAAGTATGAGGTATTTTTTATGATTTTATTGAGGCATTCCACTCGGTTTCTCACAGTATTTTATTAAGTAAATTGGCTCAGTATCAGATGTTCTTTTGTGGATTGTTTTATACCTTACTAATCATTATCAAAAAGTAATCCTAAGAATTGAACCGGGACAGGAATACTACTCTTAAGAACTCGACGTCTGTAATGGTGTACCCAAGGTAGTGTTCTTGGACCTGTTCTATTTTTAATATTTATAAACGATATTTTTAAGCGATTTTGCGCTAATTATACTGTTTTCTATGACGATGACACATCAGTTATTCTATCAGCTGACTCGTACAATAAGTTAAGTTTAAAATCAACAATTGTATGAGTTTACGCAAAAGCTATTGTGCTGACAATAGCCTTAAATTAAATATTAGTAAAACTGAAATTGTCCTGGTTCAGCTAACTCTAGTTCTTCCAGCAGTAAGATCTAAAGGCAAAAGCGTACTTAATAGTTCCGTTATCAAATTTCTAGGAATACTGGTGGATCAGATTATGCTCTGGTTTGAACAAATATGTAAACTGTTGTAGTTGCAATGTTTTTGTATTAAGTCGACTCAGGCAGTTTGTAAATAAGAATATCTTGCTTGTCTTATTATTATGCTTATGTCTACTTTATTTTAAACTATAACTTATTGTGCTGGGGATGTTCCCGATACCTTAACGATTTATTTTAAGACGTGTAAAACAATATTTTCTGAACATAAAATTTTAACTTTATCTTGTATTTACAATTTACAAAAACAATTGTCTACGTTAAAATTCATATAAATGATTTTTCCAAAGTTGTTGACAACAAACGTTACTACTTTCGATTCGGAAACACAATAAATATTTCAGCCCACAGATTAGCGTTAACCAGCAACAGTTCTTACATTCTTTCTATGAAATTATTTAACCACTTACCTTTGCAACTGAGAAACTTGAGCAATATTAACAATTTTAAAAGCAATTACAAGTTGTGTTGTTAAAAAATTCATTTCATTCAGTAAGTGAGTACCTTAATTTTGATATGGGCCTTAATCTGACAATTATAGTATGTAATATTATTGAGTTATTTATATGTACTGTTTCTATTATGTTTATTGATGTTATCTATTTATTATTTATTATACATTTGACTATTTCCAATACACTGTACGTGTCTTTACGGAATACAGTATTATTATTATTATTATTATTATTATTATTATTATTATTATTCCCTTATTCTCAACTTTTAATGTTGGTTACGGTTTTATTACTAGTAAGAAAGTAATTCAACTCCTCTTGCTAGCCTAAAAATTTTCGGACTATGTGGCAAGTTTGCAGTATTATGGCACGCTGCCCCACATTAACGATTTTATTGGGTAGTCCGATGTTATTTAAGTTATTCAGGAAACCTTTGCTTAGGATACCCTCAACCAAGATCACAAAAGGAAGAATTGTCACATTTCTCAGTTTCCATTGCCTTTTTTAGGTCATACGCCAAATTTTCATATTTTGTGACTTTCTCTTGTTCAGTCTTCATAATATTGTGTGAAGAAGGTACCGCGATGTCAATAATGGTGCCTGTTGCTTCTTTCTTATCAATAAACACAATATCCGGTCTGTTATAGTCAACTGTTCTATCAGTTGTTATGACTCTGTCCCAATATAATAAGTGGTCCGGTATTTCAAGAATTGGCATCGGCTCATATTTATAGTAAGGAGGGGTGTAGTTTCTAGAAGTCCATGTTTAAGTGCAAGTTGTTGGTGGATTATTTTGGCTAGTTGGTTGTGCCGGCCAAGGTATGCCTTATCAGCTAAAGCTGGACACCCTGCTGTGATATGTTCGATGGTTTCTCCGACAGCTCCACATTTTCTACATTTATCTTCTATATTTAGCTTTAAACAATGTTTTCGTAATTACGTGTTCGAATTACCCGGTCCTGTATTGCAATAAGGAAGCCTTCTGTCTCCGGGTATAGCTGTGGATCACGAAGCCACCTAAGCGATGATAATTTATCTACGTTATCCATTTTTATCAGTTTGGGGTATCTACCATGCATCGATTGTTCTTGCCAAGCGTTAATATTTTCAGTTCTTGTTGGTAGTTCATCTTGCCGCATACGCTGTGCAAGATTCAGTGGAGTAAAACCCTTATCTGATTGAACCACTAACTGCATCAAATCGCTGTTAGTTGAATGGAAGTAACGTCTCATGTTATTTTCTTGATTTAAGCACAGATACTTAATATTAAGCAATCCTCTTCCACCTTCACTTCTCGGCAAGTACAACCTTCTCACTGAGGAGTTTGGGTGCAGGCTCCTAAATTTTGTTAGTAATTGCCTTGTTGTTCTATCTAGTTCATCAAGATCAGTGTCGGACCATTTCACAATTCCAAATGAATACGTCAATACCGGGACGGCCCAGGTATTTATTGCCGAACACAAATTACCGCCTGAAAGCTTAGTGTTAAGTAGCTTAGTTAATCTTTTCTTATACCTCTCAGTGAGCTCTCTTTTAAGCTCGGCATGGTCAAGTCGTTGGTTTTGAGGGGTACCAAGGTAACGGTAGGTTTCATGAAGAGGTAGTTGATCAATATCGCCCATGCTCTGTGGATTGTTCTCAATATTCCCGTTTTTTGATGTTTATAACGGCGCATTTATCAAGCCCAAATGACATTCGGATATCATCACTAAAGGTTTTTACAGTCTTGATCAGTGACTGCATTTTCTCCCGTGACTCGCTGTACATCTTTAGGTCGTCCATGTACAGTAGATGAGATATTCGACATTTGCTTCTGAGATTCAACCTATATCCAGCATCTGTGTTATTTAATAAGAATTATTATTATTATTATTATTATTATTATTATTATTTTTTTACATAATTACAGCATTTTCCTGGTTTACTTTCTTATACGGGCGAACCAAGTATAAGGAAGTCTATTGTGCTCTTAGAAATGAGCTAACGATTTTGCATGTGTGAAGGATTACCGCTTTTGTAATTGTGTATGAGTGTTTTCATTAATGTGTAGGTTAGTAAGGTGTTTGCTGAATGTTCTGTGTGTTATGCCAGTGGAAGATATGATGAGAGGGCTTATGGTGACCGTGTTCTGTTTCCAAATTGTTTCGAGTTTTATTGAGAGAGGATTTTTTGAGTATTTTGCGGTGATGTTGTGGTCAGCAGGAATTGAAATATCTATAAGGTATGAGTGCTTGTTCTTTTTGTCAGTGAAGGTGATATCCGGCCTGTTACATGCTAAGGTCTTGTCAGATTGTATTGTTTTGTCCCACTATATTTTATAGCTCTCATTTTCAAGGACACTAGAAGGAGTGTATTGGTAATAGGGTGTGCGCTTACCTAGTAAAGAGCACTTTAGTGCGATTTCTTGTTGAATAATTTTGGCTGCAGGATTGTGTCTGTCTAGATATTTGTTTAGGGCAAGATTGTTGCATCTATTGGTTATGTGTTCTATTGTTTCCCTGTAAGAGCGGCATCTTCTGCATTTGTCATCTGTAACCGTTGGGTCTTTTATAATGTATTTGCTGAATGCTTTAGTTTTTATGACTTTGTCTTGTATGGCTTGCATGAAGCCTTCGGTTTCAGGAAATAAATTACCCACTTGGAGCCATTTGTGTGATAGCGTTTCGTCCGCGTCTTCGTTTTTAGTTTGGTTGTAGTATCTCCCGTGCAACTCTTGCCCATGTGCGTATTTTTTCGGCTTGTGTAGTTTTTTGGTCTTTTAAGGTGAGTTTGGTGTTCTGAAGGTCCAGCGGTGTGTATTTTGTGTCAGCATTAAATGTTGCAAGGTGGAGGCGGCTTTCAGTCTGTTTGCTATGGAAGTATTTTCTCAAGTTTGACACTTGAGTGTTGTGTAGCTGGTAAATGTCGAGAAGTCCTCTGCCCCCATCTACTATGGTTAGAGATATTCTTTCTACGCAGGAATGTGTGTGGTACATGTTGTGTTTTGTCAATAGTGTTCTTGTTTTTTGGTTAATATTGTTGAGGTCTGTTTGTGTCCATTTAAAAATTCTAAACGAGTAGGTGAGTGCTGGAATGGCGTATGTATTTATTGCTTTTATAAGATTTCTGGAGTTAAGTTTGCTTGTGAGTATCTGTGTGAGTCGGTTTATGCATTCCAGTGTAAATGTTCCTTTCATTGTGGTGTGGTCGAGTTTGATTGTTTGCTAAAATCCGAGGTATTTGTTTGTGTCACGTTCTTCCATGTGTTCTATCATGCCATTTGTTGTTAGAATTCCATGTGTGTTAGTCCATTACCATGTTCCATACTGTTAATTTTGCATTTGTCTAGTCCAAATTCCATTTGTATGTCCGTCGATATGGTTCTGTTATCTTGATAAGTTAGTTCATTTGGTTTTTTGTGGATGTGTACAGCTTTATGTCGTCCATATAGAAGAGATGATTCATTTTGTAGGTGATGTTTTGGTTGTATTTGAGCTTAAATTATTATTATTATTATTATTATTATCTTTGGAGATTTTCACAGCACTTGCCGGTTGTGTATGTGTTGATATTCTTGCCAGTCGAGGAAAATTTATTTCTACCGACTGGTTTCACACGTTTAGGAATTTTCTGACGATGTGGCACGTTTGCAGGATTGCAGCCTTTTGCATGAGAGTCGCAAGACCGCTTGGTATGCCTAAGCTATTAATATTTTTCAAAAGGTTTCTTGTTATGGCGCCTTCTACCGAAATCACTAGCGGTACGGTGTAGACCTCGTTAATTTTCCAGTAGTTTTATTTCGATGGATAAATTTTGATATTTAGCCACCTTGTATGGTTCTGTTTTCTGCACATTATGAGTGGGAGAAATGGCAATGTTTATAATCCAGCTCCTTTTGTTGATCTTGTTTATGAGGAGAACATCAGGGCGGTTGAAGTCCACCGTCCTATCAGTGAGTACTGGTCGATTCTAGTATAACAGCGCAGTGCTACTTTCCAGCACAGCCTTAGGTGCGTATTTATAATATGATTCGGGATGTTGGAGTACGAGAATGTATAAGTTTTGCTACCTGGTTGTGTTTGCTTAGATAATCGGTTTCAGATAGGCTTGAACAACCTGCTGTTATATGCTCAATGCTTTCGCCCGGTTGGTTGCATCTTCTACATTTATTTACCGTGTTTAATTTGAGAATGTATCTCTAATAGTTTCTTGTTCTCTTCACTTTATCTTGAATAGCAATCATGAATCCCTATGTCTCGGGCTGAAGTTGGCCCTGCCTTCAGAAACGAAGCGAAGCCTCTCTGTCGATATGATCTAGAGCCAGTTGTGCCGGGTATTTACTGTGAAGTAAGTTTTCTCTACAAGCTGCTAACAACTGCTTACTTAATATTGGACGTTCGGTTGCTCGAGTTTTAGGGGAGTGTAATTTTTATCTGCTTTGGCAACTCGCTTAATTTTGGGGTGTTCATGCTGACGAAAACACTCCCTCATCTTCCGTTTCTGTGTTCTACAGAGGCTCTTTAAATGAGGAAGTCCCCGGCCTCCATCCTTACGGGGAAGATGTAGACGTTTGGTTGCTGACTTAGGGTGGTGGTAACGAAACTTCATTAGCAAACGTCGCGTCGTGTCAGGCGGTAGAGGCTATCTAGGTCAGTTTCGCTCCATTTGACAACTCCAAAGGAGTAAATCAATACAGGTGTTGCCCATGTATTGGTTGCCTTAATTAGATTTTTTGTCTTGACTTTGGTGTTGAGTAACTTTGTGAGTCTGCTTTTATACTTAAAGTGAATTCCTCTTCCAGGGACGTGTGCGGAATTCCACGGCTATGTATCTATATGTACTTTTAGGTGTCAACATTGGGATCTTGGGAGATATATCTGCTTCATGTTGGACATGTCCTTTACTTATATGGACTGTCGCACACTTATCCATGTTGAATTCCATTTTATAATCTCACTAAAGTGCTTCGTGGTTTTTATTAGAGATGTTAAGTTGCTCTTAGTTTCTGCATACAGTTTGAGGTCGTCCATGAATAGTAGGTGAGAGTATCGTATTTGGTTTCTTAATTGTAGACAAAATCCTTTTTTGGACTGATTTAGGAGCTGGGACAGAGGATTCATCGTCAGGCAGAACCAGACCGGACTGAGCGAGTCTCTCTGAAAAATACCACGTAGTATGTTAATGTCGGCAAGATTTTTGTTTTTAGCGTTTAATGTGGATCTCCAGGATTTTATAACATGTTTAAGTAGATTCTGTAAGTGGGGAGAGATTTTATGGATTTCAAGGGTCTTGAGGAGCCAGTTGTGCGGCACGGAATTGAAGGCTTTTGCGTGTCTACATAACAAGCAAATAGATTACATTTTTTGAATTGAGCTTGTTTTAGAAGCACTGAGTCAACGACAAGTCGCTTATCACAGCAGTTAGTAGTTTATAGAAGACTGAGAGACGCGTGATTGATCAGTAGTTTTGTGGATCTTAAGATAGGTGACACCTTTTGTGATAAATGCAGAGGTGCTGTTGCGATTCTCAAGCATTTTGTTAAAACTTGCGCTTAGTGGTTGGTGACATGAGGTTAACTTCTTCAACCAGTAGTTAGGTACACGGTCGGGTCCAGCAGACTTCCAGTTTTGTAGTTGTTTGAGCGTACTGGTAATATCGTCTAAGGTGAATCCTGTTGTTTCCATTTCGGGCACCTCGTTGTAGGCATTGATTACCTCAGATACCCACGGTACATTACAGTCGGCCTGGGCTTCCTTCATCCAGATGGATTTCCAATAGTCTGCAAATTTTTGTTTATCAATCTGTTCTTTGTTGCTGTTGCCTGGTTCCGACTTTTTAATGACCTGTAGTAATGCGTGTCTCTGTTTTGAAACATTCGGTTCTGATCTTTCCTCTTGGTTGAATCATTATAGCGACAAAGCCTGGCCCCCTTGACCCTGGTCTTTTGCCTGAGTATGTCTTTATAATCAAGAAGTGTTTCCATTTCGTTCGGATTGGTGGATGTTGACTTGAGGCTCTTCTGAATAAAATTAATTTTTTCCATGATTTTTGGTGTATTATTATTATTATAAGAAAATTTTTTATTGTATCTAAACTTTTAGACGAAAGCAGATGTTCAAACCTAATTGTTTCTGAGATTTTAAAATTGTTTGAATTTTTTCTTAAAGAATTATTTTTTAGTATCAACAATCATTATATATGAAATCAAGGGGTGTTTCTATATATAACTTTGACAAAAAATTCTTCACAAAGAATCCTTTACTTATCAATAACTTTAGTTTTTGGAAAAGGCACATATGTAGATGATATTTTGTGTTTTTTAATTTGACTAAAACTCAAATACCGTTGTTCTGGTCTTTTGAACAATATTACTCGGAATAATGAAATTTAATTTTTAGCCAAATATTTAAATATTTAAACCAACATATTAAAACCCTTAATATCAAAAGATTCAATGTAAGCTTCTATAATTTTTTTTGAGCTGTAAATGCATACTGTTTTCCAAAAATTCTGGGGTCTTCTGGCAGAAGTACGTGATAGGATCAATTAAAACTCCATGTACCTACTTTTACGTGGCAACGATTCGGTCCGGTTTATTTGATTGACTTTCATCAAAGCTATAAACAATTAGAGCCTTAATAAAAGTCATAAACGCAATATTTTCTTGGGCATTTACTTTTATAAACGTCAAATAAAACACAAAATAAAAAATCGTACCTGTTACGTTTTGCCGGATTAATAGATTTTCCAATTACATTGTGTGTTATTTCATTATGTAATTGTAACGAGCATCAAAAATAATCGTTATATTTGCCTCCTCACTCGACGTATTCCTTAAAACTCCACTCGAACTTCGCTCTCGTAGTGTTTCATAAAATATGTCTCATAACTCAGCAAGTATAATAGATTATTCTTGTGATATTATGACTAATTATGTTTTGACGTTTCTAAAACCAATTACAAACGTGAATTTCGGTGATTTATAAACCTTTTAGCCAATCTAAACATTATTCTAATGAGAATAATACATATATCTAGATTATTGCCGCGAGAATAATTAAAAGTATTTGGTTTTTATTGAATGACAACGATTTTTTTTTAATTGACGGTTGTCATAATTTTGAACAAAATTTATAAAAATGAACCAAGAAAGATTTACCAGATCGTCAATAGATGAAATTAATAATAAAATAGAGGAATTTCGAAATTGATGTTGCTATAGAAATATGGCGAGCGCTTGCGCGAGAGGTATTTTCTAAAAGCAACATCAATTGAGAAAAAAAGAGAGGAAAATATTTAGGATATACGGAAGTTCTTGAATGGTATTTGCCATAATTATATCACGAAATAAGAAGATAAAAAAATACAAACTGAAAATTTTAATTTATTAACGAATTAAACATAATAAAGGTTTCTAACAGTCTACTACTGTGCAGACTGATAATAATTAATGTTAAAAGTACAATTATTGTAACTAATTTTTTAAGTATTACTGTCAATTGGTGATCTGTGTTGTTTTTGTTCAAATAATAATTTCTTTCTTTACAAATGTCCATGAATTGCTTCCATACATATTTATGAGTCTTCAATGTGTTCTTAGGTATGTTCTCTGATATTATCTGGTCAATTTCAGAGCAAGTTGTATTTGCAAATCTATTTTTATTGTTTATTTTGCTATTCTCAAAATTTTAATATTTTTGACTGACGTTTGCAAAAAGTCATTTTTATTATTTACGCCTGCTATTTAATAAAATCTATCCCATCGGAAAACAGGAAACTCAAAATTAAATATACAATACTACTGTAGACGAAATTGGTCAATTTGCAATAAATCACAAAGTATATTCGAGTAACACCATCATAATTGGATAGTTTTTAAAATGCCTAAATATCATTGGCTTATTACACGTTGAGTAATATAATACATCAAATACCACACGACAGTTTGAAAAAAATAGGAAATAATTCTCCAGAACTTTTCTCAAACGTGAAGTTCTGTCGAATTATTTTTAATTAATTCTCACTCTCTTGTGATATTACTACAGAAAATTTAATTCATGTATTAAAAATCGCATATGCTACAGTGTAATTGACACTTTGACATCTGCAAATGTTATCTGCAACTTTTTCAGTGACAAATACACTAGTGGTTTTTTTACTTAGAATTTTTTAATTAATTATTGCGGTCTCCATTGATATTGAAAGTTATCAATCAGATATTTTATTCAAATTAAAATTTATATGTATCCAAAATAAATAGTTTGACATGGTTTAAGTTTTCTTATTTATTAAATTGTTCTGCTGAATTAAACTCAAGGTATGTATTTTAGCGAGTAAATTTTTGTTGTTTAAATTCTAATCTGTTTTCTTTAGCAATTTGATTCAAAAACTGTCAACCTAATAACGCTTCACCGAAGGCACATCCCAGAGTTTTTAACCGAGACCGAAGACAGAGACTCTCATGTCCCATTCGGTGCTGAGTTTTTAACAATTGACAGTGTTTCTCGTCAAATTACAAACAACCCAAATTTTTTCTTAGACGTTGTTTTAGTTACCCCACATCGTTTTTTTTTATATCCTGAGACCTTTGCATGCATTCTTGACAAAACCGGAATTGAACAAAATTTTCAAGTAATACAGAATCTAATTAGGAATAATTATTATATTAAGAAAAATTTTCATTTTCACAAGTAAATTTATTAAGTTTATTGACACTGTCGCATATAATCACACACTATGTTTAATTGATAATTTTGCTATCACATTCAACTGTTACGCTTTGTATTCAATATCGTTTAAAAAAGGTAGAGATTGTTACAATTAACCTTAAAAATTGGTTATATTCATCAGTCAAAATGCTTACAAAGAATGGTCAATTCACAATCGTTACCCATTACTAATTGAAAATTATTATTATTATTATAAACCCGGTTCTTTCATTTTTTTGTTAATATTTTTTGTTCTCATTTGAGTACATTGAGCTTAGTTGTCTGGAAGTTCAGATTTTGAGCTTTCTGATGATGGAGTTTGCTGCACAATATGTCTGCTAGATGCAGAAAACTTTAACGATGATTTCGAAGATAAAGTATTTTTGGCGAACTTACCGTTTGCAAAAACAAATACGAAAGATAAGAGAAGATAAGTAGTAAAGTAGAAGGAAACCGTAACATTAACAAAAGTCCGGAATTAAAATTTTTGGGTTGCGAATTATTACCCAAAAATATGAAGTATACAACTAAATTCTCTTTATACATTATTTTCATATTTTTTCCGGAACAATTTATGGAAGTAAGTAGTACGGAAAAAATATGGATGTCAAGTTGCTAATTTTATGCCGGTAAAGCACAAAAGAAGTGTTGATAAAGTTTTTAAAATATTTCTAGTTTCAAAACTTTCATTTCCATCCTTACTATTATTAAAATTCTAAATAATATTCTAAAAGAAGAAGAATTTGGAGTATGGTTTCGAAAACATAAAATACATTTTGATTTAATTGCTGCAAATGCGAAACTTTCTAACTTTCTATTCGAAATTCATATAGCGGGAACTTAATTAAAATGAGATGGAACACAAAATTAAAAGTGTGAGGAATTTTAAACCACGTATTTCAATTCATACCGTTCCTGATCTAAAAGGACAATCTGTGAAGAAATTACTGCGATTCCCCACTTTAGTGAAAGTTCTAGAAAAAATCTCAAAACAATTAGAACTTTCGGTTAATGAAAATGGAGAGTACTTGTCCGATATTGTTTTTAAGTAGTAATTAATGCTAAGATTATTATCTTCCGGGTTGAGCCGTGTTCGTCCTTCCTTCCTACGTTCTCTGTTTGACGTTTTGCTAACCATGCTGTTAGCTTCTTCAGAGATTACTCTAAAGACTGATATTGATTATCTTTCTCAGAAATATAACGAATTTTTTTGTAAGCTTCTTTGTGTATGTACAAATTAAAAGAAAGAGGGATGCACGTCCCCAGTTTATACTTTAGTCATTTTTTAAGTCAGTCGATATTCGGTCTTTAGATTATTAGCATGTACAAAAGCGGAATAATGTTGTTAAAATTATACAACCGCCAGTAATGAAAGTGCGTGAATTGTTGTTCGCGTTAACTGGTTGAGAAATGATTTGTAGGCGTGTGTTAAAGATACGTTGATAATCAAAATAAGAAACAATAGTTCGCGAAATTAAGAGATTTTCCGTTCAATTAAACTTAATGGTCAAAACAACGCTATCGGACTAATTAACATGTCTACCCTGCAAACTAAATATGAAAATGCAGTATTGTGCAGGTGCATTTTTTTTTTGATAAATTTGGCATGATAACAGACTGTTCCTATTTAAAGAAGTTTAGTGTAAGAAACGACATAAATTTGTAATTGGTCTATACCGAAATTGGATTATTCGTCTCACCAGAAGAACCAACTATAAGTAATCTGGTTGTTTATTCCGGAAAACTATCGTACTTGAGTGATTTTGTATGCCGTTACGAATAACCCAAAATTAAGTTAGAGAACGTCTTTGTGTAAGTTTTTTTTGTTTGTTTGTTTTGTTTGATAATGTCGTATTGTTCAAAATAAACGAACTGAGATGAGGTTGGTGACTTTCCAGTCCGTTGCTAGATTAGTTAGTTTAGTATAAAACCACCGTCGCATTTCGTTAAGGAACTTCGTAAAATTTGTAACTAGTTTTTTAAGTAAACTCGGTATAATCCTTGTTTACTAGTGAAATCGAGCGGTACCGCCAATGCATTTTATACAGGGTGATTTATAACTATTGGGACATAAGCTAAGGGCGGGTTATTTAGGCTAAAATATGACCATAGGACCCATTATTACTTAATAAAATATTGCTGAGGAAAAGATACAGAGCGTTAAATTAAATTTTTTTTTCATTTTTTGTTAATAACTACATGCTAAATTTATCAATTTTTATCAAAATTGGCAGAGAGGCATAACTTTAGACCAAGAACATTATTGTATGTACTATTTTACAATTTGTTGTAGAGGGCGCTACGAAAATGATTCTTGATGATGAAATCGGCTGGTAACTTTTTTGAGAAAACTTTTTAGTGATTTTCATTAGAGAATATGACGTAAACATCATTTCCACACAATAATGGTACTCCTGTTTAAATACGATAATTTTATCTGTTTCCGAGAAAACACAGCTGAACATTTCGTAGTGTCAGAAAGGGATTTCAAATATTACTTCATTTATTAAGGGTACGTTTTGGACTGTCAGATAATTATGCTTCTCTGTAGATGTTGATAAGAATTGATAAATTTACAGTGAAATTATTAACAAAAAATGAAGAAAATAATTTTGTATGCAACACCTTGTATCTTTTTCCACAGCAACATTTTATTAAAGCATATTGTGTCTTATGGTCATATCTTGGTTTAAATAACCCGCCCTTAGCCTATGTCCCAATAGTTATGAATCACCCTGTATATTACGTTTGATTTTAAGTATTGCTAAATCGTTGAAGAACGCCACCGTGGTGCAATGACGATTTGTAAGACACACTTGCATTTCAATCACTTTTCTTTCGAGTGTTTACAGTTTTTCCCAGATTTTTTAAAAGGATCTGGGTGGCAACTAACAAAATTCCGATAGGATTTGTGATAAGGACCTTTAGTTTTCCGAAAAGGTAAGTGAGAGACATTTTGTTAGACCTACTCCTTGCCGATAAGTTAGTTTGGCACTTGTTGCTTTGTGTTGTTTATTTTAGAAATTTCATGGCATATCAATTAATTACAGGCTACTGTGGCAGAGAACCAGTTGAACAAGTAAAACACTTTTTCGTTCTGAAAATGAAAAGAGATCACTTGTCTAGATGTTGTCAAGGAATATAATAGAAATATGAGAGAAGCTGATCTTTAGAATTTACTATTAGTCAAGGCTTGGTTACTGACGGAAAAATTTAGATTAATTTGGAAAAGAATACAAAAATTTTCGAAATGTTAGACTAGCAATAGTTTAACACCAAAATAGAGGAGATGTATAAAGTCTCAGCCAACTTATTACATTAAATCTGATCAAGTGTCACATTGACCTGTTTAGACAGAATAAGAAAAACGCAATAAACTACAATGTCAAGAAAGGTGAAAGAAAAATGTAACGTTTGTTTATGTTCATATAAACAAAGTATTTTGGTTTTACAATATACATAATGTTAGAGATTTTTTGCTGACGTATTGTTGGTATCCTAACCTCTTCTCACCGCTGCCGTCTTTTGAAGGACCGCAATCATCCACTAATAATTAGATTACGCGTGACTGCGCATTGCCATGTTAACACTCAAGACGTAAAAACGTCACTTTGTATTTTTAATAATAAGTGTATAATTTAAAGGGTTTATTATTTTTTTAACCCCTGCTCGCGTTTGATCTTAACAATGAATATGTTCAACACGGTCCAATCCTGAAAAATGTTTTTGTTTTAAGAATGACTCCACCCGTGGAAGTCTCAATTCTTACATGAACAAATATGTTGTACGTGGCTGTTTTTTTTAAACATTACGTATGATGGTAAAAAATATTTTTTTTTATAGCGTTACTTTCAAATACTATAATAATTTTCTCACCATATTACTAAAATTTTTAAAATTCTTGCAATAGAAGGTTGTTAATTAATGAATCCTCTATTATTTAATTTAATTCACACATTCACTGTAAGTAATCTGGAATAAACATTTATTTTTTATAATTCTTGAAGATGGTTGAAGTTCATGCTGTACGAATGACATTCAACGCTGGGAAATCTAAATAAATAAACTGTACTTTGTGATTGAAATCCCAGAAACAATTCTTTTCATAAATATTTAGAAGTTAAAGTAGACGTACTTTACAGGTCTCAAATAAAACAATAAAATTGTAAGTACTGCAGTTAATATTGAATTCAAGGATGTTACAATATTGGTTATTAAAGCAATAATTTACATTTAAAAAGAATTTATTTCAATTTTTCTTTAACTTCTTTGTTAGTTGTCTTATTTTAGGTAGAGTGCAATTTAAATAATCATTATATATTTTAAGTACAGCACCATGATTATTTAATGAATGGATCTTACCTATTACAGCTTGATACTCACAAACGAAACCTCAAACACATTTACTAAAAAGCGGTTCTAGTTTTGAACTTTAACGGAATAGTTACAACAGTTAATTATATAGTAGTATGTAGTTAAAAAAAATGGTATACATTACACCACAGTAGAGATGATTGTTATTGCTTTCACATAATTTTGAAGTGATGATAAAACCTAAACAAATGTCACCATTCCTCTATAACTATATTATACCCTTATATTTATCCGAAAACAACAAACATAACTTTTTACTTCTATTCTAAAATAGTAAATTTTTGATCAATTTGTAATTTCAGAATAGTTAGATTCTAAAACACCGTGCGAGAATATTCTAGCATTTGTTACAGAATGAGTACAGGTATGGACTTGTCATGGTTGTTAACATAATGTCGGGCTTGAAGACAATTATTATTACAAACAATTTTATTAACGATGTTTAATTGTAGTAATATGGAGTTTAAATGACACAATTTAATTTTTAAGTTCTAGTATAACTCATTTTTTTAAAGCCATATAAACATACATTAAACTTCCAGGAAAATAACTTTAATGTGGTTTGAAAATGTAATCTATCAGTAAACCTGTATACGAAAGCGATTCGGATCAATTAAAAATATAAGATTCATAGTTTATTGTAACCATACATACAAATACAAATTATATTTTAGGTTGTTGTCAGATTTCCATTCGCTGATGGAAGTATCGCAATCTAGATAGTATTCGAACCTATGTATTCCCATGTGATACAAGGTGAAACAAACATCTTTGTTACCACAATTATAAACAATAAAACTTTAATATTTAATGTATGAACAGAGTCTTCAACTTCATAAGTTAGCGTGTTGTTCACTACTATTAGTAAAGTTAAAGTTCATCTTTATTACTGATGTTATGGTTAAAAATGAGAAAAATCCTTAGGAACCTAAAATGATCTTGTTTACTAATACAACAAAAAACCAAAAATAAAAAAACAATGTTTGGTTGGAAGTAGCGTACTAAATTTGTGGGAAGTCCCGTATTTATAAGCGTTAGCACAGCAGTGTTTTCGGCTAAGTCGGTGAGATTGGAAAAGAAATAACTATTGCGTAACGTGGCGCCACCTGCTGGGTAACGGAGAGAATAAAACCGATCAACAGGAATTTAAAGAGAGACAAATGACATATAAATATAGCACATACAATTTAAAATATTAGGAGTATCTAGGAGAAATGACAGGTCTGTCGCATGAGACTTGTGTGTATTAGCCCAATAACCAATTAATTATAGTCCGCGTTCAAGTAAGTCGTAATTCAGTTAAGTTTTTCCGTTGATTGAAATATTGGTAAAACAATATAGCAGCACAACACACAATGTGATAATTTTAATTATTTATTCATCAATTACTTTGTTACTCATAAACAAATTATTTACTCTCTCAAGATCAAACTTTTTTTAAACTTTTACTTCAACCGTTGATTGAAATATTGGTAAAGGTAGTCAACCTTACGGGATTATGCGACCCCGAAATTTGTTCTAAACATCAGAGGTCAGTAGTATCGCTTTGTGCTAAGAAAATACGTCAATTGTATTGTAGAATTTACAGAACAGTATTGCCGATAAAGGTGAAATAGAAAACTGTAATTTTGCTGATAGTTTATGCTAAGGCACGACATTGTTGCCAATGCATCATGCCGTTGATTGAAATATTGGTGCATTGAGTCAATGTTGACAAACAAACAAAAACATGCGTTCTACAATATACAAGAATTTATTGATTTTTGTCGACGTACTAATTAAATGTGTGTCCTTTGTTTTATATTTTTTCTATTGTCTGTTAATTGTTCAATGTAATAATATTTATTTGTATCTTTCTTACGTAAGGTTATAACAATGGTTATACCATCATGACAAACACATATATGTACAAAGATTGTATACATACACATGTGAATAAAGTTTATTAATATGAAAAAAAACCTGCAGATTTAAAAGTATTAATTTCGTAAAGAAATCGTTGAAAAACGTTCTCCCAAAAAAAAAACAATTTCTTTAAATACTTTTGAAAATTCCATACTCATATATTTATTACATTAACATCGTTTATCCGTTGAAAATGTTTTAAAATCTATTAGGCTTACGCAAGTAAATTTCTAAATTTTGGTCATTGAAATTAAAATTTTTTAACATAGAAACGCTATCCTTTTTATGTTGGAACGAATGTTGAATTTTCTTATATTACAATCTAACGTACTCAACTGTTTGCATCTAAACAATATTATAACAAGCCTACTCATTTACTAAAGGTGTTGCTAAAAGTATGCAATTGTAGAATTTCTGACTAAGCCGATAAGGAATGTGACTCATAAACGATAATCCGGAAGACTCCTCGTAATACATTTGTTTGTGTATTATACACGTATTATCCGCACCGCGTCGGGAGACAACACACCTCAAGCTAAAATCTAGTACTTTTATTTTTAGAAGTAAGGAATAGGTTTTATTACCAAGTGAATTTAAATTTGAAGGTCTAGTGAAACCCACTTTCCCTAAAAAACACGGTAACTTGTTGCCTTTTGAATTGAAAAATTTGAAAACCAATTTTTTATTTAAAATCCTTTTCAACTGAACACGTAAAAACAAGTAGATACAAAAACCAATAATTTTGCGTTTCTGAACTCTAGTGGTATTTCTCCCAGTATGTTCTACTTTATTCCTAACAGAAGTTATTAAATGACAAACAAATGTCAACATTATTATTTGCAAGTTAAAAATAAAGTGCAAGCATAATTTGTAAAATAATTGTTTCTTATTTATCTAACACCGACCAAACCAAACTGTTTTAACAAATAACGCTTCGCATGTATTTTAGTAAATTATTAAAAAAAACATTGTCATTAAAATCCAAGATATGTATCATCAATGGTATTATTCATAAATGAAAAATTCGTCACTTTTAATTACTAGTTAATACGTTTACTAAATATTTGAAAACGTTGCAACATTGTATTGACAAAAGTAAATTTTACGGATTGTATGTTGCGCCATTTTTACAACGGTAGAATAAATTGAACTATTCTATTTCAAGAATCGTACACATTATAACTTAGCGCTTCAGTACAGGTGAAAAAAGTAAACAAAACGCAACCCAACATGCATATGTGAATTGCATCCGTGATACAAGCAAATACAAGCGGTTGACTATCTTTACCAATATTTCAATCAACGGTTTTTCGTTTATTAACCCCAAAATAGACCAATTTAAGATTGGTGATTAAAGAAACTTGACACGTACACGCGGTGACTTAAAAACTAATAGTACACTTGTTCTAATACGGAATGTAGCTCCCGCCAATCCAAAAGGCCTCTTGGTTTAACTTAACCCCGCCATAACGACAACGTTTCCAACTCTGAAAGGAGTTAGTGCCACAACAACGATCGTGGGTGGGTAAAGACTACCCGAATTAAAATTCTCTTATACTCTAAAGGTATAACCGTTTGATGTCGCTTGTACTTAAGTTTCGAACGCATGCAAGTATAAATTGGTTCCTTAAAACAATAACTTAGCTGTATATTGTTGTACGTAGTTCTAATAAGAAATGTCCTTGCTAACGAACAGCCAGTTGACAGCTACTAGAAGCAAAAACTTGCCTTTTGTAAATAGCAGGCGCACCACATGCGTAACCCCCAGCCGCTGAAAGATGTTCGGCCGTGTATCTCCGAGGTCGCCGACAACGCGATCGTAGGACCGTTTTGTGTCACAAAGGGTTTCTAATGGTTTGTTCCAGCGCCCTCAGGAATTATCCAGACAGTCAATTATGAGATCCAGACACGTGCTAAAGCATACGTTGTAATTAGCAATTAATACAACCAGTAAATTAACCAAAGTAATAGTAAAGAAAACCACTTACGGCGTAAATTGGTCGGATTTATATTTCCACACTAATCTATCGTGCAATTATTAAAGCCACAATAAAATTTTTTTAGTTTCGTGAACCAACGCCAATCGCCCACAAGGCAGAGAAAGTTTTTCAAGATGTCGACCCGTCGCTTCGATAAAAACTCCGTAAATTCTAATCCACCAATAAAAAATTTGTTTCAATGCGGTAAATTAGATTCTTGTCGTAACGCGCAACTCGAAGATTTTGGACCGTAACACCCGAGATATACCGAAGGAATAAGTCTTCAAGAATTAAAAAACCTTCATAAGAAAATTTTTCATAAATGAAAGCGTGTTGAAGTAATCTATTATTAATTACATTAATTAGCAAAGTAACAATTCTACAAAAAATGTATTCGTAGTTATCTTAATTCTTATATATTAATCGGAGGACTGTTGAAAAAAAGTGAGACTTAACTATATTTGCCAGCTTTGAATTTAGACAAGTAATGTCTTTTTACATCAGGTTAAACATAGACATCTTAATGAAAAGTTATTACATTTGATTGCAGACTTTCAAAACGATTTTTTTGTTCGAGAGTTATTTAAAAAAACAGTTTTCTGTTAGATATATGTTTATTTTAGTTATTCTATTTAAACAAATCCAGTGACGTACAAGGTTATCTAATAATTTCAAATAAAATATCTAAGGCTAATGTAGTTTACAGTTTGTCTCAGTGAGATGGTTTTTTTTACTATTTTGGAGGTATCGATAAATTCCATGTTGAGAAAATGAAGCTGACCGATTTATCTGTTGCTGAGTTGTACCCAATCCTATAATTTTTGATCTAACTTTTTTTGTAAATTATTGATAAATCAATTACCTACTACAACTATTAGGTTGGCAATCCTGTTTAAAATTGGAACATTTTAAAGTGTCTTTGTTTTGGAACTTTATTACTAGTAATTTATGGATTGGAGAACAAGTAAAAATGTAAATTTTTCCTCCGAAACTATTATTGTAGCTTACTTTAGTAAACTTTCAAAGAAAATAAAGTCATCGACTTTATGAAGTTTATTCTATCTTGTGAGCAACCTAAAACAAGCACTGACTGTAAGAGACAGATGCCACACAATTTTTTTTTACTTTATTATCTAGAAACAATAATTTTACTCATATACCAACCGAAAACTGCTAACATTAACTTCGTACCCGCAAGTAAATTTATTTGTTGCTATTTTTAACTAATAAACGCAAAATAAAAGACAGTGCTCTTTTCTAATCTAAATTCAAAAGTCAGTACAAATAAAAGGTACCAACTTGAAATTGATAACAAAACTATCATTTGCGTAAATTGTTTTACTGGTCCACACTTCTTCTGTCGTAGAAAAAGAATAGTCTGCAACACCTTTGAAATGGCTTTTCTGCACTCGTGCGAAATATGCCGTATTCCAAACTTGTTACAGAATATATTATTCTGGAGACTAATAACGACAATGATTACTTGCGAATATATATAAATATGGTATTATTTAAGTGAAAGAAAGTAAAGAAACGTATCTCCGTATTGATAATATATTTTTGTACAAATACATCAAAACGCTAATATAATACATTTTCTTGAACAAACTATTTTTAAGATAAGCACATACTTGTATTTTAACATTATTTTCAAAAGTTGCATTCGTATATTAGAAATATTTGAAGACATAGTCGTCTAGTATAACATTTTGTTATAATAACTTCTTGTTACTCTTAAAATATTCTTTCATGTTAAACTAGGTTTTATCAACTTTGCGTAAAGATAAAATTTATACATGAAATGCTTTTAATATTTAAAAACAACTTTATTCTAAATATTGCTTACTATGGTTCCGGTTACTTTAAAGATAATATTGTTCATTAATTTGAATAAATTTGAGAAAATAGATTTTTAAGAAATGCTTAATTAACACATAATACAAATTTGATTTATTAATTAATATTAAACTTTGTTGATGTTATTATTATGAAAGCTTCAACTTTTATGTTCAATTTGTATTGTGGTAGCAGTTATTAAACGCTGCTCTAGAAACAGATATTAAGTTATTTCTTTCAAAAATAACAAAGCTTTGTATTCTTCACAATTATTGCGAACAATGTTTTTAAGCTGCTGTTGCTTGTTATATAAAATAAATTTTTTCTTAGTTTTAAATTAACTAATATTGCAACAGTTTATTTGCATATTCACAAATATATTCGTTAACAATTCCCTACTTATTTAATGAACTAAATTAACGAGAATACAATTTGAAATTGCATTTTGCAAATTACGTTTGCATAATTTACACTTTGAGTTAACTTGAAACAATAACAACAATCTGCAATTGTTAGAACGTCAAAAGCTGTAACTATGTAATAACTTATTGCTTTCTTGAAGCAGACTGACTGATACACAATAATAGCTTTGTTGCAAGTTCTAAAGTGCACAATTATTTGTTTTAAAAGTATGCCATTGTATCTATAGAATACATATATAGAACAATAAAAAACTTTTACACTCGGTTAACTTTCAGTATGCATGCATAAACGACAATTACTTTAGATGCACACCTTGCATTTTTACTTGCAAACAACTAATAGGTTCAGTTAATAAGATATAGTACAAGTTAAAAAATATTGAAAGTTTAATTTAAAGCAATTTTAAATCGCCTTGAAAAATTTGCAATATAATTTTGAAGATTAAAAGCATTTTCTTGTTGAGCGAACGCGGCATAAAAAGAGACTTTTTAATAATATTTTATTGCCATGGATTCTAATATTTCAAAAAAAAAAAATTTACGTCACTTCTTATAAATTGTAACCGCTTTATTTAATTATTTTGCGGCAATGACTTATAATTATTTAACCACAAAAAATTCTTCTCCGAGGTGTTAAGTATAATTTTATTGAATCTATTAAATTAAGATCAATTCTTAAATAATTACACTATACTTAAAAATCACATAGTTAGTTCTAAATAATCAAAACTATTGTAATAATAGATATTTAACAAACAAGCACTTGTCTTAATAAGGATTGTTAATATAACAGTCCAGAAATTATAATGCACGAGCAAAGCAAGAGTGTTTATATTTTTACATTAGTTACACAACTGTCAGTCGACCGTCCCACGGTGTTTGTTCTATGCCCGTACCAAAATAGTGAAGATAACGTGTACAGGTTTCTTTTAAAATTTAAGTTGGTGTGAAGGTGTATGTGGAAGCTGTATACAGGGTGTTTCAGAATAAGATGCTGATCCTTAAGGGTGTCAATCCCTTATGTGATTTTAAGAAGAAATGTTCAAATAAACATATGTCCTAAACCTCTTAACTTTTGATCTACAAGGTGTTCAAGTTTTAAGAAAAATTTTTGTAAAGAGTACGAGACTCAATGAGGAAAAGAGCTGAAGCATGCATACTTGCAGGTGGTGGCCAATTTCAACAGCTAATCTAAATTATTTTCTTTTTTAGGTTATTTAATGTTAGTTCTTTTATTTTAATGTTAAAATTATTATGTGTTAAATAATCAATAATTATTTGCTAAATCTTTTTTACGCGAAAACCGCTTGCCGGACGAAAAAAAACAAGAAATCAAATTTACCTTAAAATGAATGGAGATTTTAAAAATAATTTTTATTTTTAAAAAAGCAGTGGCGTACATAATATATCTTTAAAAATATCTAGACCTCATCCTATACGGACGCCACTAAATAAAAAAATTTAAAATTTCTAAATCAAAAATAATAAAAATTTTATTAAAATATCTATAAAGATATTAAAGTTATGATAAAAAAACGTTTTTTTTCTTAAAACTTGAACACCTTGTAGATCAAAAGTTAAGAACTTTAGGACATATGTTTATTTGAACTTTTCTTCTTAAAATCGCGTAGGATTGACACCTTCAAAGATCAGCATCTTATTCACAAACACCCTGTATACTTATAAATATTTCTAAAAGTACGAGCAAGTTGGCGTGTGCCTAGACAGTCAGTTGAAGTGAAAGTTTAAAAAAGTTTGATCTTGAGAGAGTAAATAATTTGTTTATGAGTAACAAAAGTAATTGATAAATAAATAATTAAAATTATCACATTGTGTGTTGTGCTGCTATATTGTTTTATTGTGCTAGTTAAGCACGAGACCTAGTTAGGGGAAAACAGTTTAAAGTGCTTGAGCACAGTTTTAAGTGTAATTTTCGTTGGTGCGTCTTGTTCATTCCGGTGAATAATCTCATCGAACCAGAAACCTTTAGATTCTTAATTTGATGTTAATCCTACGGTGGATTCAGCTTAACGAAAGCATTAAGCATAACATTTGGTGCCGTAAACCCGGGATTACTGGAAAGAGACAGTAATTCGAAAAAAAATTAAATTGATAAAGAAAACACCAGTTCATCAGTGAACAACGGAACAGGCACATTTATCCCATGCTAAAGAAATAAGAGCTCAGAGCAAACAAGGGTGTGCCACCAGAACGACTGGGTATTGACGGTAATTTGAAACCTACAAGGGACATGTCGGTCATTAAAACACGTACAACTTCTTCAGTTAAAAGAGCATCGATCTCGGTGCTGCAAAAGAAGATTACGATTAAACTTGAAATGATCCGTCATTACCGACCTTGTTTACCCAGCATGCAACCGCGGAAGTAATTTGTTGGACCTGCTGGCTCGTGAGTCGGGACTGAAAGATAAACCGGCAGACCAGTTGTCAGACGAGGAATTAAATTTCATGAGTACAGTGAAATCAGAAACTGCCAAACTGAAAGAAAAATGGAATTAGTGAAGCTAACGAGAAGAAATTGCAGTCACAAAAAGAAGGTATACTGAAGATAACCCAGGTTGAAAAGGACCTGCTCGACGTTGACGAACAGGAGTTGTCATCTGGCAACAAGCAACTTATAAATAAATATGACGTAAGGAATAAAAATAATACAGAAGAAGCCTTTGCCGCTGGCTCAAAAGAAGCAACAGTAGTAAATGTGGCTACAAACGTGTCGCCCCTTAACACGTACAAAAATAAATTATAGACCAGATCCGGTTGAGATCGGAAGAGGTCAAGTAAGAAATAATTTGTAAGACGATGACCAGAGTAGTATTTCACTTTTCTTATCCCCTATCGGACAAAGAGAAGACACAATGGCAGCGTTAATTCAGGTGTTGGAGTCATTCCGTGGGACACAACAAGTGATCGTGAAAACGATAAGGGAACGTGAACTACCACAGTTCAGTGGGAAACCTGAGGATTGGACAAACTTCCAAGCACAGTACAAGTCCATGAAGAAATCGAAAATAGAACCGAGTGAGTTGTTTGAAAAGGTCAGGAAAACTCTTACAGGTGAAGCCCTGGAATCCGTTAAGCTCCTGTTTAACAGTCATTCCAACCTAGATGCGATAATGAGAACACTGAAGCTGGAGTTTGGGCGTCCAGAGTTAATAATTGAAACGTTGATCCGCCAGGCACAGTCAACTAAGGATCCCAAACTAAACAAACCTGAGTCAATCGTGCGGTTTGCAAGAACAGTACAAACGCTGGTGATTAGTATTCGAGGACATCACCAGGATGACTATATGAATAATGTTCACTTACTAAACAAATTAACAGAAAAACTACCTCCCATGATGTGCAGAGAATGGATAACATGGTATCGAGCTGACCCGAACCGTAAGAAAAAACCTGGAGTGCTTTGAGGAGTGGATGACCATGCAGAAAAAATGTCTTGTGAGATGGTGAAGCCTAAGATCTCCGACGTAATCAATAAAGAAAAGAAATCACAGATCGAGAAGCACACGGTGGCCAGCTACCTGCGCGTCCATTTTGGGAAGGAAGATAACACCACCGAACTTACAATGTATCCATGCTGCAGAAAAGGTAAGCACGCTTTGAAGAAATGTTGGATGTTTAAGAAAAGGTCCGTCGTGGATAAGAAGGCATTATTGCGGAGTGAAGGCATATGCTTCTGCTACCTCAATGGAAAACATTTTTACAGCAAGTGCAATTTAAAATCCCCATGTGGCATAAATGGTTGTGAAGAATTACACCACCGATTGCTGCACAACCCCACTAAAACCAGAATCAAGGGGACAAAGGAGAAACCGCAGCAGCTGATAAAGGGGTGCAAGTACTCAACCAAATTCAGCCACAAGCGAGAGGGGCGTAACTGCAGGAATATATATCAAGGGGCAAGTGGACCGTTGGGGATCGTTTCTATAAAAATATGTGGACTTAACGGGGATCGGAGAACATTTGCATTATTGGACTCTAGATCAACAAACAGTTTTATTGATGCCAACCTGGCTAAGGAGCTAGCAATAAAGGGACCGGATAAAGTTTACAGTGAAAGGAGTGCTAAACAAAAGGTAACAATTGTGGTTTCCGAAGTGAACTTTGAGATAAGTTACCATAGAGCAGGTTTTCTAAGATGACGAAGGTAAGGCGACTGGTGATATGGGGTTCAATGTCAGTTTTAAAGAAATGCCGTCGTCCGTGTGTGGTTGGAGCAGACCGTGGGTTCCTAACAATGCATCGTGAACTATTATCGTGACGAGGAATCCCCAGTTGAAAGCGAACAAGCTGGGCTGGTTCGATAGCTGGAAAAATTGAAGACAATGGCAGCACAAGCCATGTGTCGTTTAAGTGGAAGTGATGAATATTTGCACCCAGTGATTAAACAGAGCTTTTAGTGTTGATATATTTAGTTTAAAAGTGCTGACAACTGAAGGGCACGGCTGCTTCCATTGAAGACAAAAGGTCTTTAGACATATTTGCGGCCGGACATACAAAAACTGGGAGATGGATGAGATCAAAAGTCTCTTGTGGAGAACTCGGATGTAGCCTTACCAGAAAGCAGAAACGCAGCATATTGTCGTCTTGTGGGGGATGAAAAACGAATGCAGCGTGATCCTGATGGCGCAGGTCATGTATTCCGCAAAGTTTATAGTATCAGTAAAAGGGTACATTTCGTTCAGTATGTACTCAGGAAATAGTCGGACTTGGTATATATGCCTGCTTCAGGGTAACAAACGCAAACAAGCCAGGAAGATGTGATTGATATTTGGTGCTGCAGCTTGAGAAATGATGTCTCGTTTAAACGATAGCCTCATGACAGGCCTGACCTCATTCGACCCCTTACCGAAATGTTGTGGAACTTTTCGGGGCATCCATTATGTCATACCAAGTGACATTGAAGATATGTTCACCGAGTCCAGCATAGTTCAAGAAAATGGGCTCGAGTCAGAGAGTTTTTACGGAAGATGGTGATTCAGCGCTGGGAGCCAACGGGTCTCGAGATAAACGTCATGATTTTTGGAACGACGTCATCGCAGCATCCGCCCATCTATGTAAAAAGAATACGAATGCGCGGAGGAGTACAAGGATAAGATCCAGACGAAATACCGTGTGATTACCCAGACTTCTACGTGGACGACGTGCTCGGTGGAGCATCCACGAAAGACGATTGTTACAAAGTTGTACAAAAGACGTTACATGGATAAAAACAAACAAGCTAATTTCTATTTAAAAAAATGGACCCCAAACTCGAGTGAAGTGTTGAAGAAAATCCCTCCTGATCAACGAGTCTAAGGTGCCAGAATTTTAGTGAGAAGTCGTCTATCCCATCTGAAAGGGTGCTCGGACTTTGGTGGGACCCAGAAAGAAGACGCGTTCTCCTTTCGGGATAAATTCCTTAAAGTTAAGGAAGACATCATCAGTGGTTGTCCGCCCGTACAAAAGGGAAATGTGTAGACTAGTAATGAGCTTTTATGATCCTCTAGGGTTCAGAAATAATTTTTAAAGTTAAAAGGCGTGATGTTGTTGCGGCAGACGTGGCGTGACAAGACGGGCTGGGACGATGAAATTACAGATGAAGTGTATACCGACTGCAAGGTTTGGATATCCCAGTTGCCACAAATTGAAGAAATATGAAATGCAACTTCCGTCCAACTCCATACGTTTGTGGATGCAAGTCAGGAAGCTTACGTGGCAGTGTCTTATTTTCGGGTAAAAATCGACGACAAAGTGACAGTGACATTTGTGAATAGTAAAGTGCGCGTAACACCTTTGAAAAAAGTTTATAGTACCACGGCTGGAGCTTATGGCTGTCTATTGGGTTCCTAGACTCGCTTCTTCCATCACAAGCGGGACTACAGTTCCTATAACTGGAAGGTACTTTTGGTCGGACTCCAAAACCGTGTTGTGCTGGATTAGAACGGAAACGGCACGTTTAAGGGAGTTTGATGCAAATCGAATTGGAGAAGTTCAAAGCTACCAACTTCACGAATGGATGTAGGTGCCAACGGGCATAAACGTGGCCAGACGATGCACACGTTTTTAGAGAGAGCGACTTATCTCCAACCAGTCGTTGGCTATGTGGACCTGCATTGCTAAGCAATGGACCAGAAGAATGGCCTGAGGAGCCAATAAATGTTTGCAAGTTGGGTAGCTGGAACAACTGGTGGGGTGAATCTCGAGGATATAGCCGAGAGGTAAATACGAGTGCGGAGGTATCGAGTTTGACATGATGAGGTACTCTTCCGCATACCATCGTATCGCTTTACGTTGTTCTGGTGCTGTTGTTGCTGCTGCTAAATGGTGGAAATTCCGGCGTTAAAAAGTAAGGTCGCCGTGCCGATGTGCGAGGTCACCTCGGATTCTTCTTGATGGGTCAGAAATACAGAGAAGTGAGAAGTGAACGACAAAAAAAACTACAAAATTATTATAAAGTGTTTCCTGAGAAAACTGTACTTCAGGCCTTTCCCAAGTGACCTTGAGAAAGGGAGAAAACCTACAGTGCGGCATAATTCATACGGATGGAAGTAAAAGACTACTAAAAGAAGAAAAGAAAGATTTTAAGAAATCTCGTCTATACAAGTTGTACCCTATGGTAGATCCTGTGGGGGATACTACGTGTTCGTGGTAGGATTGGATGCGCTAGCGTGGTTGAAAATATGAAGCTGACCCATCATACTACCATCTCATGTTTGGTTTACATATCTGCTGATATTACGTGAACACTAGAAAAATGCACAACCAGGGACAAATGACAGTTTTGAACAACCTCCGAGAAAAGTTGTGGATCGTACAAAGGACGAGCTGCTGTGATAGGGGATATGTCGGGAGTGCATGGAATGTCGCCTAAAGAAGGTGAAGCCGATCGTGCCAGAGATGGGATCTTTACCACACTACCGACTTGCCTCCATTACCAGCCACCCTTTACCGTTACCGGGTAGACTTTTTTGGAGCGGTGGGAAGTGGTCGTCGGACGCCACAGAGTGAAAGCGCTGGGAGCATTGTTCGTGTGTATGTAGTGACACTTGCTGTGCACCTTTCGATAACACGGACTCGGGACTGATGACTTCATGATATTGCTTATCACGCTTCGTAGATCTCCGAGGCTACCCCGCAACATGTATTATGATCATGGAACAAACTTTGTAGGGGGCTGCAAGAGAACTGAAGGAAGCCCTGAAAGCAATTGAATTTGAACAGTGATGGCCCTCCAGAAATTATATGGAATTTTGTGGGGCTTTATTCTTTGTTTTACCTCATTTTGGAGGATCAGGGGAAAGACTAGTGCAAAGTGTGAAGAAAGCACTAGCATCGTTACTGAAGAGCGCTGTCAAAGGACCAGACTTTACTAACTGCGGTGAAGGCGGCGGAGAACATATAAACTCAAGTCTCCTTTCGTACGTCTCGTCGGATCCGGAGATTTGGACAGTCCGACTTCCTAACCACTTTTTCGTAAGAACACATAGACACAGGACCTGGCATTCCCGCAGTGTTGGACAACAGTGTGAGTTCTGCAGAAAGCAATGGAAGATTGCACAAGTTCTAGCAAACGAGTTCTGGGATAGATGGACCAAGGAGCAACATTCCAGATCTCGTGGCAAGACAAAAATGGCATGAAGCACGTGAACCGATTAAAGTAGACAAATTAGTTGTCGTGGTCGATGACCAGCAACCACAAAATACATGGATAAATAGCAGGAGTGACTGCAGTTTATCCCGGAAGCGATGGTCAAGTTCGAGTCCGTGGAAGAGTCACCACCAGAGATTTCAATATACAAAGAAAACCTCTACATATTTCGTCGACCTGGTTGCCAAGATCTGCCCTATTGGATCTTAGTGTCAATGCCTAACCTAATGTAGTCCAACATCAGTTGGAGGCCGGAATGTGGAAGCTGTATACTATAAATATTTCTAAAAGTACGAGTAAGTTGGCGTGTACCTAGACAGTCAGTTGAAGTGGAGGTTTAAAAAGTTTGATCTTGAGAGAAAATAATTTGTTTTATGAGTGACGCAAAGTAATTGTTGAATAAATAATTTAAAATTATCACATTCTGTGTTGTGCTGCTATATAGTTTTATTGTGCTAGTTAAGCTAATCAGACCTAGAGTCAAAAAAAAATAGTTTAAAGTTAGCTTGAGCACAGTTTTAAGTGTAATTTTTCGTTGGTGCGTTTTGGTCATTCCGGTGAATAATCTCATCGAACCAGAAACCTTTAGATTTTTAATTTGATGTTAATCCTACGGTAGATTCAACTTAACGAAGAGTTGAAAATCCTCGCTAGTCATAACAGTGTACGAATCTTTTCAAAACCACGCCTTGTAAATACATCATAATTTTTTGAAACATTGTTACGCCATAAAAACTCAAAAAAAAAAACAACACGGCGCAATAAAGTGCCAAACTAACTCATCGGCAAGGGGTGGGTCTAACTAGAGACATATCTTTATAGATGATTAAAGATCCTTATCACGAAGTCAATTTCAGGGTTTTGTTAGGCGCCACCCGGATCTTTTAAATGTTTACTAAAAATCCGGGAAAACTGTAAACACTTGAAAGGTGCTGCTTCATAAAAGAAAAACATGAATTACGTATGATTTTCTATTTAAATACAAGTGTATCGTACAAAACATTAATTACACCACGGCCACGTTCTTTTAATTTAACGCATTCCTTTGATAAAACCTATTGAGATAATCATTACTCTAAATCTCAATTGGGAGATAACAAAGATAAAGCATTTCACGACACGACGTCTGATTTAAAAATTCAAATGACAAAGAAAACAACAAAAAAAAAAGGTTACATGCATTCACGATTAATAACAAAGACGTTCAAACAATGTTAATACAGTATTAAAATTCTAAGCGTAGAAATAAAAAAATGTTGTACTTAACGAAAAATGAAACAAGGCGGCAGATAAGCATTCTCGAATATCAGCGGTAAATATTAAATCGATAGTGTTTTCTTGTATATTAAATCGATAAATGGATATCTTAATTGAAATCTTTGGTTATATTCTCAAAATCTTGCATGAGTGATATAAGAAAATACAGCAACAGCTTTACTTCTGTCACAATGGACAATACGGAATGTACTAAATATGACGGTAAGATAAAAGTTAAAAACCTCAGGTAAAGGTAAAATAAATATATAAAAGACACAATTAAATAAAAGAAAATATTAACAAAAATAAGCTTACCAAAATAATTTTTTGGGCCTTTTTATTTGCAGAAGCAAACGGACAACACGGAGTCTTTGCGACAAAGACCCTTGTGCGGTTGCACTTCAATTCTATGCATTCCATAGATATAAACAAATGCAAAAAACATGTACGGGGTGAATTAAAGATAAATATATACTGTTTCCACTTTACCAAATGTGTACATTAAAATCTCTTAATGTACCTAATAGGAAAAATTAATAAAAGATAAAAATAAAAGTTACAACGTAACACTGTTTCATATAATGTAAATTATGTAGTTAGTGCAAACATTGACAATTTGGTTTGACAAACTAATCCCACATAACACATATCGTCTTGTGGACGTCCATTTATAGCCCATAAAGAGTTCCGAACGTCTATTGCTATAATATGGACGTTTGAGAACGCTCTAATTGAAGATGTTTTCATAACGCCCAATTATAGATCTTAGCATAAATATATTTAAAATTGCGCCAATGATAATTTTTTTATGTTAATGTTATTTTTGCAATTTTCTCAATTTACAAATTAATTATATCATAAAATAAACTGTCGATTGATCTAGTTTAGGTGTTTAAGTTAAGAGCAGAAAATTCATTATAATTTAATTGGAGTTGGCAATTTTGCGTTTATTGTTGTCAGCACAATTGCGCGCTTATTTTATTTGGTTTTAAGTTATATATGTTTTGTGTTTTCAAGAAGCGCAGTGTTTAAAAAAGACAACGGTATGGTCCCCCACTTTATTTGCAACTTTTTCTCGCATTCGGGGGCTAAACGGTGTAACAGTTATTACAAATTCTTTCTTTAAAAAAATTTCATTCATAATAACAATTTTCTGCCCGAAAAAGGGTGGGCGTGAATGCGGTGCTATACCGTACTAACCTCAACTGCTTTGTGGTTATTTTTAGATTAAAGTAAACATTATCTGACTGTGGTGTTACTACGTATTACTTAAACTTCTTTTTAATTAAATGATATTTATTTTTGTTTTAGATTTTTGACCAAAAGTCGATGGAAATTACGGTTCAGAAATCGCTGAAAAGAGAAATAGAGAGGTTCAAACATGAAAAATGAATATGTATTATAAATATATTAGACATAAATTTAAATTATACATTGTTCAATATAAAATCTTTATGAATGATTTTGGTGTTATTTAGCCAACAACATTTTCCATACAATTATTTTGGGATAAGAGATTGATAGCTAGAGATTCTACAAATGACTATTTACGGACGTCCGTTACCGACGTTTATAGACGTCAAAAATGGACGTCTCGTTTTGAGTCCAAAGTTGTGACAAATGGACGTTTTATGGACGTTTCTTGGATGTCCCTATAGTTTTTTGTCGAATACCCTACAGACGTTTAAATGTACGGTAAACAAAGTCAGTTGTACCTCTTGTTGACGTACTTGTGTTATCTGGTTTCTACCAACCAAAGAAAAATAAAAAAGCATGTTACAATGTTAACGCTATGGCTCATTATAGAACGCTTTTGCGTATACCCCAGTCAATAGAGCAAATATAAGTACATTTTTGACAAAAACTATAGTAGAATACCGCCTGCGCTATATAATTGTAAATAATAAAAATTACCTTATATTCATGTTTATACCAAAAAATGAATTTTCATTATATAGTTAATTAACATTTATATGCAAAAAAACGTGTTTTTTCTCAACTTTTTTGAGTGAAAAGTAATAAACCAATGTTAATAGTGTAAAAAAAAGTTATAAAAGATAAAAATACAAACAAAATGAACACCAACTCGACTCGATCAGATTTTTTTTTTTAAATTCGTAGATCCGTCATTTTGTAAGATGTAGGATAAATCTTTCAGGAGATAGAAGGTAAACGTACTTAGTGTGTGCAAAACCCTGCAATTCTTGGGCAATTAGTTTATGCACAATTAAGATTTAATTTTAAAAAGCAATATATTCAATCGAGGGCTGAATTTGGAGAGTCAAAATGAATGGTGAAATGCGAATGCCTGAAAGCAAAGAGAGAAATGAGCCGAAGGAAAAAATGGAAAAATGGCAATTGAAGAATATAAGAAAATTAGGATGAAATTTAAAGAAAAATGCAGAAAAGGGAAAAGAAAGAATTCATAATGAGGTTAGAAAGTGAGATCGAGAAAAGAAAACGAAGGACAAGTTTAGAAGTTCGTGAGAAGAAGGAAGAAAAGAAAAAGATGATAAAAGGCAAAATAAGAAAATAAGAGAAGGAGGATTGAAAAGGAGATGAAAAAAATTGATAGGATAAAAGGAAAGGCTGGTGGCACAGATGGAACACAGGGGGAGCAGTGGAAATACACAGGGGAAAACATGAGAGAAAGATTAAGAGGAATATTTGAAAAAATATGGAAAGGAGAAGGATTACCAGAAAAAATGGAGAGAAGCAATAATATGCCCAATATACAAAGTGGAAGATAGGAAAGAAGAAAGAAAAAGAAGGATGTTTGCATATTTTTAGGTTTATGGTTAACTTTTGATAAGGTGGAAAAGGGATTGTTGTGAGAAAACTTGAAAGAGGCTGGAATAAGCGAAGATTTAATAAATGCAATAGAAAATATATACAAAGAAACAAGGTGCAGAAGAAGGCAAAGTACAAGAGTAGGGGAAAAGCTGGGAAGAGAGTTTGGGATAGGGAAAAGGGAGATCGACTAAGCCCTGGTTTATTTTCTTTGTATGTAAGAGACTTACAGGAAAAAATTAAAGGACAGCAGGTAGGAGGGATAGTGGTGGGAAAAAGAAAGTCGTGGGTTCTAGCCTACGCAGATGATATGGTAGTCTTGATAAAAACAGAAAAGGAAATGAAAGGAATGACAAAAGTGATAAATAGATATTTGGAAAAAACAAATTAAAATTAAATGTAGAAAAACAAAAATTATGGATTTATTAAGGTTGCAGAAATATTTCACGCACCAAATTTTTGAAATTAATTTATTAATTACTATAAACTTTTCCCTTTTTTTTTAATAAAAGCTTCATCAAGTATATACATAAAATATAAATACATATATAACAGTTACACAGAGACATAATTATTAGATTTTACAATACATTTTTATATATTAAACATACATATTTAAATTACACACAAACAATAGAATAACAGCCGTACTTTTACGTATACACAAAAATTATTGAGTTTAAGAAGAAAAAGGTAGAATAAAAGGAGGAAATGGAAGTGGAGAGAGGAAAAGATAAAGATGGTAGACAAGTATAAATACCTAGGGCATATGGTGAAGTACGACAACAAAGACGAAGACCAGATTAAGGAACCAGAGAAAAAAAAATGAAATAAGAAGGGAGTGTGTGGGGTATAGGCGAAAGAATATTTGTAAAGACTTGGAGAAAAGAAAATGGATATTTGAGTGAATAGTCAAAGTGTGTGTGTGTTCATGTACGGAGAAGAGGTGTGGGGATGAAGAGAATGGGGGAAACTGAAGAAGATACAGGAAAGGTATTGGAAGTGGACACTAGGTTTGGAGAAGGAAACATACCATGTTATAGACAGGAAAAAGGCAATACGGTATACATTTAATTTTTAATCTCATATTTTATATATTCTTGGCCTTTAGTTTTTTATTTAAACAAAGTAATTTCGCTTTATCTTCTTTACACTTAACTGTTAACTGTATTCTCGGTTTTGGTGAAGGCATATCTACAATCCTACTGCTAATATCAGAATCACATGAATCATTTTGTTATGATGCTCTAAATTTATGCGGTGCAGGATTATCCGAATCTAATAAAGGTAAGTTGCGTTTTGCTGTAGAACGTCTGTACTCCGTTCGGACCAGCAATAAATCTACGCAAAGTTGATTCTGAGAAAAAAAAATTGACGTCAATTCACTGATAACAAGTGAGCGTTCATTGTATTTAATTTTAAATATTCTTTTTAAAATTTTAATTCTCATTAATTACACACACAACTTTTAGTACATTGTAATCAAACAACAAATAAGTTGTTAATGGGCTATTAAATTTGTTTTTGTATTTTAGTTTTACGCAAAAACCTTACAGTTGGATAAATTAAAAATCAGAAATTATAAGCGATCAATTTTCAAACGGAAGTTAATAAAACACGCAACGAATGTATGTTAATCACTTCAAAGAGTGCATAATTATTTATCTTATCAATTTGAAATTTAAAAAAACTATAGAAAGATAAGTTAATACACAAAACTATTTCAGTAGGTAAATAAAAAATAATATTAATTTACTTTGTAAGTACATACCTTCTGTCTCGATTTTTACCGGCACTGCATTTTTATGTAATTGTTTTCTTTTATTGTTTATAATTATGTTCGACCTAAAGAAATGTTCGTCACAAATTAACTTATTTCCTAAATCGTCAATATTCTTACAAGGGCAATAACAATGTTCCCAGAATTTTTTGCCACTCGCTGGGGCGGTGTACATCTTTTATTGGGAATTTAAAAAAAACCTTGGGTTCTGTTGTTTTCGTATTGTTTTTGCAGTTCACATACTCGCACTTAAGCCATTGTCATAACAAATCACTTCCAGACACACGTATAAACTCGGAGCGGACGGTGACGTTAATTCAACACGCACTAGAAAGCAACTAAAAATATTTCGCTGAAAATTGTCAGTGGAGCCATCTACAAATCGGTGAAATTGTCGGTTACATTTTCCCCATATGCGCTGCGCATCTTCAGTAACTTTATAATCAATGCTTGAATGTGTTAGCGGAATGGTGCTAAGCATTTGCCAATTCTTAATTTTACGTACGTTAATTCAATTCAAATAGATGTAAACGAGCCTTAAAACAAATGGTTTAAAACAAATAATAATTTAGTAGCGTTCCACATCTTGTTGCATTGTTAAAAAATCCCCTTCAAATGTTCTAAAAATAGAACGACCAAATTTATGCCTCCGCGACAGTGGCTATTTTACAATCGGAACTAAACATTGTTAACTTATATTTTATCTATTGTTTCCCATAGCAATATATATATGAACTCAATTTAAATTAAACCTTAATGAAAAAAACATTTGATAAATTGGTGACGAACGCTTCATGAGGGCGTTTTACAAAAGAAAATACGCGCGAGACAATTCTCTACGCAATAAATTTTCAGGCAAAGAAATTACATTACCGGTTCCTAATTAGATAATTTTTCTATAATTGTGGTTTAAACAATCGTAAAAGGTAAAACTAAAAACGTGCAAAAGGGCTGACTTAAATCTGGTTCAAAATAAAGCATCCCCAAAATTAATCTAAACATATATTGTACATACCTCTAGTAAGACGTTACAAGGTTCACACACAAGTGTCCCTGCATCGCCCTTATTTCATTAGTTCAAACAAAAAATAATTTAAGGCGGAGAATCCTTTTCGATATATTTCGAGAGCAAAAGCGTACAAAAAACCAGTTGGGAATGCGCAAGCTTGCATTGCCGGGATGAACAAAGAACTGCTTATTTAGCTTAAAAAATTTATTTTAATGATTAATTTGAAAAAAAATTTGTTCGAAAAATTTGACTGGACTGGAAATTTTTTTCGGGAGCCGATTTGACCACTTTGCCGATGAGATAGACAAAAATGATCGAAGCAAAAATGTCTTAGATTTTGATGTTCTATAGGAATCCGAAAGAAAATTTTCAAAAATGTCAACAGGAAAAAAGCTACGGACATCCAGACAGACAGACAGACAGACAGACAGACTTTTGTGAATTCATAAGATGAACTTTTTGTTCATCGAAAAACTAGCGGTTTAATATGTCGTGTACCTTTCAGGGTAATTATACATAATTTTTTTATTATTATTTAATTTTATGTCTGGAACTCTAGAATCTCTATTTACTGCACTAGTATCGTGATAGAAATGTTATAGGCGCAAATTATAGAAAGTAATATTTAACAAATTAGTACATTTTTTACTCTAAAATAGTTTGAATACAAAGTAAATGTAACCCTTATCCGTTCGAAACATATTTACATTGTTTATTTGTTATAGTAAGTGTTTAAGAATTAGTAAAGTTATCGTTTCCTAATTATGATTTATTTATTTAATAAAGTCGATAATTTTATTATGATGAATGCTGTATATAAAAAACAAATTCTTTAAAAGTATTATGATATACGGTGTGTTTACAAATGCTTAGAAACGTGCTGATAATATAATGCTTTATTTTTTAGCATATTTTCTCTTTTTAATAATTATACGTATTGTAAGAAACACAAAAAAAAACAGCCTAAACAGAGACACGACTTTAGAGATTCTTTTATATTTTTTATATATTCTTTTATCTTTTATCAAACTTGGCGACATCTTGTAAAACTTTATATACTAAGTTCAATCCGTCTTTAAGACTACAGAAACTAAGAGTAAAAACCGAAAAAACATCAAATTGCATTACGTTGACCTATTCAGCTGAAATATTTTTAACAGAGTTTAAACAAAAAAAACTTTGTATGGTTTGATTGATATTTTGCTACTTTTAAAGCTGTAAATAATTAAGCGAATACCTCAATTATTTATTTAAATTTTAATAGAATTGAAAAATGACGCCAGTGTAGGAAGTATATTTTTAAGGGATAATATTATTTATGACATACATATGTTTGAAAAGTATTAAGCATAAGTGCCCTGAATAAACAAACGATGAAAACGAAGTTTGAGAATTATGAGATAGGTCTATAAAAGCGTACCTCCAAAACCTAGAAAGGGAAGAATAATCGTTAAACACCGGTGACAATTTCATTAGCTACGTGCGGGTTTGCGAGTTCAGCACAACGCATACTAATAACTGTGGTTTTATACTTATTAAGTTGCATTAACGAAGTAAACCCACTTCTAACATTTTTTGTGTTTATTTTATTTTTTAAAACAGTAAAAGTAAATATACTTGTTCTAACATTACGAGCGTCGACATTTACGGAATGAATAATTAATAAATCTAATTAACCTTAATTATTTGTTTAAAAGGATTTATATGAATTTCTCTTAAAATTATTTAGTATTTGTAAAGCTTTGGATGGAATTTACATAGCAGCAATTTAAACTAACTTAAATATATCTATATATGTGGGTATTATATTGAATACAAGCTTTTACCCGTCAAGTTCACTAAACACTAACGTAACCCTTGTCTAACACCAAGTGAATTTCGACAGTTCGTTAAATTCTCTAAACAATTTTCAAGCTCAAAATTAATTTTAGTATTATAGTTATAATTATTATATTGTGATCTCTATTTTTAACATAAAATATTCTAACATTGAATTTAATTTAATTATTAGACCAATTATTAAGCACTGTTTACGTCAAAAAGCTGTTAGCATAGTAATTGCAAAAAAAAGTTTAAAAATATTTAAATTTAATACTATCTCATTCACTCACTGAACAGGTGAACGTCAAGTTTGATTTAGGTCTATTAAGCAAAAATCTCTGCCAGATCTGTAAAAATAAAATTTTAGGTACATTTATTTATAAATATGTATGTAACTGAAAAACTGTCTAATATCATCACATGAATGAAAAAAAGTTAGAAAATGATATCTCTAGAACGCGTATAGTGTTTTTATATTTTATTATAACAATGACAATATCTGACAAAGAAGACTTGTAAGAGAAAAGTCTCTTTCATACAGTGATTTGGAAGTGAAATCACATAAAAAATTTTATTTTTCTGAAAACAACATATGAAGAATACCAACGAAGTTGGGGGCTTAGGACTCACAGTGGGTGTTTCAAACTTCAGTTATGAAAAAGGCAGATGCTTCTAGCATACTGATTTTTATTTCAAGTTACAATCTAATTATACAAACAATATATTTTTTTACCTTTTTATATTTACATGCCCCGATTTAAATTTCTTTCAACAAACAAAAGTACTGATGTATAACAGGCATTCATCGCACTTTTACAAAATGAAAAGTTGAAAAATAACATCGTTAGTGGAGATGAAATCGCAATTGCATTCCTGAAATGTTACATAAAGCGTATCTTGTAACTTGCCACATTGTCTTTGTAAATGTATAAAAAACATCATTGCTTTAAAAAAATGTATCTACGAAAATAACAATGATTGAATCTACGTATTCAATTAATCAATTTTCACTAAATTTAATGTATGTACCACGTTATTGTAGATATATAGTAGAAATCACGAAAGCTCAGTATGTTTCAACTAAGGAAGCAAAAATAATTAACTTATAAGATTTAGTTATATTTCACACTTTTGAAAATTATGTAGTAGGAAAGAGACTGAAAATAATAACATGTCTGACTGTCTGTCCATACTTTCAATGCAACGTATGTCGGTTTAATACTGCTTTTAAGACATGAGTCATACGCTAGCTCTCGTGATTACTACCATAAGTAGATTACATAGCAACCCTAAACGTTCTTTTCAAGTATACTGTTGTTGTAGATATTGAAAGATTGAAGTACTAAGAAATAAGTTTAATTAAAATAATTAGTTTAGAAAACTGTAATAAAAAACATAAAAATCAATTTTCTGAAAGCACGTACAGAAGAGTGTAAAATGCAGTTTTCATTTTTTATTTTGATATATAGCTAAATAAATAAAACCGAAGTGATATGGAAGCTATAAAACCATCTATGCAATTTGCTCCGAGTACATATAAAATTAATTTCTTGTTTTAGTGTTTATTTTTTATTAACTTCGTATTTTATTATTTTTAAATTTCTGCTTAAATAAATAATGGAATTAATATCAGATTGACTAATATTACGTTACAATTTTTATACAAAACAAAGTAAATAATTGAAATTTATTTAAAAATAAATTTTTTTATGAAGTTATGTTGAAATAAATGACACTAAATTGTATTAAGTACTGGTAATCTGGAGATTAAATTCTATAGACCTGCACACAATATGTGTTGACAGAAAATCGTTTTGTTTAATGTTAATATGTTATTAACAAATTGATGTTTCTCAATTTTTCCTTATTTTTTATTTAAAATTACATACAAATATTTTTGTGTATCTATACTTAAAACAATTAAATATGCAATTTAGAAGAGGCAGTCCAGTAAAGGTAGAGTGTTGATATAAATGGGGAATTAAATTGGAAGAACATCATAAATAACAAACTCTTATGTAACGGGTACAGTTATTGGCCAGGTACTAGTTGTTGGCCAATTTGAATTTAATTTCAAATAATAAGATTCCTGTCGGTAAAACAGAAGTATGCAATTTACAGTAAAATCTGGCAACCTTGCTTTATGTTCTTACCGATTATGACACTTCTAGTTAGCGTCACAGAAATTTTATAGCAGGTGTAATTTTGTTCGTCCGAAGTTGCATCGGTTTATCCAGATACACTAAGAATTCCTTAAGAAACAGTGTTATTATGGTAAGTGGCTATGCTTTACTTTCCTAATGTATCATTTCAAAACTATGTTTTAAGGCATCTTATTGTATAATTTCACATTATTTTAAGTGTTTTTAATGCTAGTTTAGAATTTTTCGCGCGAATTTTGTGGTGGCCAGTATCTGGTACAACAATTTGCCCCCTATATAGTTATTGGCCGCCGTGGCCAACTACTAGTGTTAAGTGTAGAATAATATTTTTAGGACATTTTATGTTTTTAGCATTTTTGAGCACAAATTAAACATTTTATAGCGTTTTTTAGGTATTCTTAAATGTTTAACCAGTAGTTGGCCGGTGGCCAGTAACTAGTTTTTAGGGTGGCCAACTACTATACCTTTATGCTTTTTAAAGCTCTTTGCTTTTTCTTTAATTCACAAGTTCATGAGTATTTTTTTTAGATTCATAATGTCTAATTCAAGTAAAACTAAAACACATAGTCAAAAATACACGGAAGCTGATGTACAGAAAGCCCTTACAGCAATTAAAAATGGAACGAGCCAGAGAAAAGCAGCCCAACAGTTTAATGTTCCGAGAGCTACTCTACAGTTTAGGACAAGTGAAAATTTTCACGATAAAACCACTCGTGGTCCAACTTCTATTCTTTCGTTGGACGAGGAAACTCGACTTAAAGACTGGATTTGTGCATGTCAGAAAAAAAGGTTTTCCTGTGAGGATAGAAGATGTACAGCATTCAGTCAAAGGATTTTTGGATGCTAATCCCCGCAAGAATCCATTCATAGACAATATGCCTGGAAGAGGGTGGTACAGGAGCTTTTAAAGAGAAACCCAGAAATAACCCTAAGGACTCCAGAAGCGATTACCGCGGCAAGTTCTAATATTTCCGAAAATGATATTCGGAAATGGTTTAGTGGAGTGGAACAATACTTAGATAAAAAAGGTTATAGTGACATTCTTAAAGATCCATCACGTATTTTTAATGGCGATGAAACGTGTTTTTATCCATGCCTGAAAAATAAAAGAGTGTTAGCTGTAAGGGGAAGCAAAAATGTTTACGAAATTGAACATCACTCGAAAGTTAATTTAACAGTTATGTTTACGTTTGCAGCCTCTGGCGATCTTACACCGCCCATGGTAATTTATCCTTATAAGAGATTGCCATCAGACATTGTAAAGTCGGTACCTGCTGGATGGGGAATAGGTTGTAGCGACTCAGGGTGGATGAAAAACGAAAATTTCTTTGAATATATAGGAAACGTATTTTATAAACATTTAGTTGCCAGAAAAATTAAATTTCCAATAATATTGTTTGTTGATGGGCATAAAACTCATATGACCCTTCAAACTAGCGAATTATGTTCAAAGTTGCAAATAATATTAGTGGCTCTCTATCCAAACGCAACAAGGATAATGCAAACCCTTAAAAATTGGTTGGAACAAAGCAGTTTTGAACTTCAGAAGGAAAATCCAAATTCTGTGGTAACCAAGGAAAACTTTGCCTTAGTATTGAACAGTGCCATAAGTTCGTTAACGTCAGTTTCTATAATCAATGGTTTTAAAGCAACTGGGTTATATCCTTGGAACCCGTCAGCAATTGATTATTTCAAATGTTTGGGAAAGAACACCAGCAAAATCAAAAGAAACTGTTTCTGAAGAAGACTCCATAATCTATGCCGAGTTTAAGAAAGTAGTTGGGACTGAAAAGATAAATATGTTCCAAAATAATGGATGTGAAGATCCGAATGAAGATGCACAAATTTTATATAATATACTCCAGTTATTCAAAATAAGTCAGATGATGCAAGATCTAATTTAATTGATACTAACTCAGATGATCTAACGCGTGATGAATATATTCCGTTTGCCGACAGGAGAATAATGATCGTGCTGATATTATTGCTTCTTCATCTGATATCCCAGATACTCTAGAACAGTTAACCACAATCGAAATAGAAAATCTCGTAACGGACAGTAATAATATATCATCAACTAGGCTTTCTTCATGCAACCGTTCAACTTCAAATTTTAAGTTAACCACATATAACATAGACAACATTCCTATTATAAATATTAGTTCACCTAATCTTCCCTCCACTTCCTATAATTATTCGTCTCCGACGCAAGTAGAATCACCTTATCGGTCAAATTCTGGACAAAAGGAATTTATAAATGGGCACACCGAGGAGAAATCATCTATTGACAAATTCTTTTTTTTGGCCGAAGACTCCAGAACGTAAAAAAAACGGAAAGACTTCCGTTTGTGCTTACATCCTCAGATCGGCAAAACATAGAAAAACGTAAAATACAAGAAAAATTAGAGAAAGAATTATTGAAAGAAGAAAGGAAACAGAAAAAAATAGAAACAAACAATAATAAAATAATTGCACAGAAAAATAAGAAAACAAAAACGTATATACCTAAAGCTAAACAAATAAAATATAATAGCAAAGTCGGAGAAAGAAAAACAATAGTAAAAGTTGATGAAATAAATTGCACAATTTTGAAAAGAGGACTTAAAGTTCATCTGCCGGAGAAAAAGTGCATTCAAGAAATCGATGAGCCTAACACGGAATCCACAAATTGTCAGTTTAGTGCGGACATTTTTGTAGCACCAAACGTATTTCTAATAGTCGCCCATGTGATGGTGGAACAAACGTTGAAGATACTGAAAGACCCAATTCAACCCATAAATCGGAAAGTGAAGATTATCTGAATGATTTCAAAAGCTATACAAATACTTCTACAAGTGTTATCAATTCACCTGATACTAGATCTACCTTGAAAAATGAAAAGTTTTCAGAGTCAAAAAACCTTTTTTTTAAAATAGTTTTCAACTGCAATCGTCAAGCCATTCATCATTGACTAGAAATTTACCAAATTCAACTAAACGAAAACTATTTTCAGAAAAAGAAAATGAGACCCCTAAATCCAAGGTGTTTATTATTTCTGATGTCACTACAAAGCCAAATAGCAAGCATGCAAATAATGTTTCCACTGGGATATGTTATGCATGTACTATGAATATCACGGGTCTAAAATCAGGAAAAAATGCCACTTTTGTACAAGAACCTATCATCTTGCTTGTGTTAAAAACCTCAACAATCAGAAAATAATGATAAGTTTGTGTGCAATAGCTGTAAAGTTAAAAATAGTTTTTCCTAACAAGTGTGCAAAGTGATACTTTCCCATATCTACCAAAAGCAGTAGTAAGCTTTGAGTGTAGGAAAAACATTTTGTGCAAGTGTTAGAAACAATATTTTTTCTAAAAGTGGATGTTAAGTAGGTAGGTACTAGGTATATTAATTTTTCATTTTAAAAAACGTTTCTGTTTGATTTTGTTAAAATAACATTTTGCTAATAAATTATTTAGGATTTTCTACAATAATGTACAAAAGCGTGCGCAAAGTAACTTTGTGTATGCAAATAAATGTGCAAAGTACTTTATGCTCGCTTGTAGAAAAATATCTTATTTTGTCGGGCTAAGCTCTATATTTTTCAGATGGCCAATTACTGGTATATAAGTAGGCCAACGACTGTGACTTTGTGGCCAATAACTGAATTTTTTGTATGCTTTCAAAAATTTGTATTTTGATATTATTTAGAGGAATTAAGTTACAAAATAAAATTTTGTTCCTAATATTTGAATATGTAATTATTTGAGAAAAAAATACTGCATTATTCGTGGTGTAGTAATTTTAGAATTAACTGAAAAATACGTCTCTAAAATCCTTAAGTGGCCAATAACTGTACCCGTTACCCTATGTTGATAAATGGTTCCAAGCGGTATCAGAGTTTGGGAATAAAAGCATTGTGATGTTGTACAGAACTTTCAAAGGATCATTGCTGAATCCTGGTTGTTGTGGATAGTTTTGGGATAACTTGTGGTTGCGTCAAAAGAGGACTTAAAACAAACCGGAGAATTGTTCTGTTCCAATGGTTAATTATTGTAGCAGCTCTTCGCTTGTTTTTGTTTTTAATTAAAACGGAACATCCCAGAATCCACCACGAAGAGGTGGCTGCAAAACGGATTCTCTAATATTTGTTTCAATACGTTTCTTTGCTAAATGGCACAGATTTCACAAACAAAAACGGTTTCATCGTCGTTAGTGTCTATATTGGCACAGGAGTTGTGTGCGTACTGGTGACACTATAAACAGAATATTCATCTTTTAGTAGACTTTAAGTCCCGGCAATATCAGCATTCTGTATCTTGTTTATTTTCTGTATCTAAAAAATCAGATTTTCTTTTAAATTTACACATTTTTTTGGAAATCCTTTCTCTTTTAATATATTTTTTGACTTTTGTTTTATTACATTCTTGTCTGCCTCTAAGGATAAATTTCTTTCTGTTCGCTCTACTTTGTTGGCCTCTATAATATCGCTTTTTTTTCTTGGTTTCTTTCAATTCTTGCAAATAAGGCAATGAACTAACAATTGTCATTTTTATCTTTTGTTAGTTGTCCTTTGCTTATTTTGTTGAACTTTTGGTTTATCATTTTTATTCATCCACATTCAAACTTCTCCTCATAATAAAGGCAGGAATTATTTAAACCAAAAAAAAAAAATTTCGACTGTTGTCCAGTCAGTTTCGTTTATTTCTGCCCATCCTCGTGGTGGTAAACCTAACTAAAATTTTTGTTGCTTTTTACGTGGAAAAATAAGCAGAAGGGGCATATAAAAACCCCACTAGTTAAACACGTATTTCTACGGTCAGCGTTCGACCTCTCGCACAGTTCGTGATTACCCCAACTTGCCTCTTTCCTTTTGTTGCCAATATTCTCGAATATCCTTTGGGATTTACTGAGATTCTTGTTTTATAGCAATTATCGCAACTATCTTGACGCCCGTCAATTTATATTTGTCAATACACTCAGTCAGCCATGTTTAAAACTGGGCAACAGCTAAGCAATTAAAATTGATGACACAAGCTCCGGGGTGGCTTAGGTGAACGTACAGTATTATCAGCATGTTGCTTCAAGAAATCAGCCATCCAATCTTTTCCAGTCATTTCGCATTCATTGTTAAATTTGTTAGGAATGTTGTTGCAAATTGCTAACTGGTACGCCAATCTGCGTGGATCTTTCATACATAAACCGAATAGCCGTTTTTTCATATCTTTGAGATAGGTCGCAAACTTGAGTTCCTGCTCATCTGTAAAGACGCATTTAAATTTTCCTGCTTTCTTATTTATTTTCAATGCTGGATTGTTTTGCTTTTTCGTAAGTATCTGCCCAAAGTTGATTTTGAAACATTGAAATGAGATGAAGCTCTATCTAAACCCAGCTCTCTATTTATTACTGCTGATATTGCCTGCTCCATCTCACCGAGAGATCACTTCTGCCGATTTGTTTTTTTTAATATAGTTACAAACCATCTGAAATTAATAAATGTCCCAATCAAAACTAGACCTGAAGAAGAGCAATCAGACGTTTGGGCAGAACGAGACGCATCTTATGCTGCCCGCCCCAGACACACAGTTTGTTTCAACATATAATTATGGGGTTATACACTGATATTTTTTTTGCCATGTTTACATTATTCTACATACATTCATACCTCCGTATACAATTTTCAATCAACTGCAATTAACAGAATGTTACTCACCTTAGAATGAAAACACTAAATTTATCAAATTACCCATCTTCAATACAAATTAAAATTCGAAATCTAACGCAATCAGACCCGTCGCTTAAACTAATTTGGTAAAGCATTAAAGCTATAAAGTGGAACGATTATTTTGGTGTGACTGGAAAGGACGCGTGTGGGAGTCTTTGAAACAGGTCGTAGCTGGTTTGGTTATTAACCAAAATAAGGCAATAATTTCCAGTATTTTAGTTATTTATTTATTTAATCTACATTCTACATTTGGTTATGGAGTTCAAAAATAATCATCAAAGAAGAAACCTGATTTTTATCTTCACACAGGACTGATGTTTTAGTGTGTAAATCTTAACTTCAATTAGTACCTATTGTGCACCCAAAGATACACGAAATCAAAGAAAAGTTAATTTAACAAGTTTAAAAAATTAGGGTTTTTATGAAAATTTTCAAATTTAAAATTAAAAAAGGAACCTCAAGATGTCATCGCACATTGCCGATTTTTTTTTTTTTTTTTTTGAGTAAAATGTAATTTAAAAAGATAACTAATGCACACCCAGGGATATCAAATTTTAGAAACTTTTTTTATTGCTTCGCACGGTGTAATCAATGTCACTCAGTTTATATTTCCTATATCAATTGTTAACCTGAGTTGGATCAACTTCTATCCTTCAAGTATTGATCCTCCGCAGCCATATTTTTCAAAGGTCTAAAATTTAATCAACAATAAATAAATTACCTGACTCTTTCTTGTATTAGACATTGATAAAGCAAGATACAATGCGTCTTGTTCAAAATAATGTAGTGCTTGATTATCAGTGCATGTTTTCAGAAGCAACGAGTAATTTTAATTTATAAATAACAACCCTTTCAAAATCACTATTGTTTGGTGCTTTGTTTGTAAAAATTGTATTATCTATTAAGCACTCATAAATTAACTTTGTATTTAGGGTTATCAGAAGTAACCATCACGACAAGCTAAACAATATTAATCATTATTACATCTGGATGGTCTACTAAGAAAAGATGGCAAAAAACCAGATGGTGTGAATCTCTCTAGATTTTGAATTTAGAAATAACTTTGACAAAATGCTCTGATCATCTGTACCTCTACAGTTGGAATAGTAGAGAGTACTGGGATTATTAATTTTAAATGTGCAGAACTTACATAACAAACAAATGCAAACTTCATTTCTGTTTAAAAAGTGCTGAATCGAGTTATTTAACAACACCTACATTTACTGAGTTTTCTGATCAATCAATTTTTGAATATATCATAGGAACTATCATTAGTTTTATAGTTGAAACACATCTCCTGACAATCATACACGTATATTGTTTTAGAAACAGTCGCAATCTCTTACACTTATTCATGACATACAATTCTTGATGTAGAGTAGTTATCATGCACTAAAACATCTCCGGGCAATTTTTTTTTTCAGAAATTTATTTTCTTCGTGATTATGTCAGAGAACCCCATCTGATGACAAAGCAAGCAATTTTAATTACATCACTAATAGCACGATTGATAGCTTATAAAAAAGTCTTTTTAAGAGCACCAAACGTTAAGCCCTTTTGAATTTCCGACATTTATTTTCAAAAAGTTCAAAATTCTTAACCCCTTTTCTTTCAGAGATAGAGCAAAAAGCATTTAACAAAAAATATTTGAATTCGTCTCAATTTTAAAACAGCATTCACTCTACATTTCGTTAATATACGAAAAATTTCATGAAACGGGTTTTCAAATTTAAGATGGTATCTACGCCTCTTGGTGGCCATTTTAAAAACTCGAAAATGATATCCAGCATTTTCTCTTGGCTACCTATTTTTCTCTTATAATTTTTACACGGTAAGAGGTTTTTGAGATACAGTCACTTACCTTACTTCTGAACACAAAACCTAAATATCGAAATTTAATTCGACTAATTTATGTAAATATGTAGCTACATCACTAATTTTTTTATTAAAAATTATAAAGAATTTATTTTATTTACAGTAGATAAAAGCTTTTTATTTCTTTGTTGACAACATTAAAAGTAACTAACTGTTTATAGATTTTTTTTTTTAAATCAAAATTTGGTTGTTAAAATTGCATTGTGTACGCTACTGCCAGAATGAGATAAAACCCTTTTTCATTTAAATTTATAATTAATTTTTGTTAATTAAATTGAAAATTAGATACAAATAATGAAATTATATGTCGACGAAACAATTTTTATTGTTGAAAAATGTGCTTTTGTTAGAACTTGATGAGAGTTTTGCTTTGTTTGCTAAATTGAAACTGAAAGGTAATAATTTTAATAACTATGTATCAAATATTGTGTATATATTAATTTTCATTAAAATCGGGTAACAACTATTTGTTGAAATTTGCATTATGACGAATTATGATATGTTTGAATTAACTTTTTTTGTTATTAGAATTGAAAACTACTGAACCAATAAATTTTGTTTTGATTACCTGTCATAAAAAAATTTAAAAACAAAAGCGTTCTATTATTTATTTCTACTGTAACTCAAAATCAAAACCATTTTACAACAATAAGCAATACGTAACCGTCAAAAATTGTCAAAACGGCTTTAGTGACACGTTAAAAATATTCAATTACAGTGGTTAGAATAGTTTATTTATGATACAAGTGTTTGAAGTAAGGTTTTCATGCGCGAAGTTTAAAACACGAGCGACAGGTAAGTGTTTTAAACGCATGTCTTGACATACGTGAATTATACAATATTTAATGGACGTCAGAACTAATTTTTGGAAATACGCACGGTTATTTAAAAGTCTCACACAGTTATTTAGTAATTAATGTGCTGATTATAAGTTAGAAGTGGATAAACAATTGCTTATTCTACTGCTCTGAGTGAGGCAATGAGTTAGTTCAAATGAATTTCTCTTTTATGTTAATACGTGATAATTAGCAACAAGTAAACAACACGCAGTGCGGACGTAGCTCTGCAGTTAAGTGCGTTAGTTGCTAAGCGGAGACCTCAAATTTTTCGGCCGTACTCTCTCGCAAGGCAATGTCAAACCAGCGAGAGTATACTTGCTTAGTAAACCTCTCAACTTAAGCCGTTTGAAATTGGTGTTAAGCTGTAGGTCCCATGTATATGTGTCTACAACACTTTCTAAGTTGTCATATGCATTAAATATTATAAAGGCATCCGAAAAATCCATTATAAACTTCAGTAAATTACTATTATGATAAGTAAATATTTCCTCCTATAAGTTTTCTTTAAATGATTTGTTCTTCGTTGAGGAGGGGCACCAAATAACCACTAAGTCGTTTGTTTCTTGCAACAGAATGTGCACTTTTTCAGGTCTCTGTTTATTAAAAAGGAATACATTTAAAAGTAAATTTTTAATAAATAGAGGCCTGAATCAACGAACAACAAATCATTTAAAGTAAATTGCTATTATTTTTCTAACAATTACGTGACATTCTTGGAAGTGAGATAAATACCTAAAACAAGCGTTTTGCGCAGAACTTTACATTGTTTCGATACTAACAAAATGTGTAAAGGAGTATCGAAAGTGGACGGCGATATAAAGCATTTTACTCGAGAAATAAAATAAATGTCTAACAGCTTCGCCACTCCCAACTTGATAATTTTAATATAAAAAGTAAAAAATATTTGTTGTAGGAAAAAAATCAATTGGGAGTTTTGGAGTTGTGATATGGACCCGAAGGGGTGTAGACCTAAAAAATCTAAGTAATAAATTTAGGAAACAACTGAAATTGGCTACCGGTAGTTAGAGAAACGGTGGTCTATTGTCAAACGAAGAAGAAAAGAATCATCTCGACAGCGAAATCATAACTAATAATTTTATTAATAAGGCGTGACGCATTTTAAAGCAAACTATAGATGAAAGACGTAGCAAAGTGCAAAGCGCCATAAACCAAGGTATGATTCAAAACAAACGTATGTATTGTCGACTATTAAAGTAATTAAGTACTTATACTTTTATACGGTTTAGGAAGTTACTCTAGTAATAGAGATCTTTTTTGTCTTGGAAGCTAAAAATCCAAAAAGCAATTAATTTAAAGGTCTTGAACGTTTCATTCTAATCGGTTGTTTCATTCGTGTAAAAACAAAGCTTGAGATATCAACTTGTTCGTTTTGCATAATAGTAAACAAGAAACCTATGCCAGCGTAAGCTGGAGGTAAGTAAAAAAGTTAAAGTTTATACCTGCATTTACAAATTTTAATTTTATTAATAATTCGAGGATATGCAAAGTGGTTAAACTTACAACATTGTAAGTTCTACGTTCCTATTTGCAAAAAAGGGTTTCTTTGTCTTTTTCGTTCTTTTAAAAATAAGAATTGATTGCTAAGTTACTTAATCCATATGACGAGATACAGCAGCCGGATTGCAAAAATACAAATTGACGAAGATATCTCACAACAGTGAACCACATTTCATATAATCCCAATGCACAAAAAGGGGAATATGAAAAATTCCCAGATTTATTGGGGAATTAGTATTCTACAATCACTTTTCAGTCTTCTTGGTAGAGTAATAAAATATAAAATGCTGGAACACATAAGGAACTTTAGAAGTAAAAAAGTGAGTTTATAATTTGTATAACATGTCTTGATATTTGTTCGGTGAAATTACTAATCGAGAAAAACAGAGAAAACATATATTAACACATATGACATTTGTCGATTTACAAAAAGCATATGACAAGGTACCAAGACGTCTGTTGTGACAAGCAATGAGCACTATACCAAAATACAACAGCACAAATTAAATTAGGCAATAAATTGACAAAGACCATAAGTATATGTAAAGGATTAAAACAGAGGTGCACATTATTTCCCTTATTACTTTATTATACAGGGTAGTTTTTATGTATGGAACTAAGGCTCTGTAGCCAAAACGGTTGAAGGCATCATTCTGGAAATTTTAGGGATCAAATCTGAAGCTATTTCACATAATTTGACACAATCATTCTAATAATTATTTTTGCAATTATTTGAATTATCGCCTTTTTAATTTAGGTGGCGATGCTTTTGACACGTTACCTAGGTAACGTTATAACGTCAAAACATCAGTTATTCTCATTACTAGTTCATTATTATTCAATAATTAGAACCGTCTCGTAAAATGAATCAGCTAACTGAATCAGAAAGATTACAAATTCTTATGATGGTTGGTTACGGCGATAGAAAACGCACGCATAAAGAAGTTTGCCAACTCTTCAATGCTGAAAACCCTGATAGGAATCCTATAGTGAGGTCTACTGTGACCAAGAATTTACAACGGTATAATATTACTGGGAGTGTTAAGAACCGTCGCAGAAGTGGCCGACCAACAACAGTGGCTACAGAGGATAATTCACTGGCAGTATTAATGGATGTAGTTCATCAGCCCAAAACATCAGCATATCAGCTTGCACTAAACCATAATAAATATTCAAACTCAGTTACAAAGTAAATAAAATAAGCTTTCAAATGATATGTCACATGACCCATCTTGCTATTTAAAAAATTCAAGATGGCGGCCGTGTCAAAAATTATCCAACAAAGAAATTTTTTGATTTAGTGTCAAATTATGTGAAATAGCTTCAGATTTGATCCCTAAAATTTCCAGAATGACGCCTTCAACCGTTTTGGCTACAGAGCCTTGGTTCCATACATAAAAGCTACCTTGTATACACTACTGCGTGAATCACCACCAACAGACCGAGTTTATAGAAAATATTAAAAAAGTTTTACAACTTTTGTCATTGAAGTAACAATCACGTTGATAAATATTACATTTTAAAATTATTTTGAAATATACTGTATATTTCAATATATGACACCTCATATATAATTGCGTTTTTTTAATTGCCCATAAAAAATTGAGTATCTTTTTTTGAAGATTTCTATATCTAAATACAGAGTGTCTTTTTCATAAACTTTGAAGTATTAGAAAATAGTATATTTCATTAGGAGTCCAGAAAACGAGCTTTTCCCGTGTGCGCGTGACAAAGCGCGGGAAAAGCATTTATGGACGTGTAATGAACGATACTTTCATTATACCTCTCTGGAAAAAAAAGAAAGCAAAAAATATACACATTATTACAAACCTTTATTTTTAAGTATGAACGAACAAATACATACAACATGTATCTTTAATTTTTATCAAATGAAATATTTATTGTGCAATTTGTGTTGTTATAAATATGCAATCCGTTAGTAGCCAATTTATTTTGTAAAATTGTAGTTGATGAAGTCGAAGGTACTGTATTAGTATTTATTTCTTGATCTGCTCCAATAACAATGGTTTCTGATTTTGACGTTGGATTTTGTACCTGACTAAACAATTTACGAGAAACTTCCACCTTTCTGTTTACCGATTCTTCGATATAGCCTTCAGCTACAGTCGAAGAATGCCAACCACCATGTCGTTTTAGAGTAAGCAAATCCCTCCGCTTTCGACTAATATAGATGCTGATGATCGTCTTAGGCCGTGTCCTGTATATTCTTCAGGATTTTGTAGGTTCAGATACTCTGCAATGTGTTTTGTTACACCACTTATAGTGTGACAACCTGCATGTTGTGCATAGCATCTACCATTGCGGTATGCAATAAATAATCTTCTACTATGCATACTTGTAGGTCTTAATTTAACGTATTTACGATATAAACTGCACGGATCAAAAGGACATCCTTCCTTTGTAATTGTGAAGCTTCTTGATTTGTGATTTTTGCCATCTCGAAGGAATACCACCAAAAACGGCCATTGTCTTCTACGTCTTCCAAAGTTAAACGAATCAAGTCATCTCTTCGACATGCTCCGAAAATACCAAATGTTAAAATTACTTTAGTTAACAACCACTTTTCATCTGGTGCTTCAAGTATGAATTTAGTGACTTGATCTGCAGTTAGTACTTTGGACTTTTTCGGTGTGTAACCAACACTTTGTCGTTTGAGAAACGCAGTAGTTTTTGGCAAATTAGTAACATTAAAATTTTCTTTTACTGCCAAACAACTTTTTACCATTGAAAATCGACTCCATAAAGTTGAAGCTTTCATAGATTTTGCTTTGTCGGACAAATAAACGAGAAGAATATTATCACTTACTGTGTCAATCTTCTTTTGTTGACGCCACTTGCAAAATAGACGGTACTCATTCTCATCTCTTTCGCAGGACCTCTTGGGCAACAATCCTGCACTTATTATTGCCGCTTCACGTGATATTTCTTCTTCTGGAGAAATCATTTGATAAATACTTTGAACAATAATTCTAAACACTAAGAATTGTCACACAATACAAGCGTTGTTTAGTGTTGCTAAGGAAACTAAACAAAAGTCAACAAATGTTTTACTAGTAGCGCACGGGAAGTTTTCCCGTGCGGGCGCACTGGAAAAGTCGATTTTCGGTGCGCCAAATAAGCATGTAAAGATAGTGTTTTCAGAGAGTCATTAAAGTCATTATCTTCCAATCCAACAAGTTATAACAAATTTACTCTTACGCCTAAACAGTTGGATATTAGCTGAATGTATTCCAAGATTTAATACTAAACATCTCTTTACAGGGTGTTTAGAATTTTCAAGTTGATTATTAGATCATTCACTATGTAATATGAGCCTTATTTTAAACATGTATGTTATGCAAACTTAATGAAGAATTGTTTGAAACAAAAACGTCTTTCAGGATTGGACGTTTCGCCACCTATCGTAAGTGGCAAGTAATGTTTATTCAAAGAATTTCTAGTATTTTGAGCATTCTTTACCGACAATCTCAACTTCAAACTGCTTCATTTAAGGTATATTCTTATTGCAAACAGTTATAAGAAAGAAGTTATCCAAAAGTCATTAGCCGTCACACCCATCCTCACCCTCAAGGTTTAAAAGAGATTTCTTTTACCACTTTAGAGACAATTCCAGCTTTTTCTCCCTTCCATTTACAAGGTTACTGATCGAATAGGCAATCTTCTTCAAAAAAAAACGGCATTTAACCTATTTTTACACCTTCTAACAAAATCTTCTTAAAGTGTATATTGTATTCTTTGTAAATGTGGTTTAGTATATATAGGTGAAACTGGTCTTTCTATTCGTACACGTATCGGAACATGGCGGTTGTGTTAGGTTAAAACAAATCTGCTGTGGCTGAGAATCATTTTGATATTAGTCACAAAATAAATTTTGATAATTCCGCTTTGGTTGCCAAATCTTCTTTCTTTTTCAATCAGAGAAAATTAGGGAGAGTATAGAAATCATTAAGCATCGAAACAATTTTAATCAGCGTCGAGGTTAACAACCCTTGACGTTATCTCTTCTATATATACGAAATATTTCTCTAATAACTCAGACTTTTTTTAGTCAAGAATCTGGTGTGAACTTTATTTCGTTTGTTTCAAGTTTCTTGCTCTGATAAAACCCCCTTACAATATAAGTTGGCAAATACGGTTACCTTTTCGAGACGGTCCAATCCCGGAAGATGTTTTTGTTTCAACAATGACACCGGCCGTGTAAGCGTCAATTCCTAATTAGTGAAGAATATACGCAGATGCCTACAATACACTCGAAGAGATAAAATCCAAACCGAAAGGGTATGGAGAGAAATGGACGTAAAATAATCAATCACAAATAGGTTAGACAAAGCGTTCAAATGCTACAGACATCAGACAAAATGTGGCCAAAGGAAATATTGGCGTGATAGAAGAAAAAGAGGACGACCAGCCGTCAAAGAACGGTCGTAACGACCGGTTGTCGTACGATTGAGTGGTTACATTGTTTGCGATGCGTTGCATCCGAAGTTTCAGTTCAAAATGGATGACGAAGGGGATTTATATTTCCTTGAAAATAGTTGTTATGGTGTTAAATAAAAAAGAAAATATTGGGTTAATAATATGTACTTAAGGAGAGACCAGGAAGGGAGTACGGTACCCTTTTCAAGGAGTTGAGCAAGCAGCCACAAAAGTTTCATGAGTACTTTAGAATGTTGCCTTCAACATTCAACTATATACTAAATAGAATCCACCAACGACTCGAAACATATTCTAATTTTCGGAAAAGTATTGATCCTGGACAAAAATTAACTGTAACACTTAAGTAAGTATCATTTATTTAAATAATAATTCACATCCTTATTGAAAACTGTGGAAATATCTAGCAGCATTTTCTGACTCTTGGGAAGCGTCTTCGTAGCCGATATTGTGTGGTGATAGGTCTGTTTGTTTAGTAAAAGAGTCAGCTGGCGGACTAAAAACTCGTGATTGTGTCGAGGATTGTGCAGTAGATGTTGAAGCATACGTTTCACATGGAGAAGCTTGCGGAGTAGAAATAGTGTTTTGGGGTGGATTCTGATACTGATCGTTAAGAAAAAGTTGTTGCATATTGAGTCTCATTTGCATATTTCTCGTAGATGGAAGAGCCTGCATAAGCGGCAATAAGCTCATTAAGAAATGATAATTACTATTGTTGGAAAGGACATTTTTTGCTGCATACGCTGCCAATTTTTGTTTTCTATGTTGATAAGCGGCTCATACACATCTGTAGACTCTTTTCTCTTCTGTTGCAGGTTACTGCGGTGTTCCCTTACGACTTTCTCTCTAGCAGGAGTTCGAAAACCAGAACTATTTTCTATTGCATCTTGTTGTGTTGTCTCATCTCTATCAAATTGACTTTCATTGCCAACTTCTCCACTATTTTCATCGGTATCTACATTATCCTCCACATTTTGTCCTCCATTTCCTTCATCCCTCGGAATATTAGCAGTTGATGGTCTTGCACTTAATGTATCTTTTATAAACAGCATCAATTCGAAGTAGGCCCATTTGATTTTCTTTGAACTTCCACCTGCATCTCCAGATCTACTGCTTTGTGTTTTTTGCAAATTCTCTGCGGAATGTATCTCGCAAATTTCTCCATTTGCCTCTTACCGCAACACCTACAAAGATACAGTAACTTAAACTTGTCATTAAATAAGCCAAATGATCTTGTGTTCAATTTCTACTATACAGGGTGAGTCATGTAGGTATTTGTATTTTTTGCATATTATTTGCTATAGAGCATTGTGTGTATAAAATTTGAATGTTATTATGTCGGTCCTGGAATTTCAACTTTGAGATCGCTAATCAAATGCTCTAGTAGTATCATGTTTTACCAAAAAACTGGACCAAATCGTTCCTCATGACTGTATATTCTTTTTAATTGTTACGTGAGAATGATAATAAATATATTTTTTAGGTTTTTATCGACCGGGATGTCTTTCAGAAGCCTTGCATTCTAATTTAGAATGTCTCATTCAACAATAAGAAATATCGTTTACGAAGTATGCCAAGTAATATGGGAAGAATTCAATACACAACATATGCCATTTCCGACATCAGCAGTGCACAAAACTGTAGCTGAAGACTTTTTAAGAAATGGAATTTTCCACAGTGCATAGGATGTATTCATGGAAAACATATAAGGCTGCGTTGTCCACCAAATTCCGGTTCCATGTATTGGAATTATAAATCTTATTATTCTATTGTTCTACAAGCAGTTGCTGATGCGCATTGTAGATTTTTGTATATTGATATCGGATCATATGGAAAACAAAGTGATGGAGGGATTTTTGCTGGCAGCAGTTTAAAAGAACGATTAGAAAATAAAACTTTTTGCCTACCAGAGGATCAAACTATTCCAAATACAGATATTACCATTCCATATGTGCTCTTGGGCGATGAAGCCTATCCTTTAAAGGTGTATTTAATGAGACCCTATTCTGGTCGTAACCTCAGTGAGCAAGAAGAGATTTATAATTATAGATTATCCCGAGCAAGGAGGATTGTTGAATGTGCATTTGGCATACTATGTTCCAAATGGAGGATCCTCAAAAAGACATAGAATGCCATCCAGACAAAGCAGATATTATTGTTAAATGCGCATGTATTCTTCATAATATAATTATTGATAAGGAAAAGATGTACCGAAAATAATTTTAAAATGTACCCTGAGGTAATCAGTGTTTCACACAACAATTATAATAGAATTACACGAACCAATAATCGTTCAACTGTAGCTGCATATGCTGTGCGAGACAAATTGAAAAATTATTTTAGCAGCCCTATAGGGTCAGTGCCTTTTCAAGTAAAATGAAAATTTGTGTAAAAATATGTATGTATTATTGTTTATTTTCAAGCTAATTAAATTTTGTATTCTACCTACTAGCTAAATATAAATATGCAAAATATTTACTTACTTGTTTCTTCCATTTCCTTTGCTACCTCTTCCCATCCCTTTTTACTATAACTCTATTATGGTAGTCTTTACATGTTTGATCCCACAACGGCTTCCTCGATTGAACACATAAAATTAGCTTTTCTAAGTCCATTTTAAATAAATCTTCTCAATTATTATTGAATGCCACAGGTGACAGCCTTCTATATCGTTAATATCGTACGATGTCGCCGAGAAAAACAAACACGTTTGTTCTTCTCGCTTAGTCGGCCGACATCGCACGATAACATCCGACTAAAACGCAGTTAATGTAACCGCACACCTTTAAATTAGTTTGTTTGTTTTATTTCCGACATCGTACGACATCGCACGACTAAAAAATCGCACGTACCCGCATCCAATGTAACCATTCACTAAGGATGTACTTAAAATAGTACTCACCCGTAAAATTGAAAATTGTGGTTAGACTTAACAAAAATACCACTTTTTTTATTATATGATGATATTAGTTTCATTAAAAGTTTTACCTTTGCTTCGATAACAGCTCGACTACTCAGTGACATCCCTTCGGGTACCATCGCCTTACAAAAATTACTCTGCACTACACTGTTTCTATGTTATTTACTACTAACGGTTACCTTATTTTGTTGACTATTAATATTTACTGTTAATGTTTTTTATTTATTTAATCAGATATATTATAAAACTATGGGCATCCCTAAGAAAACTAACAAAGTATATAATAACAGATTTTTTTTCCATAAGAAAAACTAAAGGGTTTTTAAATTACTTCTATACTAATAACCCACTTTGTATAGCTACATTGTTAATTATGGAATAGACAAGGTTTAAAGTAAATCCTAACCGAGAACTTTAATCAATGCGCCATCAACTATTTAAATAACAACATTAATACACCGGCATATATGCGACACAATAAACTACCCTCTCGATGTTCTTCGTGAGAAACGTTAATTAATTCTTACACAGTACATTGTTTTAAATTGTTACTATTAATTAATTAATTGTTTACGTATTGTTAAAATTATTGCATTTAGTTATTAAAACAACAAAATGTTTGTTATTTCGAAAGTAATACTTTGTAATCGGGACTAGCTATTTCCAACATATTTATTTATGAAGTGATTTTCAACGTAATACCATTTTAAATATTGTTTTAATTTGCATATATTTTCACTATACCTACTCGTTAATTTTATTAAGACTAGATTAAAAACCAAAGCGCAGAAGTTACTAAAGTATTTGTCACATCAAACTTATTATACACGCTTTCAAAGAATTTGCATATAAGGGAGTTAAGTTTAAGTAAATTATAATATAAACAAAATACGATCAATAAAATGTAAAGTAATTTTAATTTTACGGAACCTTAATTTTGCGTACACAAGACGGGTAATGTAAGTAATATCATAATGACTTTTTTTTTGTAATTTTAAGAGGTATTATGTATTTTCATACGCATTTTTGCATACGAAATAAAATGAAATTGAACTGTAAACGTTTTAAAAGAGAGTAATTTAGGATTCACTTTTAATTTTGTTTTAGAACACGTTCTAGGATAATGTTTATCAAGAATTAAATGGTTGAAAATTTACGAGCAATTTAGACTTTAAATTTGCATTCGTATTTGCTGCAGGTGTAAGTTTTATTCAGTAAAAACACCGCAATAAATATACTTTTTTATTTAGAAGTACAGAAACTACCCTAAAAACTATTTATGATGGAATCAAATGTAAACCTTCATTAGTGGGTTAGCGGTAATATTTGTAAAATTTTTATTCTTTCAATTCACTTATTGGATTAAAGGGCCTTTTACACGGTCAGTTCAGTTGTCATTTCAGTTTCAGTCGAACTGTCAGTTTGTCCTGTGTGTAGAAAGTAAAAAATGATTGGATAACTGAGGCTGAGACGGACGACTGACAGGATGGGCAGACCTATTTGTTTCATTTCAGTTCTGGGAATTCGTGTGTGTAAACAACTGTGTCATGCTAACGTTCATATTAGTTCTCTTAAACACCTGTACGAGCAACTGTCGCTATATCGAAGGATCACGATTTTGTTGTCGAGTTCATTGAAATTTATAAATCTTCGCCGTGTTTATGGAACAAAACAGACGTTCGCTATCATAATGCTAAGTGAGGAAGCTGCCTACAATCTCCTATTGAATGAATATCAAGAATACTATGACAAGGCTACAAAAGCGATGGTAAAATTCAAAATTAATAGCTTACGCTTATCTTATAACGATGAACTTAAAAAGGAAAGACAGTGTAAAAAAGTGGAGCAGGAACTAAAGAGGTATACAAACCATCATTATGGTATTATGATCTTCTTTCGTTCGTCAGTGACCAACAGCCAAGTGTACTATTATGGACGACCTGTTTGAAAATGAGGAAATGGTAAGTGATTGAATATGCATACATTTCAATTTTACATTGCTACTTTATTGAAACATTGTTTAACTTAACTCAACCACAAACGATAGTTATTAGAAATATGTTTTGTGTACAGAGTCATCTTGCCATTGAACTTTTCCTTCATTCACAAAATATTCTACGAACAATATTTAGCATCATTATTAATATTGCCGCTGCTGGTGTCATTGTGTAGATCTACTAGTCCTTGCACTTCAATAAGCTCATTCAAATCCGGTGTAATGTATGAATGCTGAGACCGTACTAAGAAATTGTGAAGGTAACAGCATGTTAAGACGAGGATATTTATATGTGTTACATCTTTCAAATTTATTGCAGAATGGAATATTCTAAATCTACTGAACATTATGCCAAATGCATTTTCTGCTATTCTTCTAACCCTTGACAATCTGTAGTGGAAGACCATCAGATCGTAATTCAACTGTTTCTTATTAAATGGTTTTAAGAAGTGCCGCATCAGTGCAAATGCTTCGTCCCCGACGAATACATACGGAAGCTTGGTGGTACTATCTTTTAGATTTTTATCAGGAGGCACTGTTGGTGGTAAATTTTTCGTAAAACTTAGTATTGCTAATCACACCTCCATCTGATATACTTCTATTCATTCCTATATCACACATGAATTCATAATTTGAAACCACAATAGCCATGAGAACAATACTATGGAACTTCTTATAATTCCAGCACAATGAACCACTTCCTGTTGGTACAATTACTCCTACGTGTTTGCCATCGACTGCACCCACACAATTTGGAAACTGTCATCTATCAATAAACCCTTTAGCAACTTTCCTCCATTCTAATTTATTTTCCATTCATAAAAAAAAATAGAAGTTATAACATTATTAAACGGAAAATGAATTATTTACAAAAACACTAAACAATATTATTCTCTAATTATCTGTCATTTTTTCCGTACGTTTTATTAGAAATTATAAACTTACAGTGAACTTACAAAGACGTAAACCAATACGAATGATAACTAATACGGTACATGTAAATGATTTTCAATATAATATTTAAAATATAACGGTTAAATATAACGTTGCAATCACTGAGTTTGTGCTTACAGTTTTGGGGTTTACACTTGAAGCAGTACAAATGTGCTTTTCGCAAGTATAGCAACAACTATACTTGTGTGAGTAAGTACGTTCAGTTTCTGGTACAGTTTTTTTTTAAGGTGGACTTACCGTCCATTTGTAAAAAGGATGGCAATGATGATGTATATTGTGTACAGAGTGAATTATCAGATCAAGAGTTTACAAGACCCACTCCATCTCCATTATCAGAGAGCAGTAGTTCAATGGGGAGAAAACGGTCAGGGGTAATAATGAAGTAGCTTCAAACAAAAAGTGCTACAGTTAGTTGCTGAAAGGTTAAGAAAGGCTAACAATGTGTCAGTAGGAAAACACGACAGTTTTAGAAAACATGTTGCCGATGAATTGAATAATATCCCTCCAGAAATGGTTTCTTATGTCAAGAAAATTATAAACCTTGCTTTATTTGAGGGACACATGAAATCCTTGAATGCATTTTCATCAATAGTAACGCCTCAGCGGACAGACCACCTACAAAGCCACTTTTCTACACCACACCAGTCACAACATTATTTTTTAATGCCACTGTCGACACTGGGGCACACGCAGCCACCCACAGCCCGTTTAACCACTCTACAACTAATGAAAGTTAAATGTACTACGAATGTAGTACCTACAGAGGTACTGAGTAACCAAGCACCTACTGCAGAATATGTTTTACGATTTTCTGACAACTGAGATACTTATTTTATAAACAATGTAATCTAATATGATAGAAATTGTTTACTTTTCCCATTATTTTTTAATAAATATTTTCAGGCCCTAAGCATTACTTACCTTTATATAATCCTTGAGTACAGCAACAATAGCTTTACATGTTTTAGGTATTATTTTACTGAGACTTGAAGTTGATATCACTGTCTAAAATTTAAGGCTTTGGTAAGTGCTCCCGCTTACAAAAAGTCTCAAAATGGTACTCAGCCTTTTATGGGTGTTATAGCCTGCCTCATATTGGTATTCTCCTTTTATCAAAACGTCACAAGGCGTAATAATTGGAAATAATTTTCTTCACTCATGCGCAACTAATTTAACCAACCAGTTGGTTCTAAGCGAAGGTCTGTCATTAAAGTTACATGTGACATTCTTTTATGAAGCCAAGCTTTACTCCACTGCCTTCTTTTCTTCCGCTCTTTTTTCAGCACCAAAGCTAAGGCTATTGCAATGAGACACTCTTCATCCATAAGTTATTATAATATTACACATTTACTTTATTACGAACAATGAACACTTTTTAAAATGCGCACAACTCAAATCTTCACTTTGATCTGAAATCTGAACGGATCGGAAAACTGAACGGATTGTGTAAAATGCAAACATTGTTTGAACTGAAATGAGACAAGAACGGAAACTGAAACCGTGTAAAAGGCCCCTGATTTGAGACGGCAAGTTTCATATTGTTATTTTCACAAGTTTCACATTTGAACTTACAGCAACATAAATCCGCAAGTACAATAATTGATAGTTTTACGGTATACAAGGTTTGTCCAGAAAATACTCTTAATACACTTCTGCCAACGCCGTTTTCACTGTCGATAACATTGTTAAAAGTATTCAGTTGTGATGCTGTTTAATTGCCGTGTCGTTTCTGCCTTGTTGACTCCTACACCTCCAAAGCACCATTTTGCATTTCGGGAACAAGGAAAAATCACAAAAAAACTAAATCGGATTTGCAAAATGGGGCAGGTGGTCTAGTGGCGTAGATACAGGAGAGGTGTCACTTTTGCTCCACCATTTTCTACGCCAATGCCTATTTTTTAAATTGTTTATTTAGTTGGATTACTAGATTAATTTAGAAAAGAAAGTCACCTTTGTAAAATTTTAATTGGAGGCTCAGCTTACGAGATAAATAAATTTAAAAGTTCAAAATACTTTTAAAATAATACCTATATGGAAGTATTGGTAGGTTTCCTTATTAAAAGGCCTTCTATAGGAGTGGGATTATATCATAAAGAACTGGTTATTCTGTTTTTCGACGTTTCGGCAACTAAACTGTGTTGCCTTTATCAGGACGTAAAATACTGTTCTTTAATCGTTATTTTTCTTTAGGTAACAACATCATGCAATTAACAAACGTACGGCAAAAAACATCACAAAATAAATTAACATTAAATTACGTTAATACAAAAGATTATTTAATAAAAACAACAAGCAACTAAAGTTAGTCGATCTAACGTACAAACGTAATTTAATGTTAATTTATTTTGTGATGTTTTTGCCGTACGTTTGTTAATTGAATGATGTCGTTACCTAAAAAGAAAATAACGATTAAAGAACAGTATTTTACGTTCTGATGAAGGACACAGTTCAGTTGCCGAAACGTCGACAAAACAAGAATAACCAGTTTTTTATGATATAATCCCACTCCTATAGAAGGCCTTTTAGTAAGGAAATCTACCAATAATAAATTTAAAGTAATAGTATCAAGAAATTGCATATATGGAAGTAATTATTATGAAGTAGGCGGCAATTATATGACACTTGTCAGTATTTTTTAACGTTAAAATCAACAAAATGCCTTTCGATTCACCAATCAAGAACACGCCGATATTTACTTTTGGTTTATGGATTTTGTGACTAAACTTTGAAGGGATGTATCTTTCTTGGGGAGCGTTTTTGAAAAAATCAAAATATGTATATTGACTTATTATTTGATGGACTATCGAATGGTAAATTATTGCTACTATAACCTGGACCACACTGTATAGAAATAGTAACAAATGAAACACTATTTAATGATTAGGACAGCGGCATTTCTTGCGAGGTTATAGTTATCACATATTTTATTCCTTTCTATTTTAACTTTCTATTTTTTTATTATTTCTGACAATCGGACGACCACACCAGCATTCAGCCTCGATTGAATATATCGCTTTAAAAATTTAATAAACAATTTTGCATGAACTAATTGCGCTACAATTGCAGAGTTTGGGACACACTAAGTACGTATCATTATCTCTTATTTCTAGAAAGATTTATGCTATATATCAAAAAATGACACATCTACGAATTTAAAAAGAAAAACCCAAATATTTCACTTTTTCCGATTTTTCTTGGAAATTTATTACCTGATCGAGTCGAATTGGTGCTCATTTTATTCTCTATAACTTTTTTTTTACACCAATAATGTTGGTTTATTACTTTTCACTCAGGAAAAAAAGTGAGAAAAACACTTTTTTTGCATTTAAATGTTCATTAACAATATAATGACAATTCATTTTCGATAAAATATGAATATAAGGTACTTTATACTATTTATAATTACATGGCGCAGGCGGTATCCTACTATTATTTTTGTCAAAAATTTGCTTATTACGAGGATGTATTGATATCTAGTTAGCAAAAGGCCAGTTTCTGACATAAACAAAATATTGCGTTATCATAGCAACGAACAATAACTTATTACAAGTGTCAGTGTAAAGTTTGACATCAAAAAAGTAAACCAGAGTCACGCAATAAAGTCATCAAGTACTTATATTTAAAAGGGTTAAGAGGTAAGCAGATTTACGAAGATATGCTTAATACCCTTGGTGATCAATGTCCTTAGTATGCGACCGTCAAAAATTGAAATGCAAGCTTCAAAAGAGGTAAATTTTTCATTGAAGGTAATGACCGATCGGGAAGGCCAGTTTCTGTGTCAGTCCCCGAAAATGTCGATGCAGTTCATGACATGATTTTATCAGACCGTCGAATTGGGCTGAAACAGAATATTTCATACGAACGCGTTCATCATATGGTTCACGTCAATTTGGACATAAGAAAAATTGCTGCAAAATGGATCCCCAAATGTTTGAATGTTGACCAAAAGCGTGCAATGGTAGAAGCATCGCGTTCGATCTGTGCTCGATTTGAAAACGATGTAGACTTCTTAAACCGAATTGTTACTATGGATGAGACTTGGGTACATTTCTACGATCCAGAAACAAAGCAACAATCGATGGAATGGCGACACTCTGGTTCTCCAAGACCTAAGAAATTTCGTGTCCAAAATCTGCTGGAAAAGTTCTTGCTTCAGTTTTTGGGATTGCCATGGAGTAATCATGATTGATTTTTGGATAAGGGTAGAACAATAACTAGAGATTACTATTCGACATTACTGACCACTCTACGGGAAAATATTAAAGAGAAAAGACGCAGAAAGCTATCCAAAGGTGTTTTGTTGTTGCAGGACAACGCCCCTGCACACAAATCTCATGTTGCCATGCAAAAAATTCGTGATTTAGGTTAGAATTACTAGAACACCCCCCTTATTCACCCGATTTAGCTCCGTCCGACTATCATCTCTTTCCTCAACTGAAAAAAAGTTTAAAAGTTCGTACATTTTCTTCCAACAAGGAGGTAATAGAAGCTGTGGAGGTCTGGTTTGCAGAGCAAGAAGAAACATTTTTTTAAAGGTCTAGAGACGTTGCAGGTTTGCTATAATAAATGTATCAATTAAGAGGAGAATATGTTGAGTAATAAAATATTTTGACATTGAAATTTTGTTTGGATCTATAGTAGGCTAAGAATTTTTCAATATATCCTCGTATTTGCTCTATTGACTGGAGTATTAGAACATAAGAAACATGTGCTACCGTAAGAGTATAAGCCGTCACTTTACTAGAAATTTTCAAATTAGGCATAAGTAGTTGTCAGTTGACAAAGAAATATTAAAATTGCCATTAGGTTTTTGTAACAATTGAGCTAAGTACAACAGGATGTATTAGTAATAATTCTTTAAAAACGTTCCTTTGTAAATGCCTAAGACTTACTTATTTTAGAAACAATATGTTTCGCTAAATTTTACTTAAACCATTTTTTTTTTGTAAGGTACTTGAGAGAGCACCAGTGTACGTAAAAACACCGAACCAACAAGTTGTAGTTGTATAAGAACTTGTGTTAATGTATTTATTAATTCAAGTAATTTTAGTAATTTGAACTATTCACTTAACGCATACCGCTGCGAGTGAAGCGCCGCAATTTATTTCGCGACGCATATTCAGTACTCACTCAGTTATTTTAGGTTTTTTGCTTTTATTTTCAATTTTTCTAATTTAGCATGGAAAACATGGATTGTCTTCGTTTTGATGACAAAGAACTTTGCTCGTTTTTTTTAATTTTTGGCTTTCGACGGATTTTAAAAATAAAATTATGTGTTGTAGTATTTTATAAGACAAGTTGAATTAAATTTGAAAAAATTCATAATTTGATTAGGTAAGGTCATATTTCAGGTAAAGGTCAAACAAATACTCGTAAATATCTCAAAAGTAATCCATGTTCACAGTTGTGTAATATATTAATCAAAAGGGAATTGCAAGGCAATTTAAAACATGCATTTAAAAATAATTTAACATTTGGGTTCAAATGTTATTTCACTTTTAAATTTTTGAAAATATTGACTTTTTGTTTCACAACCTATAATAACGTGCAATATATCAATCAAAAGCGTGTGAAATCGAATTCCAAAACTGTTCTCAAAACTGTTTACTTGGATAGAATTTAAAAGTTATTGCACATTAAAAGTTTTTTGAAGATTTCGACTTTTTGTTTATCAACTTGCATTGCGCAGTAATATATCAATCAAACGCAATTGCAAAACTGTAAAACATTTTTAAATATGGTTGTAATGAATTTCGACAATTCAAACGTAGGAGCACCTACATGATACAATAGGTCTAAGTAGACAGCCAGTTTTGTGAATTTCGACTAATCCATATAATTTAGGTGGAACACTGTTATAACAAGTAATTGTATCTATGTGGCCATTATTAAATAAAGATTTGCATATTGAATTATTTTTATTTTGAATTATGTGTCAATTTTTTGTTTATTTTAGTCAAATATTTGTTAATAATAAAATCTGGATTTGAATTAATCAATTTTTATTTCTTTCGTTTAAGAAGTTGGTAATAACGTTGACAGAATTATGTGTATGTTTAGTGAGTATATCTTCACAATCTTTAATTAAATTAATAATTGAAAGATTCCTTTTGTTAGGATACAAAAAACAAAATTTGGGGCTAAGTGATAATGTGAATATTGATTAAAGACAATTCAGAATTAAGGTCAAGAATAATTCAGTTTTAATTTTGAATTAAACCTACCTGACCATAGTAACATAGACAATATCATTAAATTTTTAGTTCAAATTGTGACAGCAAAAAATAATAACGAAAGAGTTAAAAATAATTAGTATTACAATGAGTTAACAATTTTTGGAATAAATTTATACTTAATACCAGCAAGACTCAATGTGGAAATGGTTCGATTGGTTTGGAAGATGAATACTTGTGTACTCAAGAACTTAAATATTAAGATTTTGAAATAGTGAATGGCTTTAAATGGTGTATATTATACAGAAAAATGGTTTCTTCGTAGGATTTTAAGTAAAAATGGCGGTCGCAGTTAATTTGGGCTAAAAATGATAATTTATTTAATTAATCGTATGGTACATTTTAAATATAGATAGATAATACAGATGATGTAGAACAAAAATTTGTATTTTTGTTCCCGTCATCCTCAAAGGTTAAATGCCATTTACGATCGTACATTGATAATTCCAAAACATAAAGAGAACAAAAAATGTATCGACAATTGTTAAAAACATTAGTTATTAAAAAGTTACTAATAACTATCGCATTTTTTGTATTTTCATTATTCAGTTATTTTTAATAAAACTTTGGGTTTTGTACTGTTGTGTCACTCTTAATTCATATGATGACCTCTTGTAGAAAACAATTGAAAAAAAGGAAATATTCGGAAAATGGGAAATACTTAGAAAGTAGCGAAATATTTATTAAATGAGAAAATATTTGGGAAACACGGAAATCAAAATACGCTGAAAAAATAAAAAACGGATTTGAAAACAAATGCTAGATAGACTCGAAGGCTTAAAAAGCAAAATCATGAAGATGGAAATAGGTAGCTACCTCAAAACCATAGTTTTCTCATTCTTTAAAATCCGCACATTTGTGGTGCGCCAAGTTCTACCTTCTTAAAAACAAAGGTCAACCGAGCAGACGTACCGCAAAGAAATGCATTGGGAGAGCTACTATTCAATATCTTTACATTAGACATTCCCAATATTGAGGCAAATTTAGCGACCTTCGCGAATGACACTGCAATCTTGACACAGCACATTAACCTCACCCTAGAGAGAAAAGCACCAGCCTGCATTACCCCAAATGTGCTCGTGATTCAACTAATGAAACTGTAAATTAATCACATCAAATTCCAGGCAAAAATTTTCTCTTTAGGAAGAATTAAAAACCCTCCAAACCTAATAATTAACAACAACATTATTCTCTGAATTCCACCGATGATACCATCAAGTACCTGGGAGTGCTCTTTGACTCGACTTATCTGGAAACTCCATATTAATCTTAAATTAACCCCAGAATGCGCAAAATTGGCGCAACTGTATCCTCTCATTAACTGCAAGCCATCTCTAAAGCCCAAATGCACCATTATGTGACATAATCATAATAAGACAGCCGGTGTTATATGCATCAGCAATCTAAAACAACACGGCGAAGTCTAACAAGAAAAGGTTTAAAGACCCTGAAACAAAATTCTCGACGAAGTAGTAATCCTACAATCTAAACTAGTAATAAATATTTTCACAGAATCTACAATTATTACTTACCGATCACGTGATCCTTAATTTACAAAACAGTTAATTAAACTAAAACACACTAAAAAAAATTGTTTATGTTTTTTACATCCGTTACCTTAATTTGATTTGGCCAATAAGAAACACTGACCTCGTAAGACATACCACGAATTTCATAAAGTCAAAGTTCAGATTAATCGTAAATAAATGATTTCTTTGCGCAAACATACACAAAAGAAATAAAACAATTAGAACATCATAATAAACAAGGAAGTCTAACTAGATACTTAAACGCCAAAGCAGCTTCCGTTACAAAGACTACGCACGAAACAATTACTTTAGTATGCCATTACTTGAATTTTAAAGTCTTTTTATTTAATTTCAACAAAGTTTTAAGTTTGTTAATGAATTAAATCGATATTATGATACCTTCTTGGTTCTGGGTCAGGTAAACGGCGGCTGTAACAGATCTTCGACGAGACGTATGAGAGCGGACTCGAAAAGTATAGTCAGCGCTTTCAAAAGGATAAACTGCAGGTAACGGTCGTAATAAATCTGTTTAAAAATGTGCCGAAAAGGGCACGTCGTAACAAAAATTTGTGTTTGTTAATAATTGCCAATTGATGTCGTCTTAATAGAAAATACAACACCTAGACATATTTAAGCAACATTGTGTGGTAAAAGTTTTTAAAAACCGTTTTTAGTAGGAAATGCTGAGTAGCCAAAGGAATAACTCAGTTATCTAAAAATGCATAGTATTCTGAATCAAAATTGAACAATAATAGTAAAAGCTAACTAGGGTAAACGACCCACTTAAATACACTTCAATAAGATTGAAATTTTCCGACAACAACTATGTGCTTTATGCACAATATTATAGTCTAAGGGCTTGGTGACGACTTCCTGAATACAGTACGCTAATTTTATTTTGAATAAGGTAAAAATCGCGCGTCTTAAACAAAATGTAAACAAAAATCAATCAATAGATATGTCTTCTAGACATTCCCAAACAAATTGGAAAACAAACGGCATTAATAACATAAATAAACCAGCAAAAGCGAAAATTATTAAGCGAAAGCAGAGTATGTTAAATCAGACTAAACGTAATTTGACGACAAAAGTCACAAGATGGAAGATTACTTTGTAGGTTTACAATAGTAATCTTACATGCCTCAGTATACGCATTTAACCAAAGTAAATGGTAATTTAACGACTGAAGGTTACAATATTTTAAAGAATAATTTGTATACCTTAGGCCGCAAAATACCCCACTTTTGAGAGGCATTCTTTGTCTGATACATTGACGTTATTTTTTAAATATACAGATTTTCCAACTTTTTTTAATTTTTTGTATTACAGAAACACTACATATGTGATAACAAAAATTTCATTAGCGTCATTAAAACATAGAAAAATTTACAATTTGCAATTTTTAAACTTTATTTTTAGTATTGAAAATGTAAAGGATATTGACCCATTTGTGTTCGTAATTGTTAACCTGAAAACATAACTTGTTTTCTTAACAAAAATGGGTATCCTAGGTTGATGACAAACTTAAATATCTTCTGCTATTGCACTTTAGGGACTAAAACTTTGTTGAATAAAAGCATAGTAGGTAGTAACAGTGAAAGCAAAATTCTTAGTTGTTTTAATAATAATAACTTGCTTTTTATTTTAAAGTGCATTTAATCCGTTTTCTACGTACCTACGACTAGGTTAATAAATTATAAGTTATTGTTTATTTACAATTTCAATTATTTTATAAACAATTTAAAATCGTGTATAAATTTTGCATTTATATTGTAATTTATTAAAAAAGAAGGTAAGTATATTTTAACATCTAATTAGTCTTACAATATTTGGAAACAAAGAAAATCATATTATTATAGAGATAACATTTACTCAAAAACAGAAATGGTAAGGACCATACACACAACAGAGTTAACGAAGTATTTTACAGAAATGCAATGCACTTGTCTCTTGATCTGAAGCTAATTAATAATAAGTACCTCGCCGACGAAAACAAAGCCCATGGTTGTTTGGACTTAGAGTACAGTACTTGTGGTTATCACAATCACCTGAGAGTAATACGTAAACAATTGAAATTAACCACCTGCTTGTTTTTTTTTTGGCGAAAAAGATATTTATTTGAAAGATTGTTTACAAATAAATGTAAATACAGCCACACTCAAGAATAAAAAATGTTTAGAATTTTATCAGAGACAAAAAATTTTAGTTGATTTACTATTTTTTAAATTTCATTAAATTCCGATAGATTTTAAAACGCATAATAGAAAACATTAGACTGTTGTTGTTTAATCCTCGTTCAATTGTGTTTGCTTTGCCGATGTCTTAATATTCAATCGTTGGTATTTGAAAGAATTATTTTGTAAGCATGGTCATTATCATTAAATATTGGATGTATTTATGTATTTTCAATAATTACTATAATGGTGAATTTTCCTAGAGATAATGTTTTACTTCACAGAGATGTCCAAAATCTGTTCTTTTTACAAACTACATCTCGAGGTTGGGTTTTATGTTTGATTCTGGGCGTACTATAACTAAATTGTCTTATTAATGAAGTACATCATTTCTCAAAATAAATTTGGTTGTCATAGTGTTACGTACACGCATGGAATTTATTGGCAATCAAAACATATAAAATTTTGATTATATGAAAAATGTTTGTTGTTCAGTTTATGTTGGAGTTTGAGGCGTTAGTAAGCAAGTCTTTTAAATTAAATAATGTGCAGTAATCATATTTCTTGGAGCATCATTAAAAAGTAAATCAGATTGATTCCTTGTAAACCTTAACGTAGTGAAGAGTTAAAAGTAGCGCACACGTGTTAAAATTGACATGTTATTACTGTAAAATAAAGTTTAGACTTAAAATCGAAACATGAAAATGCTTTAAACTTGTGTGAAAATTGCTTGCCAGTTTTTTCACCAACAACATAATTCTTATTTGCACATTGATCAGAAACCAAAGCTAATGATTACTCTATGTTTAAGAAAACTGTTACGGTTCATTTGTAAACAAACTATAAATAAGAGAGCAGTGTTGAAAACCTGGCCGGCAGCTCTGTTAATCGCAGAGGGGTCATGGGCGTACTTACAAATAATTAGATTAAAGGCTTCTACATTGCAAAGATAAATAATAGGGTGCCACCTAGTAAAACGTGTAGTAAATTTTTTAGAACCAGTACAATCTTCAAGAAATATAATTTTTATAGAACGACTAAGCCTCAATAGCAAACCACAACATGTATAAACAAAAATAAAAAAATAATACAATGTTGGATACAACAACAAATTAATGAAATAACAGTTAAATAGAACAGTATGTTGTCATAAGAATACAGGCAAAACCGCCCCAAATGTTTATTAGCCGCACTGATAACTACGCCACTAGAAAAAAGAAAAAATTACGATCGTTTCTGCAATAGCTAACTGAATGTTACACACTAATACGTGTGGCAGTTAATGAGATTAAGTTGAATCAAAGAGAATTACGTAGGGTACCGGTACCCGACAACAAATCTAAAGTAGTACAAAAGCGCAACAAATTAAGAGATTTTTGAAAGATATTTCAAATTTCAACAATCAATTCAGACTGCGCAACAGTTAGGTTGTTAAATTCACTTCGGTTTACAGGTACGTTCTTGCGTACAATATGAGGTAACAGAAGAAAAAGCATGCAATATGTTTAATTTAACTTTTGTTTGTAGGCTGCAATCGAATGTAGATAGACTTGACAGCTGCAATATCCAGAACGGACAAAGGGTAGTTTCATAGAGAAGTAGATCGAAAAACGAAGCCAGATGTTAAATGGATAGTAGATCTGCCCCAAATAGTAAACTGGAGATCACTGATTATCTTTGGTAAAGTCTTCGACATCAGCGAGTTCAATTTTTTTAACGACCAGGCTTCATGGAAGGATCAGTTAGATTAGTAACCACCCTAATTTACGGCCTCGTTGATTAACTAAGCAATTATTTGCTTTTGTTTATATCCCAACAAGTGTTCTGCAACGCGTTAAAAAAATGGAGTTAAGAGAAGGTTTTTACAAAAGTTGAAATACAACAAGAAATAGTACTCATAGAGTAAGAAAATGTCGAATTCTTATCCTTAGTTTAATGGAAACCTTTCCTTGGGTTTTTTTATCCAAATAATAGATAATTATTAAACCCGGATTCCTCAAGTCTCAGATTTCGGGAATATACCACCTTCATGCGCCTGCGATTAGAGCAAAAAAAGACGTGCTTTTAAAATTTCTGTCAGGAGAACGGTACCAACTTTCAAGGTCAGAAACAATAGAGTTACAAACTCCCTATAAACATTCGTGCATAAAGTGCTTGCTAAAGAAACACCGGATGCCTAAGCTACAGGCAGATATTCTACTGAAAGTAAATTTTATGAGGCTAAACATTGAATTCAATAAATAGCAAAAAAACGTTACAAACAGTACTTATGTGTAATACATATACGTACTAACTAAAAAGGGTAATAGATATTACATGTACCAGATTATAATGAGACAAACGCCAGTGCTTTTGGTAATGTAGAAACTAAACTTGTAGGTCAATATCAAAATTAATACAATTCTACAGTAAATATCTAGTTATTTATTCTCACATCTACATCATTTAAATTTAGTTCATCCTAACTTCTTTAAACCTTATAAAATTGAAATTCTAAATTCACACAAGTTAAGTCCTAATAAATTCAAACTGTTAGAATCAGAAAAAAATTCTTATTACAAATTGTCTTACATGTACAACACTATTTAAATTAAGTTAATTTTTTCAAAAAAATCAGGATCTTTAAGTTTTGAGTTCTTTTCAAAAATTCTCAGTTCACTCATTTGTTAGTTTTTGACATTTAAACGAAAACTAAATTTCAACAATAAATTAAAGCAACCCTCTACAAAAGTTATAGGCGAATATAAAATCTAGAACATATGACTAAAGTATCTAACTTCGCCATAGTGTTGTGAATGAGGCCACTATCACGATCAAGCTTTAGGGTTGTATTTGATGTATTATGTAAAACTATCAGGGTCCCGCTTTTAATTAATTACAAATTTAGCAAATTTTTTTCTATTTTGGTTCATTTCAAATCATGGGTATTTTTCATAACCTTTATGTAGACGGTATGTTTTCTAGTGGCGAGGGGTTAGATGACGTTCTAGAGTAAAGATGTAACCGGAATCTTAGAAGGTAGTTATATACCTCTAAAGAGAATTTAATCCACAATCAACAAATATTTTCAACAAATTTGTTAAACTACCTTCGCGAATAATGTTGACTTGTCATAATTTTGTCATAATTCGTAGATTTATGTTCTGTGCACGTAGATATTAAATTACATGGTTTTGCAGATGCCTTTAAAAAAGTTGTAGTTAACAAAGTAACATACTTAACATACCAAATTTGTATTTATTGTCAGATATCACAATAGCTTAAAAAATGGTTTAAAAAACCCTGGTGTAAATTTAAGCAGTTTGTCTCAAATTGAGTTAAGCAAATGTAAGGCCCTTTAACAACATCTATTTGCCAATACCTTCTATCAAAACTGTCACTTTTTATTTGGGGTTAAACTTATTTTTATTCAGATTTTTATATCTTTCGAATTTTAATTCAAGCGGTTTTAATTGTATTTTTAAATGTGTACCGGGTGGCCAACTAAGAATGGACGCCGGCTATATCTCGAATTATAAAACTGACAATATTGAAAAAAATATTTAATAAGTAAATCACCTACGTGAAATCGCGGAAATTATTTTCAAGTTTGTAAGATGGCCGCTAGGGGCGAAACTGTTATGGCCGATCATAAAATTGACTCTTTCTCCAAAAATATGCAAATATAAGGTATTTTAAATATTGCCGTAGTAAAGACTGCAAAATTTGTGATTTTTTTGTTTGTTTAGGTATTTTACTACGTCTCCAGAAAATGTAGTGGTGCATGGTAAATGCAAATAACTCCGGTATAAGTTAACGGAATTGAACAAACTAGGTATCGTTTAAAAGAGCTCTTTTTTCTTAACAATATGCAGTATAAATATAGTCCGAATAAATTTTAATGTGATAGCTAGATGGCGCTGTTTAACATTACAACAATTATTGCGCATTATCATGAGATTTTAAATAGCACCCTATGTATCTTTTACACAGAGACAAAAAACAGTCGGCGCAAACGGCAACTTTCTATCTTTTTTTCAAACCCAAGATACCAATAAAAGAAATATTTGACCGCTGACTATGCAACATCTATTACATATTTTACCTAAAAAATAAATTTAATAATTGAAACAATTTAATTAATGCCGCCCGAAATGTTCAAACAGTCGTTCATCGTTTTCGATGCACCTAAGCATCTAAAACCGACAATATATGCAAAAAGAAGAAGGAATAAAATGGTATATAATAATCAGTTCTTAGCGAAGGCACTCGTCATAAAATTAGTAGGCTGTGAAACAAAATTGGAAGCAATACGTCAAAATATTGGAACTTCATGTCAATATCATTTAGTTGCTATTTTTCAAAGCTTGTTCTCGATTTTGTTATTGCGTGTGATTGTAAGTTTTTGTGTAGTTTGAGTTTACTTGTGGTTGTTTGTGTTACGTTACTGTTAGTTAGTTAGTTTCTCTTGTCGTTTTTTGTGTTACGTTAGTGTTGTTAGTATTAGTATTAGATAGTATTAGTTCTGTGCTGTTAAGTGTTACAAAATGCTTTGTACCAACGAAGAGTTATTTGACATGATAGGTGTCTATTTTGAATGCATGAGAAATGCTACATTTGCTGAAAGGGTATATGCGCAGCAATATCCCGATAGACGGCACCCGAGTAAAAAGGTTTTTCTGCGAGTTATCCATCGTTTATACAAACAACTGGAAGCGTCCATGTTCCCGTGTACCGTAGACAACACAGGAGACGTACCGAAAAGAACATTTTATTAATGTTTTAACTTATGTGCAGTTTAATCCACACCAAGTGCTAGAAGTATTGCACAGAATCTAGGAGTAACTCGATCTACCGTTCAAAACATTCTCAAATAGCACAGGTAAGCGAATCTTCAATATTGAAACTCTACTGTAAACTTACAGATTTTGATCGAAGACTGGACCATTGCCACTGGCTCTTGGGTATGACGGCAGACGATCCCCAAATTCTATCACGTATATTGTGGACAGATGAGGCCACCTTTCATAGTAATGGCAGTGTAAATGTCCATAATATGCACTATTGGTCAAGAACGAATCCGCACTGGATGCAAGAAGTTCAGCACCAAGGTCGTTGGTCTGTAAATTGTTCGGCAGAGATTCTAGAAGGAGTATTATCGGTCCATTCTTTTTTAATAACCAACTAAATGGCCACAATTACCTACAGTTATTTAAAAGGTGACAATTTTTTTTAGAGAAAATTCAAAAAAAAATAAAAAAAAAATTTTTTTTCAACAACGTTGTTTGTCAACCCTCTTTGATTTTATTTTTTTTTATTTTTTTTTTTCCCCTTTCCTTGTTAAATGAAAAGAACGAAAACCATTTTTCCAAATCCCCGGTTTTAACTTTTTTGGATTTTTTTTTTTGTGGTTGGGGAAAAATATTTTTTTTTTTAAAAGGACCCACTATACGTGATAACATGATTGGACGAATGAACCCTAGTAGAAATATAACGGGTATTTAAATATTTGTAGAATATCGAATAAAATATTGTAGGGAACATTAAATGTTGATTATTATGGATGTTGAAATGATATTGAAAATATATTGTGATCACAATATTGTAGAATAAACCTCCTTATAATATAATATGGATATCGTGTCGATATCAAGAACGTATTGTTTTCACAATATTGTAAATTAAACTTATTACAATATCCTAAACATATTTGGTATAATTCTTCATTATATTATATGTTTATAATGAATAGTTAACTTGGAATGTCGTAAGAATATTGTGAGGATGCTTAAGGTGATATCGTACTAATATAAACAAATATTGTTAATTCTATATTTAACATTATATTGAATACAAAATGAAATTTCAAAAATAAAAAAATGAAACATATTAGATTGTATCAACGGACTCTTGTATTTTTTTGCTTCGAGAAACCATCCCAATCGTTGGCATTGGCTAAGGAAAACCCAATCATTTGAGCTATTTCTACGTCTGTTGCATTTGCGTAACGAACTCTAACAGCATCTGAAACGAGGCAGTATTAACAACTTATCCAGTAAGATTGAAAATGACAGCCCTTATTTTTTAGTTACTATAAACCTTAACACACAAGTTAATGGTACTGTAGGGTCAGTACAATAAATTTTACAGTATAATTGTAATATCGTAGGCTTATATATAAAAGACGAGATGTAGAGAAGGAAATGTCGGATTGAGTTGAAAAACATACCAAATGATAGGCAAATCGATTTAGAAGGTTAAAAATATGGTTTCGCCACTTAAAATACACTCTAATTAGCTAATAAATTAATTTTAAAAACATTGGTAATGTAATGGATTAAAAACCATTCAAATTAACAAATTTTGACCAAAAATTTTTTGGGTTAGTGATTTCACAATAACGCATTCATGAATGTAAGATAAAAAAGCTGTTGCAAGTGCATCCAGTCTTTTTTAAGTATACTACACTGCCGTGTTAATTGAAAAAGGGCCCTATCTGCAATTTTGGCATGTTTAGTTTCTTACATATAAATTACTGTTAACAGAAAAAAGGGCATATCTACCAAAATATTCTTTAAAAACGATAAATATGATAGACCTATATGCATGGGTTTAACTTTAACTACATTTTTCTCAAAAATAGCTTTTTGTAGATAGGGCCCTTTTCAAATAACACGGCAGTATACTACAACATACACTGTACCAAAGAAAGCATTCTAAGTTTTTTAAATACATAAATGTATGGTATGCCAAACCATTACGAACAATTTGAAAAGTACGGAAAGTGTTAAATAATTTCTTACCTACTATAACTAGATACATTTTTGTGTCAACAAAACTCTTTTGCCTTTTCTTCCTCTGGCACTGTATTGCAATGCTACGACCTTAGTCAACAGTTTCTTCAACATTAATGTGACATAGTGTCTCAGAGAGTTACCACCCACCAATGATATTATCTGAATATAAAAAATATATTAGCGATTTATTGACCACCTAATTATAACTTCAAAAATTTTTTTTTTGAGGCAATAAATTCTCAGATTCTTCAAATCTCTGCTGTGGCAATGGGTAACTGCAAAGTCCATTCATCATTCGTATGTTTTGCAACATTTCCGTTGCTATTCATTTGCAGAACATAAACTTGTTGTTTTAATTCCATCATACTGAGCTCTAATTTTGACAAGACATTCATTATCTTATCGAATTTTTTATTCACCTCGGCCTCTGGAATATATTTTCTAACACATACATTGTTGTCCAAAACGTTGGAATGTGGTGATAACAATCTATTTTCATCTAAACAAATTTGATTATAGTTAAATATTAACAAAAACTCAATAGCAAACATACCATCATAGTCAGTTCTTCTAAATTAGAGGAATATTGTAATTGAAGTGCAATAACGCTTAGCTTTACGTTTAATGAATATGTGCTTTGCGGAAGTAGATTTATTTAAATTCATTTTGAAAGTTTGTAACCTTAGGTATTTGGGGTAACTTAAAGATGATCCAAAAGACTGAAGACTAACACACACAAGCTAACGTGTATGAGAACGATAGCACCACAGGTAACGAACAACATCAAACGCTTGATATGCTATAATACAAAAGTGGATGTTGAAAACATTGTAAACAAAAATATTGGAAAACCACCAAATGATATGCTCAGGTAGTGTAATTTTTCGTGAATTTTTACATCATAGACTTTATATAAACCATGTCAGTAAGATGTTAACAACAGTCATATGTGTTTTTAAAAAAAAATGAAAAATTTACAGTAAGCTTGGCAGCAAATGGCTGAGCATTGATTGAGGTTACGTGCATTTGAATTATTACTTATACAGTTCAACAACAACAAGAACATTACTTGATTGTAGTAAATTAAAATGTTTAATTCCGTTACTTACCTATTCTATTCTTATAATTCAATATACATTTTATTAAAAAACCAAAGAAAAAACCGGCAAACAAAATCGCGCAAGTAATAAACACCATTGCCAAACTTATTCTTGCTTTGGGGAGCCAGTGTTGCCTAGTTGCAATTATCAGTTATTTACAGTATTTTTAAAATAAAGTAATATGTATACCTACTGCTAACTGAAACCAATAGTTGCTGCTATAGGTATAAAAGTAATCTTTAAGTTTTTCCATTTTACAGAATTAAATGTTTTATATTGCACTTGCAATCATGTGATTTTATTTGTCTTAGAATAAGTATAATTTGTTTTAGTTAGCTAACTCTATATTTTAACCAACTCTTACAAATACAATAGGTCAGGAACCAGAGAAAAGAGTAGGGATGCCATTTCTCTGGTCGGAACCGTGTTCATTTGTACAAAAAGTAGTAAACACTATAGTATTTAATTTTTTACAATACTCCACAGATATTGGTTTACCATAAATTGATCATAAAAATAATATTTGGTTTTACATCAAATAAGAATATTGATAATTAAGTATAATTACGATATTCAAACAATATTGTATTATAAGTGTTTGTACAATATTGTCTAAAATATATTGTTACATCATTGTGATAATATATAATTTTAATTACCGTACACACATACCAAACCAATATTAGAACAATATTGTGCTGCCATTTTAGTCAATATTAACGTATTAGAACATTTACACAATATATTCAGGACGCCCAAAAAATCTAGCTATCACGTCAAAATTTATTCGGACTATCTTTATAAAGCATATTATTAAGTAAGAAAAAGCTCTTTTAAACGAGACCTAGTTTGTTTCAATTCTGTTCACTTATACCGAAGTTATTTTCTATTTAAATAAAACTTGTTTGACGTTCCCCCCACCACTACATTTTATAAGAGAGAGTAAAATACTCTAAGCAAAAAAATCAAAAAATTTTGCAGTCTTTACTGCGGCAATATTTAAAATATATTTATATTTGCATTTTCGGAGAAAGAACCAATTATATGATCGGAACAGTTTCGACTCTAGCGGCCCTCTTACAAACTTGAAAATAATTTCCCGCGATTTCTCGTAGCCAATTTACCTATTAAAATTTTTTTTTTCAATATTATCAGATTTATAATTCCCGAGATATAGCCGGCGTCTATTCTTAGTTGGCCACCCGGTACGTTATATTTGTTTTGCTCAATGTAGTTTTCTCAGAACCTTTGAATGTAGTTGAGCGCAACTGTAAAATGTTTGCTTAATTTGGGTCGGTGTTTAAAAAATTATTTTTATACAACAGCATTATCTCTAATTACAAGCTTTACAGTCAATGAAATTTAATGATTTCTTTATTTAAGAAGGTAAAATTTTATTTGAGCATAATTATTGTTTGAATTGCGTGCTTCTTTTCTACTAAATTTGAAAGATAAACTCACACAATCTCTGTACACCATGTGTCTCTGGCAAGACGCAACATAGGAATTTCACTATAGAAAAAAATTGAATTGGTCCACTAAGGCTATGAAATTTTTGCTGCACTTTTTCCGGAGAGAAACCGTAGTGTACACTCATGAAATTTAAAACTTGGACACCACAATTTCTGTAAACAAAATTTTACACATTGTGAAGCGGGCTTAAGGGTATCATTTACAATTCTAACAGCAGGTAGTCTCAGCAGGGGTTATCTTATAGAAGGACTGTAGAATGAATCATTACACTAAGCACGTTTTAGAAAATAGGTAATTTACGTTGCTTACTTAATTTTTTTTCTTTAAAGAATATATTTGAAGGTATCGCTAATTAAACACCATAGCTCGATTAATTATCGAATCAAAATTTTGTTTAGGAAATGTTTACAAAATAAAATTAGAAATAATTTTGATTTAAAAAACGTCTACAAGCAATAACTTTTAAATTAAATCAAAAAACTAAACATGGTTATTTGGGTTGACTGATTATTACTTATTTTTAAATAAATCTAACCTACTAATTATTGTAAGTTATTAAAAAAATCATTAAACTCTCTATTCATAATATTTAGTCCTTACAAAATGTATATTTTATGACGTTTCATTTTTTCTGTAGTTAATATAAAAAGTGAAAATAAAAACTAAGGCAATTCTTATTGTCAACGTATATATTTAGTTTTTGACAAGAATTTATTACATAATTATAATTAAGATACCAAGTTATAGTTTAAAATTAAATGAAAACTTTTTTTTAAATAAAGGTATTACTATATAAATAAATATAAGAAATCAATAATGGGTGTGACCTCCATTATTATTGATACATTCTTGGAGGCGTCTGCTCATTGACGCTATCAAGGTATCAATATAATTAATATTAATCGTTTCCCATGCGGTATCAATGGCTGCAATTAGTGCATTACGGTTTACTGGTATAAAATTTGGCCCTTGTTGTCTTCGGATAACAGCAAGTATTCGAGCCCAAACATTTTCGATAATGTTAAAATCTGGGCTTTTGCTGGCCAGGGTAACAGCTCCAAGTTATTTGCTTGTATCCAGTTGCGCACAACCTGCGAAGTATAGGGTCATCATATCCCGATAGTTAATTATCGAATGTTCCAAGAAAATATGTGTAAATAGTAAATGGAATCTACTAACGTAACGTTAAGTCGTTAATTATAGTTACATAACTCTCCTTTCATAAGATATAGTTCATATTAATATGCTTATTGTAAAGCTTCGTACACACCTGAACAACAAACCGAGGAACAAACAGAACAACGAACCGAACGGCAATCGGAACATTAATTTGGACGGTGCTACGTACGAATTTTAGAACAGATTCGCAAGTCCTGATTGTTCCACGAACGGTTTGCGGCGTTCCCGCAACTTGTCGGTTTTTCTCCGACATCAAAGAAAATGCGCGCGAATGCGTTTGCAGGTTTGGACGAATCTAAACAAAACGGCGAACAAACTTATGCGGGAGAATTAAATTATTTATTTTTGTCCTCCTTTTGTGGGTTTGTTGTGTTTTAGGTAATATTATGGAGTTGACAGAAGAAAAATGTTTTAAATTAATCAGTGTTTAAGAATGCAAGAAAAAATGATGTCCCTATTAGCATCATTTGGGCGGGAAATTTCCAAAATAAAAAAAAGCGAAGTAAATTATAATTTTTTACTCTTCTTTGTGCGTAAAATTTGGTTGGCACTATCTTCTTGTTTTCCGCAATTTTCTCTTCTCAATAATAAATATATATGAACTGAAAACTACTGAAAATAATTATGGGAACAGCACAAACGTTCCGTTTGTTGTTCGGATTGTGGAAATCATAAAAGATCGTTTGTCGTTCTGTTTGACTTTCGGTTCGTTGTTATGTTTGTTGCTCGGTTTGTTGTTCAGGTGTGTACGAAGCTTTACAACTTAAGCAACAATTTTTGGCGAATAAAGATTAGTTTGTGATGTAATATTAGAAACACAAATTTATATCATATCAAATTTATGACAACTTAAAACCAAGAACGTGTATGTTATTGCTAAGAAATTATTAAGGAAAAAGCGCAATTGCAGTGTAAATATTTATAATTAGATATTTTCGAAAGTTTATAAGTCCTCTATTGTAATCTTAATACTTAAAAGAAAATCCTGTCCATTAGCATTATAAGGAAATGGCTTTTACTTTATGAATAAGTTTCAATAACAATAGAATATCCTTGCTTGTTTAATTTACTTCCTTTGAGTCATATTGCTCTAAGGGTTGTTACATTGGTCATTAGAAGTATGTAATAAATAAACAATTACCTACTGTTTGAGAAGGGGTAGTGTGAACCAATAAATAAAGTAAGAAATGTAAATTCCATTTTAGTTTAAAATTTCAAGTGTTGTGAAAATGCCACCTCATCTCGGTGCTGATTTGAAAGCGCGGATTGTTTCGGAATTAGCGGCGGGCCGTAGCGTGCGTGAAATTTCACGTATGTTAGATATACCAAAAGCACCGTAGGGCATTACCGAGTAAAATGGAATCTTGAACACACTTTGGAAAGAGCCATCGGAAGTGGTAGACCTAAAGTATCTACACGTGCTCAAGATCTCGAGTTGTTTCATTACGTAACAGAACAACCATTTGCTACATACTCCAGGGCTATAGCAGATACACATTTTCCCGGATGCCGTATAACTGCACAAAAAGATTAAAGGAGATGGGAATAAAGAAGTATAATGCTGCTGCGAAAGAAGTTCTCAGTGACGAAAATATGAGACGTCGTCTGGAATTTGCAAGGCGATATGTGAACGAACCTTTGGAATTTTGGAATCGAGTGATTTTTAGCGACGAAAAACGTTCAATAGCCGCAACGATGGACCACTAAAAGTTTTTAGAATGGAAGGAACTCGTTACGAAAATAATCACATATGTCCTAAAAAACGAAGTGGTTATTTTTCTGTGAATGTGTGGGGTTGGGTTAGCGCGCGGGGTCCAGGAGTTTGTTGGGCTGATCGGCTGCGTATTTAGATATTTTGGAAACTATTATGAAACCTTCAGTCGAAGTGTTTTATCCAGACGAAGATTATATTTTCCAACAAGTAAGTATTCTTATTTCACTATACTTTCTCCAAAAATAGTTCGGGATCTGTTGAATTAACATTTTCATAATGTATTTTTGTTGTTAAAGGACAACGCCCCTATTCATACTTCGCGGGTTGTGCGCAATTGGATACGAGAAAATAACTTGGAGCTGTTACCCTGGCCAGCAAAAGCCCAGATTTTAACATTATCGAAAATGTTTGGGCTCGAATACTTGCTGTTATCCGAAGACAACAAGGGCCAAATTTTATACCAGTAAACCGTAATGCACTAATTGCAGCCATTGATACCGCATGGGAAACGATTAATATTAATTATATTGATACCTTGATAGCGTCAATGAGCAGACGCCTCCAAGAATGTATCAATAATAATGGAGGTCACACCCATTATTGATTTCTTATATTTATTTATATAGTAATACCTTTATTTAAAAAAAAGTTTTCATTTAATTTTAAACTATAACTTGGTATCTTAATTATAATTATGTAATAAATTCTTGTCAAAAACTAAATATATACGTTGACAATAAGAATTGCCTTAGTTTTTATTTTCACTTTTATATTAACTACAAAAAAATGAAACGTCATAAAATATACATTTTGTAAGGACTAAATATTATGAATAGAGAGTTTAATGATTTTTTTTTAATAACTTACAATAATTAGTAGGTTAGATTTATTTAAAAATAAGTAATAATCAGTCAACCCAAATAACCATGTTTAGTTTTTGATTTAATTTAAAAGTTATTGCTTGTAGACGTTTTTTAAATCAAAATTATTTCTAATTTTATTTTGTAAACATTTCCTAAACAAAATTTTGATTCGATAATTAATCGAGCTATGGTGTTTAATTAGCGATACCTTCAAATATATTCTTTAAAGAAAAAATTAAGTAAGCAACGTAAATTACCTATTTTCTAAAACGTGCTTAGTGTAATGATTCATTCTACAGTCCTTCTATAAGATAACCCCTGCTGAGACTACCTGCTGTTAGAATTGTAAATGATACCCTTAAGCCCGCTTCACAATGTGCAAACTTTTGTTTACAGAAATTGTGGTGTCCAAGTTTTAAATTTCATGAGTGTACATAAGCGTCCGAGATCACGTTCAACAAAAGCAGAAGATGGACAACGATGAAGAAATCAACGTACTCGGTGCTGTGAAACTTAACCCTAATATTAGTATTCGACAACTAAGTATTGACTGTGGTGTAAATAGATGTCGAGTTTATAAAATTTTAAAAGCATAAACCGCTGCTTACAGAATTCAAGAATTTTGTGAAACATTAATGGAGATACGCAATAATGATATGAATTTTGTTAAGAATATTTGCTTCACCGATGAATGTTCGTTCAATCTCAAAGTAGTTTGCGGTATCAGCATGATGGGTGTCCAGCACATAATGCGAATCAAATAAAACAACTTTCGAAATGAAGCACTTCCTAGAACCTGGATTGAAAGAGGCTAGAAAGTAGTTACTTGGCCACCAAGATCCCCAGACTTGTACCCCGACGACTTCTTTTTATGGTCTTACATATCTTCTGAAGGTTTATACAGACAGAACCCACGACACAATTAAGTTCTAAAAAGATAAAATTGTTGAAGTTTGCTTCAATATACTAGCAAATATGATTGCAAATGTGCAACAAAACTTCTATTTAGGGCACTGTTTAGCAGTAAATAGACAGCATTTTAACCACTTGCTGTAAGCCAAGCACTTCGCATGTAATACTTATTAGCTTTCAGTTCTTGATATCCACAAACAAATCGGTTCTTTTCAGTACCACTAACACATTTATAAAAATACGATGTAATTAAAATTAAAACCATAATCACTTTTAATAAAACACATTACAACATTTCTTACAATTGTTCTTGGATGGTTTAAAATAATAATCTTGTTATCTTGTTTGTTGACTTCTAGATTCTAGTAAAAACCAAAACAGAAAGTCAAAAGAAAATAGCAAATTAAATAATTTAAAGCACAAACCTTACGCTCTTATTATTCATAACATTGAAAACCTTAATCGGGCATTTTCAAGAAATCTTTATTAATCCAATGAGTTTCAAATTGTTTTACCATCAAGAGGCTAAAACTGTATAACACCTACAATTCTGATTATACTATAGTTCGCTGATTCTCTCATCTCATCTATAATAACAACTGACAGATCGTATCTGTTTTAAAATTTTGCTAAATTGCATAACATGCATTAACTGTTAAACTCTGGATCTATACCCCTTCGTCTGACGATTCCAATATTACTGATTCTTTGACACCATTACATTTTTTTTACATGTTAGAGACTAATAAATATTTCTGAGCTGTTATGCTGATATATGCGTTGCCAAATATTCTACAGATCTCAAAAACCAAACAAAGTTTCAATAGTTTTGGCATCGCTGATTTCAATAATATTTGTTTAATTTACAAATGGAGAACAGCGGGTGGTAAAATGTTATGTTCGAGTAAACAAATTTTAATATTCTTTATCATAATAATAAAACAAGACAATTGAAAAATAAACCGTCAAAAATAAAATTTTCTGTTACTACCACAAATAACAATTAACTATAATTATAGTGATGAGTAGAAGAGTGAGTATCAATTCATTTGTTGTTTTTGTATGTATACTGTGAAAGTATAGAAGTATAATTTTTTTTGGATAATTGTAACAACAAATTAATGTTTATTTATTTATGATTGTATAAAAAGTTTAAAATGTTTTACTTTTAAAATAAAACATACTCACTTAACCAACAACACATAAATGGTTTAATAATGTATTTGCTCATTAGTACACTTTTAGGGATGCAATCCATTAGGTCCCGAACTAATCAATAAACCGGATTGTTAAATACACATAAAAATGTTGTTTTCAAAAAGTGAAGAGTGTATTTAGTAATTATACAGGAGCTCATATTGATTTTAGCTATTTAATTTGGCAACTAAGCGTTATGATGTGTAAATTGATTTTACTGCATAGAAGTTGTTTTAGAGTAAACGTTCAAGGTAGGGTTGTTTGAGTAATAGTTGTTATTGTTAATTACATTGTGTGTAGACCTCCCTTTGTTATACTAAATCAAATCAAATTTAATTAAATAAAAAGTTGAATGGTCATTCATAAAAGAACAGAAGTTTAAAAAAGACAATAAAAATACTCCAATGAAATAATTTATTAATTAAACATAGAAGCTTGAAGATAAATACATTCTCTTGCTAAATTATTTTAAATTAAGATAGCGATGAATGAGAAAATAATTTAATATGTGATTTACCAAAAAAATATCCCTCTAGAAACCCTTAAAACTAAGTATAGGTAAGTTATTTTTATAAGAACTCGACGAAAAAGTTTTAAAGACCGTAAAAAAGACGTAAAAATGTAAGAAAAAGTAGAGCTTTTTTAGAAATCAATGTTAATTATAGGTATGTTGCTCGTTTTTAAACAATTAAATGCGTAAAAGTAATTAATATTTAATTTTATCATATTTAAAAATAACAGTAACCGTATGTAAACGCAAATATTTTATGTTATTCTGAGGAGTTCAGCACAAAATTAACTCCAAAATAATATAAATGTTTCATCTTGCGTAAGCAACTTGTATTAATGTTGCTGAAACTGGAATATGATTTCAAACATATTTTATGGGTTACTCATATGTCCACCCTAGCCTGTAGCGGTCAATATTCTATAACAATTCTATTTCCTTTAACTTCCATTCGATTGAACCGCACTACATTTTGCAAAACCTTGGCGCATTAACCCCGAAGGATAAAAACCTTTTTATAGTCGTATTAGTGGCTATTTTATTCATTTTAAATCTGAACTGCTTGTAAAAAATAGTATAAAGGTGCCGTTACTGTATGAGTCATCTTTGCATAAGAGTTTTATAAGACTTTTTTATCTACACAGTATTTGAACACGACGACGTCGAGATAAGACGCGTACTTTTTGCTATATTTTCATAAAATTGCAATCTATCTTATAGCAGCCTGGAAAACTTAAAAAATATAAGTGGAACATTTTGTTTTAATAGCTATCGAAGACATTACATTAGTTTCTGAAACTGTAATTAAGGTCCTTACTAATTCTGTAAATAACTGTACTGTAATAGCCCCAAAATCTATTTTGTAAATTATCTTCTAAAAGCGTATACGGGTAGTACTTTGTTTTTAATAGCACATAGGGTTATTAGAATGATCGTAATTGAATTTATTTTAAACTATAACGACTTTAATTATCTCAGTTTCTACATTGTTACCTACAATTAAATATAGTTACGGCTGTTGCTTCTTAAATAAAATTTTTATTTCTGTAATTTGTGTTGTGAATAATTCGTCCATGTAAGTAAGTTTTCATAATTCAAATACAAAATACCAGAGTTTTATACATAATAATATTTGTCTATTTGAAATATATTACATACTCATTTCTAGATGCAAAATTTAAAAATAAATATGCACACGATTATGTAGTTACAATCGGTCATTTTCAGTTCTCTTTGCATGCATTTTTTACGTGTAAATATCATTTTATCAATAAAAGATAATATACGTTTTGTTCCTTTTATTAAATTTAAATTTAAATTGCAATTTTTCATAAACTAATTACCCGACAATTGCAGGCTTTGCACGCACTAAGTACGTATCGTTACCTCCTATTTCCCGAAAGATGTATGCTACATCTCAAAAAATGACGGTTCTACGAATTTAAAAAGAAAACCCAAATATTTCACTTTTTCCAATTTTTTTCGAAAAATTAATACCTGATCGATTCGAATTGGTGCTCATTTTATTTGTATTTTTATCCGCTACAATTTTTTTTTACACCATTAACATTCGTTTATTAGTTTTCAATCAGAAGAAAAAAGTTGAGAACAAACACGTTTTTCTGCATTTTAAGAATGTTAATTAATAATATAATGACAATTCATTTTCTGTATAAAACATGAATATAAGGTACTTTATACTATTTACAATTTTATAGCGCAGCAGGCGATATCCTACTATTAATTTTGTCAAAAATTTATTTATTGTTATTTTCTTAATTGACTAGGGTATATACACACTAAACACAGTTATGTACGGGTTAGCATGTGCGCCTTACCTAGCAATCAGATGTTTAAATGAATTATCAAATCATTCGAGAAAAACGCATCCGTCTCAATCTACAATAATCAAGCGCGACTTCTACGTTGACAATTTAATTACTGGAGTTCGGACAAATAAAGAAATAATTGAATATATCACAAATCAACAACACTTTGCAGAAAGGTGTTTTCGAACTTAGTCTAACAATAACAAAATAAATAATATAATTTGTCAAGAGGTTAACTCTAAAGTATAAACAAAGGTTTCAATGATTACTGGTTGAAGGTAACCAAAATGGCATTTTATACCTCCTCAATCACCACATTTTTGGAAGACTGTGAGAGGACGCAGTCAAAACAATCAAATACCATTTAAAACAATTCATGGAAAATAATGTGTTTACGTACGAAAAAATGTTTACTTTCTTTTCAAATATTGAAAGTTGTTTAAATTCTAGACCTTTAGCCCCAAATTTCTATGAACCAGACGATTATATTGCTTTAACTCCTCCTCATTTCCTAATATGTGATTGACTACAAGCTCCACCAGAATCAAACACCACGGAGACAAACATAAACCAATTAACACACTGAAAAAAGATTCAGTATATTTTTAATGGTTTTGGAATAGTTGGTCCAAGGAGTACCTGTCACTAGTGGCGGCTCGTGCTCAATCATACTGGGAGATCAAAAATTAATTTAAAAATAGGCATACTTAAAAAATATAAATATTTTACCTTTAAATTCCGCTTTAAATGGTCTTACACTGGAGGTCCATTCTTCGTTCTTTAGCAGTGGAAAAGTGTTGAATAACACGTTCGTTAAAATCGCATATTCCTTTTACAAATGACTTCTTGATACTCAACATCGCTAAAGCGGATAATCTGTCTTGCCCCATGGTGTTGCGTAAGAAGGTCTTTATTCTATTTAAGGTCGAAAAACAACGCTCACTTTCAACAGTTGTCATTGGCAGTGTGCACAGTAAAGTTAATAAATTGACAGTTTCAGAAAACGTTTCACTAAGTTCGATGAGGACCGATGCGCCTAGGAAGGGAAACTGTACACGTAAACAAGAAATTTTGTGCCGACAGTGATCAGTACGCTCCGACACGTCGATAGATTCAGTTAAAGTGGATGTGCGCTTTGTTATAGTCGAGCTGTTCGCAATTGTTTGTGTTTTCACGCATCTCATATAAGGTAAGGGTTAAATTTAATCCAACTTATATTCATTATTTTGTAGGTTTATGTCAATATTTTTATATATAAACGTAGAACAACTTAAGCACAATCGATAAATACCCTTGAAAGTCTAGTTTGAATATAAATAAAAATTTCATATTCATATTCTTGACAAAAGTCCAACCGGGGCAATGTGGAACATCGGTGGTCCACTTTGCCCCGATGCTGTATTCCTGTGTTTATTTCTAGACCTTTTGTCTTTTCAGATTTGACATGGTGAGAACTTATCAGTGAACCACAGTACAGCAGTCATGGTCCAGTATTCCATGGACAAAGCCATTCAGGCCGTAAAGTCAGGCAAAATGGGTTTCCTTAAGGCTAGCAAAAGCTTTAACGTTCCTAAAACCACTTTAATTCGGCGTTGTCAAGGAAAATTAAAGAGATTAAAAATGAATGCAAAAGGGCTGGGTTCATTTATACAAGTGTTCAATAAAGAGCAGGAAGACGAACTAGAGGCTTATATTCTAGATATGGAGACTCGATTTTATTGCATCACTTTATTAGATTTACGATCTTTGGCGTTTCAATTGGCTGAAAAGAATGGAATAGTTCATCCATTTAATAAATCAACTAAATTAGCAGGTGAAGATTGGGCTTACGGATTTCAAAAACGTCATCCAAAAATTAGTTTAAGGAAGCCTGAATCAACGTCTGCTGCAAGGGCTCAGGCTTTCAATCGGCAAAATGTTAACCAATTTTTTGATCTGTATAAAGATCTAAAACAGTTAAAAAATATTAAAGACACACGTGTTTTCAATTGTGACGAAACCGGATTGGGGACTGTGCCCAAAAGTAATAGCAAAATTCTGGCACAGAAAGGAAGAAAGCAAGTGGGTCGTATAACCTCGGCTGATCGTAGCAGCACTACAACTGCTGTAATTTGCATGCCGTCAGCTGAGACCTATGTCCCACCGATGATAGTATTCGCCAGAAAAAGAATGAAAACGAATTAATGGATGGGGCACCACCAGATACAATTTTTGCCTGCACTGATTTTGGATGGATGAATGTAGACACATTTACGAAATGGATGGATGGACATTCAAACCATACGAAAAATCTTGCAGCCGTAGAGATTGCTAGAGCAAATAATGTGCACATGCTCTGTCTTCCGTCCCATTGCACACACAGAATGCAACCTATCGATGTTGGTTTTATGGCTCCGCTAGAAAGATACTATGATTGTGCCTTAGAAAAATGGCTTAATAACCATCCAGGTAGGATTGTCACTGTACTCCAGATTTCCGCCATATTTCGCGAAGCTTACTTAAAAGCAGCAGCACCGCTTACTTCAATAAACGCTTTTAAGAAATGTGGCATTGTCCCGTACGATCTAGATGTTTTTAGCGACATAGACTTTGCTCCTTTCTCTACTACTGAACAGGATTTTGTCCATTTGCAGGAACCATCGGTTATCATAACAAAGGTACCTGAAAGTGCTTCATCTGTTATAACTGATATCATAGCATCAAATGAAGAAACAAATTTATCTTGTGATCAATCCCTACCTCACAGTTTTATAAAAAAGTAAGATCGGTGGTTTTATCACGAGCACCTGATCCGTCAAGAGCTATTTCGCCACAACCTGGTCCATCAAGAAGTTTTTCACCACAGCCTGGTCCATCACGAGCTTTTTCGCCACAACCTGGTTCATCAAAAGCTTTTTCGCCACAACATAGTGCATCAAAAGCTTTGCTTGATAATTTTCATTTTACTACATTGAGTCCAAGAGATATACGCCCCATTCCAAAATCTCAGAAGCAGAGAATAAAGAAAAAAAATTCTAAAAAGGGGAAAACTGTAGTAATAACTTCCAGCCCATATAAACTGGAATTGCAGATAGAGCAAAAGCAGAAAGAAGAAGTAGAAAAAAAGAAGCAGGCGAAACGAAAGGTATTGTCTGATGATGATCATCCGACAAAGGAAAAGACGGTTTTAGCTAAAAAAATAAATATTAAAAAAAAAGTAAAATGATTAAACCAAAAAGAAAAGTCGACGACATCAGCTCTGATGAAGATGAGGATACTCAATGTTTCTATTGCACCGAATGGTATTCAACCTCAGTTGCAAATGAAGGACGGGTACAGTGTTCCATGTGTTTGAGATGGGCGCATGAACAATGTGCAGGCATCGAGCCAGACGATGCCGAAGCATTTAAGTGCGAGATTTGTTTTCAAAATTATTCTGTTCTTGTGTAATCATTAAAATAGTTTTAGTACTTCAGTGGTTCACTTTGTCCCTGCCATAGTCCACACACATTGCCCCTGCCATAGTCCACATTGCCCCCCCATTATTTTCAATCCTAAATCAATACAACCCATTAAATTTCCATTTTTTTATTTGTGTTAAATCATTTACAATGAAATAATAAAAATAACTATGAATAGCCCAATGTCTACTTGAACTATTTACATTGGTAGAATTTCCTATACCTTCTATAGTTGGACCCTGTAGATAATTGTTTCTTAAGTAGTCCACTATGCCCCAACCTCCCCATAAATAACTTGTAGCTCAGTTTTTAGTTTTAAGAAATTTATAGAAGGATAGTCTTTTTAACCAAATTTAAAATATTATCTGGAAAATTGTTTTGTAATTTTCAAACTGATCACTATAAAACACTTGGCTGATCACTAAATGATCACTGAAACTAAACCGATGGTGCATTTCAGAAATGATTATGTCGCAAACTTCCAAAGCCACTCGACGCTTAGAATCTTCATTTTTACGTGATCGCTTAGTAGTATTTGACGAAATTGTAGGCATCTCCGAGGATAGGTCATTTAAAATTTTATCGCGAACTGCTTGGATTGAACTTTTAAAGGAGTCGATGTAATCTTTTACAGATAAAATGTCTATACTACGTTTTTGAAGTTCATTAAAAAGTATGTCACAATGGGGCATTACAAGATGGAAGAAGTTCAACCAAAATATAAAATCGTCATTTTGTAAAAAGCCTGTTAAACCAATCGCTTGATTAATCGTCTTTGAATCTTCTTCTATTTCGATTATTTTTTCTAAACACAACAGAATGTCTGCACTATAAACAAACACAGTTTCCATACAACGTACATTAAAATACCACCTCGTGGGAGCTGCTCTAGATAAGCGAGCTTTTACAAACTGATCCAGAACCGCTGTGCGTTTTGGGGATCGACTAAAGAATGTTGAGAAACCATGTAAATTTGCAAAGAAAACTTTAACATTTTTATCTTTACTTGCTGCTTTTTGTAAAATTAAGTTGAATTGGTGGGCATAACAATGTATAAAATTCGCGGCAGGGTAATGTTCTTTAATTTTTTTGTATGCCTCCTAATTTCCCGCTCATTGTCGACGCCCCATCGTAAGTTTGCCCAATTAATTTTTCTGAAATTTATGAATGTCAAGATTTTCTAATTCATAAAGAATTACATCTGTAAGGTGTGAAGCTGTGGTTCCTAAAAGGATTTACAAATTTTACAAACCGTTCGTGTACAACGCCAGACAAAATATAACGAATTATAAAAACCACTTGGGTTTTAGTAGAACTGTCGGTAGTTTCGTCCACTTGCACAGCAACATACTTAGCTAATTCAATTTCTTACTTTATTTGTTCCTGAACTACAGCCAGCATCGAGTCGAGTAGATCGTTCTGAATCGATTTGGATGTTCCTTTAAAAATGGTTGCCTTCTCCATATGCTCCTTAAAAATCGGATCCAACTCGACTACAAAATCAATAAGTCCTCTAAAAACTCCTGGATTATCAGATAAAGCCGTTTCATCATGGCCACGTAGTTCCAACTCAAATGCTCCGCAAAATTTTATACAATCTACAATTTTGTTCAAAATATAGCGATTTTTCGAAACATTTTCATTAAAATTTCTAAGGGATTTTCTATAAGCATTGTCTAGCTGTGTACGAATATCAACATTTCCTACGGTTGCAAAATTTACCGAGCATTTCATGTGTTCTGCAGACGAAGCATGTTTTTTTATTTTCTCTTTTAAATGTTTTAAATCGCTTACACCGGATTTGCACCATAGCGAGTCTGACGAGTCTTTAGAAAATAATAAACAAACAAAACAGTAAAATACATTTGATACTTCACAACCACATATCCAGTCAGCTAAATCGTACATTACCTTGCGAAAGTTTCGATGAACATATTTATTTTTGTCTTTGCTAGTCTGTCGTAAACTTAGTTCTGGCAAAGGACGACCATTTGCCTTGAACTCAACTAATTTTGTAAAATTAAGTTTGTTAGCACTTTTAGTTGTTTAATTTTCTGCACTACCGACATTTTCTATAATAGCGCATGCACACGCGAACCAAAATAGTATTTTTACAAAACAACACAACAACAGTAAAAAATATCAATATAAATTTTAAAATTGATTTAAAACACGCGAAAATCGAATCAAAAATCGAGCGTAGATGTACACCCTGTTCGGAGTCGGCTTATGATCCAAAGTTGATTATTGCTTCGGATGTTTGCGTTTATTCGGGCGCTGCACGTTTTTCGAGTTTTTCGGGTAGATCTAATTCAATGAGGACAATTCGCACCGCCAGCCAGATAAATTTTAAGTTAATAATACTTGCCACTTGCGACTTTTGCGAGTAAATTACCTATTTTAATAAAACACGTAATAATTAATATTTTTTATATATTGTCAAAATTTTTGGGAGGTCATTGACTAATTGACCCTATGGACAAGCCGCTACTGCCTGTCACAACTCCAGCAGCGAATAAAATGGAAATCTTGAGGTGAAGATGAAATCAGCACAGGAAGAATGTTTACGATCAAGGAAGAAAACTTAGCTTTACTTCCAATTGAAACTTGATTACAGTGTTGAGTTAATGTGTTAGTGTTTAATTTATTGTGTATGAATTATTTATGATTTATTTTGAATTTAGCCTATTGAAAGCACGACCTTTCAAGGAGGGCAAAATGTTAAGTGCTTCTTAGAAATGTATTAGTATGAAATATTGTAAATAAGGAGTTGGATTTATTTTTAAGTAGTCACCTACAGTGTGCGTAGTGATGGGCGCCGACTTAGTCAATGCACGACATTTTAGACAAAACCATGCCCTACTAGCTTCCAAGCAGGGTTTTATGTCAACTTTCTAAATTTTTCGTATTATTTTACTTGATTTTTTGTATTGGTCAATGCTTAAATTACCTTCAACATATTGCTTAATAATTTAGTTAGTTAAAGATTATCAGTACGTTTAGTATTAGATGTAAAATTTTCAATTTTTGGTTTTCTCTGTCACTGGTGAACCGGGTTTGAAGTGTTATATGTTTAAATGTAGAATTGAATGTTCTCTATCAGCTAACCACCTTTTTTTGACAACAGGTCAACCAATCATAATTTTTTTCCAAAAATTTTTCTTATATAAAGGTGTTAAAATTTTATACCATCACTTTCAGTATAAATTTCTCTTCCAAAATATAAATAAAAAATATGGTTTGTCACTTAAAAAAAAGCTCTTTTATGGATTACCCTGTATAACCAAAAATTACAGAAAAGAACGTCGAAATAAAATAAAAGTTGACGTGTTTTTTGCAATTTTCTCAAAAATAATTATTTTTCGATTTATCGAATTTATGCGGGATTTTTACTCGCACTGTATATTAAATCCGTGACTGTTGCAGATTTTTGTTTTGGCTTCAAAATTGGACTCCACAACGACCACACTGCAAACTTGAAAACAACTTCCCGTGCTCGTTATTATTATTGATTTCTGAGACCTAGCCTGAGATATAGCCGGTTCATTTATTAATTCGTATGGTACATTTTCATTATTAAATTTTAATGTAAGTTTTATGTATGGTGCCCCAGAAGATCTGTATAAACATGTATAGTGTGGTGACGAAACGGTGTGCAATTGTGGATTGCTTCGTCTTGGCAAAGCATTTGCTTCAAGGTTTAGGAAAACCGCTAAAACCTAAACATGCCAACCTTTACCTACCTTAATATTTATATGTAATAATATTAATTAAATGTGTAAACATTATAGAAGGTATATAAAATATAACAGCAGTTGCAGGACGACATATAAAGAACCGGTCCAAACACCAGTCACGAAAATGACAAAAAAAAGTAGGTTAAAGAAATAGTAAACAAAATAATGGAAAAACCGGTAATCAGGACAGATAATACAAAATATTGCTTAACTTTAGAAGTCCTTCAGATTAGTAATCCATAAGACAGGCTTGTGCGTTAAATTATGAATGTTTACAAAACTTCTTTTAAACTATGTTAATTAACAATTCTCCACAATATGTGCAACGGTCTCTGGTTTGTTTCCACAGTCACAATTTGGATTAGAAATCGCACCCCATTTAAACAACATTAAGTTACAATTTGAATGCGATTAACTTTTGACCAAATTTTTCTTTTTTGATCAAAGGGACTTCATTTGTTGGATTATCAATGCGACGTTTATTGAAAACGTCAACTCAAGACCATAATTTTTTCAACACTGCAACTTCAGAAAAATCAGCATACAGAACTTTGAGATTTAAGTCTTTTAGATGTAGGGTTCTCAATATCATTGCCATTCTCGTTTTAACGCAGCTTTTCGTCGAATTTTCGATAAAGTAATATTACAAAGAACAGGAAGCTAATTGAATAGAGTAGATTTAATAGTTTCACTAATTATACGATTAGTGCAATTCAACTGAGCATATATTTTTTTTGTTATTCAACCCGACATGAACACAATATTCTGCTGTAGAATAAACTAATGCCAATGCAGCTGTACGGAGTGTCTTTGCATCTGGTCCCCAAGTTGTTTCAGCTAATTTTTGAATGACCTCATTTTTTATTTTCATTTTTTGTTTGACTTTTTCTAAATGATCTTTGTAAATTCACAACGTACCTAAAGTTACTCTTAGATAAACTGGGTTAAAATTATGGTTTAAATTTGTATTATTAAAGATTTCTACTTTATTCTCTATTACTTAAATGAAAACAAAAAACGTATGATTTTTTAAGAATGGGGCATTATCGCAATTTTTTGAAATAATTTTCCATAATACGCAAATCAACAGCTATAGTTTTCTATCAATTTCGAAAAACTCCAAATTTTGAAATGAAATATCATCGGAGTAGACAAATTTTTCAATATTGTAAAGAAGGAAGATCAGAAAACATACATTAAAAACAATAGGTGCAAGAACCGATCCCTGTGGAACGCCATTATTTAAAAATCTAAATTTACTGCTATTATCTTCAACAAAAACTCTAAACTTCTGATTAGATATTTGGAACAAATAACGTTAAACAAGTTAAAAAGTAAACCTTCTTTCTACACAGTATCGTATGCAGCAGTTAAGTCCAAACAGACAACTCCAGTTTTAAGTTTCTTCTGAAGTCCAGATTTGATATGCGTTGTTAAGACTTATACTTTATCACAACAACTTCTACTAGATCAAAATCCAGCTTGTTCAATTAGTATTTTCTCTTCAATTAATGGATTAATCCTTTAAAAAAATCAATCTTTCCAAAACCTTATACATTACACTTAACAAACTCGATTACAATAAGAACATAGTAATAAAATTAATAAAACATTAATAGAATTCTTTCATGCAAACGAATAAAAGCCTATTATTCAATAGTAAACAAGACAACAGTAATAGTATAGGATAAAATGAGCAATATTTACAGAAACGTGCAAAATGAACACAACTACTTTATAAGTCAATAAGCTATCATAAAATTTACATAACAACAAAGTATTCATTATATTGAATTATTGCTTACACACTTTTGTTTTGTCACACAAATTTCTAGAAGAAGTCCTCACGTTTTATAATTATATTAATACCTTATTTACTAAAGTTCATCCGATTATATACATTATGTTCTGCAATTAAATATTTATTTATTACGTTTATACACAAATATTGTTTTTAAATTAGGACTGACATTTTTAATATCTGCTGTTTATTTTTATTATTTACCGGCAAGCGTTCATTGTTAAAATTTTAACCCTAATTCAACAATATCTCGTATTTATTCGTGTTTTATTTAATTTTGTGAAATTTTTACAATTGGTGTTAAAATTAATTAAAATTTTGAAAATTAAAAGTAAATGTTTTCCATTCATACAAGCTTTAATAACTTTTAACGACTTTATGTGATATTTATTTTTTGTTTGAACAAAGATGTTGATGGTGCCTGTAAAATTTGTATTAGATAATATACTCCGTATTTGAGTGCGCTGTTTCAAAACCATCCTGTCCAGAAGAAATTTTCCATATTAGTTTTCTCCAACAATAATTAAAAACTTAAAAAGGAAATAGAAATACTTAAAGCTTTTCCGTAAATAGCCACTTAAGAGGGCAAACTTACATGCTATTTTACCATAAAGCGTAACGTTAGTTAAAATCGAAAAATTTTTTAGTCAAATTGCAAATTCTGGATGCGACGATATGGATATTCACTTCAGGATCAATTGACGCAAGTGACATCTGTTGATAGTGAATTAAAGTAAATTCAATCGCTTTCCCCCTTAACTCTTGTTTTCTAACGAATTTTAAGAATATTTCCTCACAATATACCTAAGTCGGTTATCAAGAAAGTTTATCAAGGCTTTTTGACGGATGCTCAATACTCTACCTGAATATCAAGTAATCCAACTAATGTTTTCCAATTTATAAACCTTAAGAGATCTTCTAGTATTATACCATCGTTGGTTGACTTCAAAGTCTCACAAATTAGCTAACGTAATCCTAGTGTTTGCCAATTTGTTTTCTACAGTTTACCAATTTTCTACTGAGTGTAATGATATGACTGATTTGTATCCTAATTTTCTTAACCTTCTAGGTGAAGGTGGGGTTGAAAAAACGGCTTAAGCTACATAAATGGCCAACGTTTCGCCCAAACCTGTGAGGTCTTTATCGAGGCTAATAAGTAATTAAAAACCGTCTTGGTTACAAAAATTTAAGACGGTTTTTAATTACTTATTAGCGTCAATAAAGCCTTCACAGGTTTGGGCAAAACGTCGGCATTTTATGTAGCTTAAGACCGTTTTTTTTAACCCCACCTCCACCTAGAAGGTTAAGAATTTTGAAATTATAAACTTAATTAGAGGAAAAAAATACTCTCCACTCTAAGTTACCTTGTACTGACATACAAGCAATTTTAAATAAAAATATTTGTTTAGCCGCTAAACATTTAAAAAATTCTTTTTTTTTCTGACTTTGACTGTGTTTTATCGTGAAAGATACAATTGATAGTAATAATAATAATAAATAAATTTATTTCCAGAAAGTTAACATAGAATTTTATAGGAATTTGTCAAATAATATTATATCTAAATATAAAATAAATAATATAAGAATTAAATAAGACTTATACTTATATTAAACCCGAAATAGTTGACCAGAACTCACTAAGGTTATAAATACATTTGTCTACAAGGTAGATCTATAATTCCTTCTTAAACACAGCAATGCTAGAGAAAAACTTTACTGCATCAGGTAAACAGCTAAACAGTTTAGGAACCAAATGATTAGGCGAATCACCAGCCACCAAAGTTTTATCTTGTGGTATATGAAAATCATTTCTAATTCTAGTATTAAAGTGATGGATGTCATTATTCAACTGAAAATTATTTTTGTTACTATAAACATAACAGCAAAGTTCAAAAATATATAGAGACGGAAGTGTTAACACTTTTAATTAGCTAAAAATGTGTTAACAACTTTGCATTTTAGAGGCACTAACTATACATCTAAATGTAGGTTTTTGTATTATAAAAACTAATTTGGAATAAGGAAACGATCCCCAGAAACAAATACCATACCTAATACGAGACTCAACACAAGCGTGATATAAGCATAGTAGCTATTGTACTGTAAGTACAGTTTTGAGATTTCTTAACATACATACAATCGAGTTAATTTTTTTGATAAGATGTTCACAATGCATTTTCCAACTTAAGCACCTATCAATATGGAGACCCAAAAATTTGACACTTTCATAAGTTGCAATTGTTTTACCCTGTATGTGAAGGTTAAGGTCATTGCAATTAGTTTTTCTGTTACAAACTCTAACTACACAGGTTTTGTCTGGATTAAGCAGAATTAAACGAGAGCTGAACCATTGACTTAAATTTTCTGAGACATAATTACATTGTTGTTCCAAAACAGTGTCACATATATTAGATATATCTAAAGAAGTATCATCTGTATAAAGTGTAGGTTGTGCAGATGTAGTAACCTTGTCAATTTCATTGTTATAAAGTATAAAAAGGAGAGGATCTAAAACGGATCCTTGAGGAACGCCTACTTTTATATCTTTGTAACCCAAAGTTACTGTTTTTTTTGTACCATTCAAATTGTGTTCAATGGCAACGTACTGTTTACGCCCCCTTATAAAGGAACTCAACCAGTTAGCAGCTACATCCACAATAACATATTTAGTTAATTCGTTCAATAAAATGTCAAAGTCAACGGATTTAAAAGCCCTGCTTAGGTCACAAAATACTCCAACTTTATCAATTAAATTAATTAACTTATCATAAAATAAATGAAAAACTGTATTAGTTGATATTTGTGGTCTAAAACCATGTTGAAAATCGAAAATGATGTTATATTAATTAAGAAAAGATAATAGTCTGCTCAGATACAAAATTCGTAAACTTTAGGAAACACCGACGTAAGGTCGTAAATTGTTGTCTTTTGGTTTGCATTATAGGCATGTTAAATTACTTAAATCATACTTATCTGACGTTGAATATTGGAGTTACAAATCATCCCTCTTTCGACCTACGCCCGGTGTTTCTCATGGTTCCAATCTGGAGTCACTGTTATTTAATGCCTTCATAAATAACATTGTACAAGTAGTAGATATATAATGTCTTTTTATTTGCAGACAATTTGAATATTTGTAAAGCATCATTTGATAAAGATTCGTATACTAAAACTTAATTTTAGTAAATACAAGGTCATGTCTTTCAGTAGTCAAAAACATCCTGTTTAATGTGATATACATTACAAAAGACTTGATCCTCCAACAAGTGGGATTACTAAATTTTTTGTTTCTTAGAAAAACACCTTTAGGTGGAGATGAGAGAATAAATCATCGTCCAAAGTTAAATTTTGGCGACGTTTCGCCAAACAAACGTAGACTTCCTCAAGACTTAAATTTATTAGGTCGTGTAGGTCAATTCTTTATTCTCTCATCTCTACCTATAGGAGTTTTTCTAAGGAACAAGAATTTATTTATTTTGAAAGGCATACATTTTCAACGAGTAACCACTATTTGGTGTTATAGTTGACTCTAAGTTTACCTTCAATGACCACATATGATGCTTAAAAAGTTTAAGTTTTGCAATTTGAAACACTTGCAATTTTTTGAGAAAGGATACATTCAAGATACTATTTAACAAATTAGTTCGGTCAAAGTTAAAATTTGTTCCAACAATTTAGAAACCGCATAATACTTATTATGTTATGGAAGCTGTACAGCAAAAATTTTTAATAGCAAAAAAATTGAAATGTGATACAAAGTAAACAGCGTTTATTTATTTATTTATCTTTTTTCGTCATTGTCGTGACTAGCCCCTAGACCGGTGCATTATATGTCGTCACGCAATGGCTGTGCTATTATATATTATATTCTTATTTACCTTCTATAATGTTTACACAGTAATTAATATTATTACATATAGATACTATGGAGGGTATGAGTTGGCATGTTTAGGTTTTAGTGGTTTTCCTAAACCTTAAAGCTAATGCTTTGCTAAGACAAACCAATTCACAATTGTACACGGTTTCATCACCACATACAGGTTTTTACTGATTTTCTGGGGCACCACATACATAACACTTACATTACAATACAATATTTAAAATGTACCATACGAATAAATAAATAAATCCCACTAGAGGTTATTTACATGAAAACCTTTAGAAACGCGAAGATTAGTAACAATGATTGTCCACTTGTTAAAAATAATCACAATAGTCTAGTAGATGATTGCTATACGTTGTGGTAGACAAAGTATAGCTTTAATGTTCAATCAAAGAATCTACGAATTCATCAAAGAAATATAGTTCTAATATAATGTATCACTCGCCGATACACAAAATATGTCCAATTTACAACAGCCTGCTGAAGAGTGTATATAATAAACTTTTTCTACTCCCACATGGATGTCTACGGTTTTCTTCACAGTTAACGAAACGTATAGGTATACAATTCCAGTCAACTTAACGTTTATGATTTCATATCCACACTAGAATGGATATGAAGAAAGCGAAAATCATTCCATTTGATGTGAGTAAAAGTAGCAGCCGCAGCTATTGACGTGTAAATCAAAAAAGTGGTATGAAAATGCATTTCAAATTTTAGAAGATTGGCATCAAGAAAAAAAGTTACTTCACTTACCGAAGAAATATTTCTTACTTCTTTTGCGGAAAAAGCAAGTTTGCAGAAACCCTCAAGTCATCGGAGCATTTATTGTATGTTAAACTCCGTGTTTTTATTGAAGCAGTATTTGGATATACTCAAATTTTATAAGCTTATTGAACAGTTAAAGAGAAAATCGACAGGTTACCCAAAAATCGGAATTTTTGTCCCGGGACCAAATAGATCAATTTTTTCTCAAAACTCCAGACAAGGATTTTTTATTGGTGAAAGTAAGACAATGGTTAAATAAGAACCTCAAATTAATTTATTTTTTTTTATGTATTTACAGGCCGTGTTTATTTTTGGCGTTTCGGGAGCTGGTCAGTGTGGCAAATTATCAAAGATATTACTAGATGACATTGAAGATCAAGATAAGACTACGGTATTACTAGTTCGTACATCACACTGGCGCCAATGTGTAAATTACAAGCAAGGGAAATGACCTCACTAGTGGGGATACATTCATTTGAATTATTCCCTTCTAAAATATCAATGGATCTTGAGTTACCTACACCTGTAGAGTACATGCGCAATTTAAAACGACAAGGAGAATGGCAAAGTACAGTGGTGGCTGAGGGCTATATCGAGGATGCAATCCAAAATAAGCCAGATGTAGCAAGAAAAATACAATTATGCTCAGCAAAAAACACAACTACTACAAAACAAGTAACGATTTATTCACAAGCTGATACTTTGAAGATAGGTCATAAGTCACTATCGGGAATCAATATTTTAAACATACTTTCACAATTCATATTAATATTTCTAATTAATAGTTTTGAATAAATTGTTTTTTTTAAGCATCTATTTTATTTTGTGTCTTGTATGTAAAGTCTTTACAGTACTAATCCAGAAAAAGCAATTTTTTCTCAATTACCAAATGGGTAAATACACAAAACAGGTAGTCTGCATAAATAAAATTGGTAATCAACCCAAGATAATTACTCAATTTTTAAAACTAACGAATCCTGAATTATACACTGAACACTGTTTTCGTCTCTCAGGAGCTACTATCGTTGAAGATGCAGGTGCCAGTACTTCTACTGTGAAGAATTTTTGTGGCTGGAAATCCACTGCAGTGATGGAGACATACATTGAATACTCGTTACTAAAAAGTAGCAAATTGGCAACAGCATTGTGCAGTCAATTGAAAATATTTCCTCTACATCAACGTAATACAGCTCTGCAAGTCGATCTACAATTAGGAGCCAATCGCAGCGGTTTAGATTTGTCTGACATGTAGAAATTTTTAATGTCTTTTCAAGATGCTTTTTTGTTATTAAAGATTATATCGTATTTAATCAAGTTATTTTGCACCGACTTCAATAAATAGGGGACATCGAAGAAATAATAGATTTTCTTATCGTTTACGAGAAGGTATGGTTTTTCCGGTGATATATCTATTCTTTTAATTAGGTTTCGAAAGTTTTACTACTGCCCTAACATTGGCACCGCATTGTAGTTGTAGCTTTTTCTATGCAGTTTAATACTATCGACTTTAATTTGTCACTTTTGTATATCGTATTTAAAGAAGTAGCACAAGGGTTGTTTAACTTTTATATATAATTCTAACCATGATCACGTAGCAGTTTGAGCTGGCAAAAAATTGAAAACCTACTTTAAAATTAACATTTTGGGGCTCGTAAAATATAATTTTAGTGAAAATTGTTTGTATTCCTCTATTTATCTCCTGCTTCTTAGTTGTTTATTTTTTAAGTCCACCTCGGCTGTCACAATTTGTGCTCTGCTTTCGGGAAGTAATCGTTGGGAGATGTTAACTTCAATTGAAGTGCTCTCTTTCACGTTGCAATTTAAGAATGTTCCTCCATAATTTTCTTTACTTAAGAGTATTTGAGCTGCAACCTTGAGTAGTTTTGGTATAGCTAGAGATGTTAACGGGCATTTATTTATATCGATTCTGAAAACACTTGTATAAAACATCTAAAAATTTCATTTATTGATTCGCCAATATACCTTGCGTTATTTGAATATTGGGTTTCAGAAATTGACACTTGTAATTCATTTAGGAATGGCAAGTGTTCGCCACATACTCGTTAAGTTTTTAGAGTCGACATTTTTATGCAACAGATCGGATCTTCCAGATTCTGTTCACCATTCAAAACATCTACAACAAAATGTTTGTAATTTACTTAAAATTATTCATGTAACTTAACTCGCCTGGTTAAATCTCCTTTCGGAAACCTGAAAAAACTGATTCTACCATCATATTTAATAAATAAATAAATTCAGGTTATGTATTTGCGGTTATGGGATGGGGGCGCAAATTTTAAACTAATGGCATTTTTTTATTCAAATAATTTTTTGTGTTAGGTAATCTTAAGAGGGATACGACGCTAAAAATTACATGCATTTCGTGTGTTACAAGAATCTCTCTAAATAGTTTATTACTGCACCTTTTTTAATAAATGATGGCTAGTTTTATAGATAAAGGACAGCTTAACAAATTGGCTTGATTGATTATTAAATCACAGTTAAAAGGAATTGTTAAAAAAAAGATCAAATTGAAAGTTTTTTGTGTAAGTTTGAAGGCGCATAAGTCGATTGTTATACCACCAATTTAAAAATGGCCAAAGCCAATTTCCAGGTCGAAGTATAAATAATACGTGAGTCTAATTTAAGTAAAATCAGTTTGCAAATAAGTTAGATACAATTAATGCCGTAACACTCTATAAGCAATAATTTTATATTTCGAGCTGATAGTCTACATCCCCACTATACCTTAGCAGTTGCCGCTGCTCGAGTTGGGAATCCCATTATTCGAATTCGAACGCGTACGGTTTCAATTGACTTTTATATATTATATAAAATATCTCTGCACGTTATAATTTTTTTTTAATTGGTTTAACTGTGTTGTCGTATTTAGTATGGGGAAAGGCGAGACAACCGCGATAAGACATTCAAAAGAAAAAATAAGGGCAATGCTAAAAACCTGGAAGCTGCTCGTCAAAAATTACCGAGAAATTTATACAGAGCATATTAGACGAATGTATAGATAGGAGTACTACCATTGCCGTAAGTACTCGTCACATCTAATTGAAAGACGTTACTTATCAAATGAATATATTGTTTTTTGTCTATTGCATGTTTCCATTTGCGGTAGGAAACGTTGTAGTACTCTATTTTCAGCTTGTTCATTTGTCCATGATGAAGTTCGCGATATTTCTTCAAATAATTTTTGAGAATTGAGTACAGTATAAAATACAGTATAAAATAAATATCAACTTTATGCTTTTTTCAAAATAAGATAAAACATCTGTAGTAACTCGTATAAAATATTTGCATTGTAACGAATGTGATAATTGTGGAAGTATGAAAACGAGGCCCGGCAATATTATAAATAATAATAAATATTTTACGGTGATTAAAACAACTAAAAATATAGAATAATTTAGTTATTTTAATCACCGTAAAATATTTAACATTATACTACATACAACTTATTAATTATTTTAAAATTATAAATAATATTTTATACTTCCGCAATTATGCGATTTGTTACTGGTTACATAGATAGCTATTATTTAGGGTCCAGTACAGGAATTAGCATACAAACCACCAAACACGAGGAGAATGTCAGTTGATATCGTTGGGACAACAAACTCTGATAGACCCGGCCCATCAAAGGTTGCAAAATCTCAAATGAAATATATAATTATTTTAAATATATTTAATTTGTAGGAGGCAGAAGGAAATCGCTCTACAGATCATATTAATAATGTAATTTCTATTGATGGAAAACGGTTAATTGACATTCAGCACTTTTGGGAACAAATTCAAAATATCAATACGCATGCTCCTCATTTTGGTTGTTCAATCAACAATATACACTTTACGAAAGAGCTTAGAAACGGTTTAACTTCAACATTCCTAATGAAGTGTGACATGTGTAACTCAAAATTTTACCTACAGACAAACAAAAACGATAGTTTAAATACACATTCTGTTGAAGGTGCAATGAGTGTAGGTATTGGGTACTCCAATATGCATGAATTGTTTTCGGTTATGGATGTACCATATATGAATGACAAGCTTTATACCAAATGCCACGATACTGTTTGCGACACATGGCAAGAAACTGCTAGCGAGGTAATGAGAGAGGCTGCGCAAGAAGAACGTGAACATGCTATTTCAATCGGACAGCTAGATAATAATGGTGTACCTCTTGTAACAGTTGTAGCTGACGGTTGCTGGTCGAAACGTTCTTATAGAACAAATTACAACGCTTCTTCGGGAGCAGCTGCAATTGTTGGCCAGCACACTCGGAAGGTTCTTTTTATTGGAGTGAAAAATAAATTTTGCTCAATTTGCAGTGGGTATCAGAGATGTGACAAGAGTATACCTGAACATACTTGCTACAAAAATTTTATTGGAAGTTCTACAAGTATGGAAGCGCAAAGTATAGTAGAGGGTTTCAGGGCGAGTGAAGACATGTATGGTATTCGATATTGGAAAATGATTGCAGATGGAGATAGTTCTACCTATAAAAGAATTCTTGAATCGCGACCTTACAAAGATTTAACTGTGGAGAAAGTAGAATGTCGAAATCATTTATTACGTAATTACTGTAATAAACTAAAAGCTTTATCCACAGAAACTCGATTTTTAATTAAACTTAGAAAATTATTAGGTAGGTGTGCATAAGTAGGTAGAGATGCATGGTTTATAAAATAATGAAAAACCATTATACAACACAGGTTTAAATTAATGAAACGTGTACCTACAGAGTTCTACCACTTTATATATTTTCTAATTTTCGGATTACTCACCGTTATCTAAATAATTTTTGTTTATATGGTACCAAAATGAAATTACTACAACACAGTCTTTTAATAATTGTCTCCTAGGGATTGTTATCTTTAATTTTTCCAGGTAAAAATATTTTACGCCTACGAACAGCAGTAGTGTCGGCAATTGCATTTAGAAAGCAGAACAAAAATCCGGAGTCGGTAGTACTGCTTAAAAAGATATTGACAATAGTTTTATCACGTTTTTGGCTCACATGATAATTGTGCAAGATACTTTTGTAAAGAGGCTCAGAAGACATTAAGTACATCGAAGAAATAAAAAGCAATCTTGAATTTTATAATAAATTACATCAAATAATTTCAAACATATCCAATCATGCAAGGAGCTTAATCGAAGACGTCGATAGTAACGTTGTTGAACAGTTTAATTCTATTATTGCAAAATTTGTCGGTGGGAAAAGAATAAATTTTTCAAGACGTCGATCATACATTGGCAGATGTAATGCAGCAGTTGTTTCTTTTAATTCAAGCGGATGTCATTATGACTTTTACAAAAAATTACATGGAGTTAGCCCCGGTAAAATTTTAAAACGTTACGAACAACAAAAGCAACATCGAAAAAATTGATGAACAAAATTAAAGCCTCTAATAAACTTAGAAAACGACTTTTCTTGAAAGTAAAACGTATGTAGCACAAGCTGACGACAAGGACTATGGAGAAAATTGTTCAAAACCAGATTTAGATTTAAGTGTTTTTGAAGCCGAAAAACAAAAGTTTTAAAAAATTTAAAGCGTAGTGACCAAGAACGAGCTGAACTACAAAAAATACAATTGCTCAAGCTGAAAGTGGGTACTGGTTGGAAGAACGTAGAAAACTTTTAACAGCATCGTATTTTCATGCCGTATGCACAAGAAGAGCTACGACACAATGTGGATCGTTGGTAAAATCAATACTATATTCAAGTCAGTTGAACGTACCAGCAACAAATCACGGCAAAAATTTGAAAAGGAAGCTCTTGGGCAACTGCAAATGCAGGAAAACGTGTTTATTGAGGAGTGTGGTTTATTTACTGATAAAGACATTTCATTTTTAGGTAATTGGTATTTTTAAGACGCATAATATCTACGATCGCTTTTCAAAATAAATTAAATCAAAATACAGAGTGGTCAAAATAAAAAACCCCGTGTGAATAAAAAGGGTAAATACTTACAAGTAATATTATATGTTTATTCGACGTCAACTACCATTAGAGAGCTGTGATTATAAACGTCAAAATTGTTAATAATCCGTCACATTGTGACACGCGTCGTGAGCAATTTATTGCTGCTGAAAAACATAGTAACCACATGTGGCTATGCAAGTACTTCCAAATAATATTTTTTATGGGAAGAAGTTGAATAAAATTTAAAACTGAATCGTGTGTTACAGAGGGAACTAGTTCTACGACAAAATAGCATATGATATTCGTTTATAATGTAGGATTACGGCATTTGTAAAATTATTATATTTGCTTCGCTCATACGATAAAGTTCACTCATGCCATAATCTCTTACATTATAAACTAATTACATAATATACTATTACATTTATATAGTAGATGCAGAATACCTAGATGAATAAAAACCTACTAAACTTCTAACAGTTTACAAAATATGTTGAAAGTGTTTACTATGTGTAAACTACAATCCATATGTCAGTTCATCTGAACATGTTTTCGAAATGGTGTCTTTTACTTTGGCCACTATGTATAAATTGATATTCATGTTTAGCCGATACGTATTCATTTATCAAATACTTGGCCTGTTTAATTCTGTAGTAGATCTACAAAGGCGATCACAGAACAAGAGTAGGTGACTAAAAACAATTACTAGTTCTCTTTTTAGGTGCTACTCCAGATGGTGTCGTTGGAAATGACTTAATTGTGGAAGTCAAATGTCCATATTCTTGCTATAAAATGAATGTTGATGAAGCTATTAGAAAGAAAAAATTAAGTTTTGGACATATAAAAACCACGAATATGTTATAAATACACATCATAAGTGGTACTTTCAAATCCAGGGCCAGCTGCATATTACCGGACGCAAAGGCTGCATATTTGGAGTATGGACGGGTAGTGAATTGTCCATGAAAGTTGCGTATATTTTAAAGAGAAATGATTTTTGGGAAAAAATATGCGTCTGAAGTTGTGCAATTTTTATATTGACTGTATTTTACCTGAACTGATTGATCCAAGACATACGAGACATTTGCCAATTCGTGAACCAGATTATTTAAAAAAATCGCAAAATAGAAAAAGAAAATCAACCAAAAATGTGTAATTGTTGATAATTTTTTGTCCTATACAAACCGCCGAAAAGTCTGAGCAAAATAACTCATGGGTGATAATACAAACTAAATGACAAAAATCCTATAAAATATCTTTTGAACTCTATTTTTCCAATTTAGCAGCGTTATTTAATTTTTGTGAAAATTTGATGTAACACTAATCATGACAAATGTGTAAACTTGGCCTTTGCATTAAACCACTTGTTATTGTTGCGATGCAACGGAAAAAATTATTCAAAAAATGTATTTCAAAAATAAATATAGTGTTCATTTTGAGTTTACCAAAAATTATAGGAACTTTGAGCATTATTTTTCGCTATAAATCGAGTTTTTTGTTCACGATTTCCGGATCTGGTGATTCATTTCGATGGACTATTAGACGTTATGGCCAAACCTGTCAGAATAAAAGCTAAAAATTTGTAATCAGAGATTTCGCATATTGATTTACCAAACACAACTTCCGCTTATACAGAAAGTTGATGTCATCTTTGTTATTTTGAATGGGACACCCGGAATATGTTTGACTTTTTCAATTGCTGACTTAATTCTACATAAGTTTTAATAACAAAGTGCTATACCCAACTGCAATCGTTTTTGAGATAATAAACAAAAATATTAAAATTTAATGCCACTTAAAAACTCTAATGATTCAGCAATAAATTGTAATTCTTAGGTTTTTACCTTGATGTTTTATTACTCTAAGATGGCTCTATGACATCCTTGAGAAAAAATTAATTTTTATGCAGGGTGAAAGAAAATTGACGGTAAATTTGGAAAATGAAAATTGGTAATAACTTTGTTTTCTTAAATAGCAATTATTTTTTCTCACTCTGTAGTATTCTATTTTAAATTTAGAAAATAATTTCTTAACATATCCCTATACCCAAGTTTGCTAAGAGTAAGCGTCAAACTTGGGTATAGGGATATGTTAAAATTTTTTTTAAATTGAGCAAAGAATTTTACAGGGCGAGAATAAAAGGTGGTTGCTATTTAAAAACAAAGTTATTGCCAATTTTCATTTCCCAAATTACCATCAATTTTCTTTCATCCTGTATAAAATATGCAAATTTTTTACAAGGATATTATAGAGCCGTCTTAGAAGAAATAAAATTATACGGTAAAATTAAAAATTACTATTCATTACTGAATTACTAGAGTTTCTAAGTTACAGTAAAACCTCAATATTTTTATGAAATATTTATTATCTCCTAAACCATTGCAGTTAGATATAGCATATTGTTATTAAAACTTATGTAGAATTTAATCAGCAATTCGAAAAGTCAAACATATACTGGGTGTCCTATTTAAAATAACAAATGACGTCAACTTCCAGTATAACCGGAAGTTGCAAAAAAGTCATACATATTTTCATTTGATAGATCAATACCCGAAACTCCTAATTACAAATTTTCAGCTTTTATTTTGACAAGTTTTGCCATACATCTAATAGTCCGTTGAAAAGGATCACCCTGTATTTAAGAAAATGGAGATAGCGTGCTTGTTGGGAGCTATAGTCCATGTTAATAAATTTTTAATTTTATTTCTTTTTGCTTAGACCTTTAGAATTATTGTTTCTTATGTATCAATTGCCTGCTGTTAGAATCTTTTTATTTTTCATTAGGTATAACCAACGTATAATTTTTCAATACATGACTTTATCAACCATTTACTTAAATGATAATGTGTATAATGCTAATTATAAATAAGATATATTTTATTTTTCTAATATAATTTTGTCAACAAACTTATGGTTTGCATCATGAAAAATCCTAAAGTACAGCTGGAAATATTCTAGTCGTCGATTATGGAAAAGTGTAACATAATAGCATTCACCGTATTAACCGGGCGCAGCCGCTTACGTCGACACGGCTTACTATACCCCTGATTCTGCTATTCCCCTGATCGGAAATAGGTAGGGAGAAACAAACGTTCACCGTGGCCGATTTTCAACCGACCGAGTTTCGTATCCCTCTTAAGCAGCAAATACGTTATAGATAATCTCCTGGACATACAAAATTATGTTTCACTCGTTTTTGTTAGACAACTATTCTTAGATTCTCAAAAAATTTGAAATTGTTCATTATTAACCTAGGTCAACAATAGAAAAAAAATTATTACCCACTAATAGAAATTCACTTTACAGCTAGTAATGGAAAAAATTATTTGTTCATTTGAATCGATTTTGCATTGGTGTTTAAATTTATAGCAAATGATTCTATTTAAATTAAACGCAAAGTTAAGATGATTAATGTTTAAGATTTTCAAAAATCATCTAGGTACATGTTATTTAGGTAAAAGTTTGATTTATATCGTATGTTTAAAGAAATCGCTTTTATTTAATTAAAGTAAAAATTTAAGTAGATGAAGTTTTATTTGTAGCATTCATTAATACAAAATTGACATTAAGTGTAAAGGGCTATAAGAGTACAGACAGTAAATTTCATGTTGATACATGTTCAAAAGTGTGAGGTTAAAATTTTTTGAAGAACAAATTTATTTACAAGGTTAAAGGTGAAAACATTGTGTAGTAAGAAAGGAAAGAAAACAATGTTTGAGTGGTGTGAGAGACGAAGATAGTGGTGTAAGTGAAGGGGTAGTCGGCATTGAAATTCAAAGTATAAACGTGTTAAAAAAAGTCAAGAGTTGATTGATGGAAATGGAAAGTAGACAGTTGTTAAATAGATTGATACAATTACTTCGCAATATAAAGTGCACTTAATAAATAAAAAAAAATATCTTTCCAAAAATATAAGTAACCAGTATAATTCCACGTAAGACTACATGAACGATAAGATTATCAATCGCTTTAAGATTGTTTTTGTTTCAATTATTATACCACATAAATTATTTTTGTTTTTTAAGTAAATTTTCATTTTTCGTACACGCATCATAATCAAATCGTAAACATTAGGGTTTGTAATTTTCTTGTAAAATATTTTATTTTTTTGACTAGTAAGTACAGTCTTTGTCAAGGCATAATTACTGTCATAAAGGTTTGGTAGGTAGTGATTGGGAAGATAGTCACTCTCGTGTCTACCTCGCAGATTCTGACGTCGCTAAAGTTATTGTTGATCTGTCATGCTACGCGCAGCCCTTCTCTTTGACATTCCTCGTAGATTTGTCTTCTCCTGACATTGTCCACAGAATCTGGCGTCAATCGCATCAAAGAGTTGGCAAATGTTTTAAACAAGTTAACCACACTCTCTCATCGACTAGCTAGCTCGGCGTCTTCAAACCTTTGTTCCTGTTGTACAAGGAGGCAGTAATAAAGTACGTGTTTGGCATTGTCCCTCTCGCCGTACTAGTAGATGTCATTTTCCGTGTAACCGATTCTGTGCTGATATGCTTTGAATTTTTTGTGACCCATGAGGTAGACCATAAATTTGTCCATTTTTACCGGAATCAAACCTCTAGGATGGGGATATACCTGCTCCTTGACTTTTCTTTGAGCATGTATTGGATTATTTTCGATAATATGTTCGACTTCTTTGGCTCTGGCTGCCTTCTTCGCTGTGTATCAGTTCTCTTGTTAGAGAGTTGCTAACGTGGGTTTTGATCTAGCGCAGTTGGACATCAATTTTGTCCAATCTTTAAGTCTGTTGATACTTTTTATGGCGGCGAGAACTGCTATTGAATCTGTAACGGTATGCTGCAATGTGTTTGTGTCAGCTTCTCGGATTCCGCCTAGTTTCCACTAAAAGATAGAACAACCTTCATCCAATTTGACCTCATCGTTGACCATTTTTCTCTAACCGTTGTATAATACGCATGCAGTTTCGGCGTTATCGTTGTCATTCACAAATCCATTGATGTAGTATCTCCAATTGGGCAATTCCTCTTCTCCTGTTGGGAAGTTTGTCGCCTTAGGCCGAATGTCCCATGTCGACGGAACTTGCTTTGCCTTCCACAATTCTTCCGAAATGTTGCGTACTCTTCGGTACACTTCCGTGATTTGTTAGTAAGGGTTTTCTCAATGTATAATCTTGATGAGCATTTTAACGGCCTCGGTCAAAACTGTAAATTAAATTTAATTAGTCTTTGATATGTACTTAATGTGGTATTTGCAGTGGATGCGTTTGTTTTGCAGTTTGAATGTTGGTTTTGTTTAGTTAGGGATCTTTCAGTGAAACACTGCCTTAGACTTTCTGGCATTGAATCATAGTTTTGGTAAATACGCCTATTGTTCTAAGTTTACTAGAGTGTTTTTGGCCTCGTCCTTCAAGTTTATGTAGGTATTTCCCGGCATGAGCAGCATAGCGTAATCCACGATGTGACATCCTTCAGGAAGTTCCAAGTCAAAAATTTTATATTTATTTGCATATTTTTTGTTTGATTAAATCATCTTTGTTTCATCATTTATTATTAATTAACTTCAATTATTAAAATCTCCATTGATTTTCTTGTTAAATTATTTTCCGTTGTTTCTTTGAATATTTCATTTTAATTTTTTTCTGCTAATAATTTATTAATTTTTATCTATTAATTATACATTATAAGTAACTAAAAGCCATTTTCAGAATGTATTAAAGATTTTGAGAAAAGTAGTGTTTACAAATTAACATGTTCATGTGATAAATAGTATATGGGTAAAACTTCGAGACGTTTTAAAATTAGACTGAATAAACAATTTAGATACATTTATAAACAATATAAATAAACGAACATAAATGTTGCGACATCTAGTGTCGACTCGTGTTAACGTAACACGTGATTTGCGTAACTCAACAAAATAACAATAAATTAAATATCAATAATTTTAGATTACCTGGATATTATTTACATTAATTTAGCTAATAATTTTTTTAGTAATCAATTAAACAAACTTTACAGAACTTTCCTTAAAATTTATATATTTTTTAACTCAACAGGTTTGAAATTACAAAATTTAAAAATAAATTAATTAAAAAACCCGCCGTGTTATTTAAATAATAACCTAATTATTTTAACATTGTTTTTGGCTACATATTTTATATATCAGTTTATTTATTATTTATTATCTTCTCAGGAACCGTTCTTTATTAAAATTTAAAACCGAATTCAATAATATCTAATTTTCTTTCCAAAATTTTGATTCCAAAATAAAATATAGTAATAGAAACCAGAAACATTACTTAATACGAAAAAAAAATTTAATTTAATAAGACAGAAAATAAAAGGAAATATTCTTTACTTTATTTGGTCAAGAACTAAAAATAAAATACCAAAAAAAGCACAAACACTAGTTATATAAAATTCAATTTTGAATACTAAAATATTTCTTAGTTATTCATGTATACAAAGGCTTATATTGAAAAGGACTGTAACTGCCAAAAATAGTCCGCACAGTAAATATTTGCCCAAATATTAAATGGAGGCACGTCTAGTTGTCTGTATAACAAACTATGCTAATATCCGGTTTGATGTTAATCCAAAGGAACTTGAAGACCTTGCTGGTGACAATAGATAATCTAGGGTCGTACATATGTGAATTTCATTTATTTAATTACTAAGAAGTAGCTTTTAATTCTAGTTAATTGAATTCAATTTCTCCAGTTATTGATTCACATAATTTCATTCATTACAAGATAATAAAATTATACAAATAGAAATTTTAGTGGCACAGTGCCACAAAATTAGGTGGTAGAAAAGTATTCTTATTGTTTCACGAGTTTGTCAGTTTTTTTTTCTTTACGAAAAGATAAAACTTATAAGCATGTTTACGTGACGCGGTGGATGATGAAGTAAATCTTGTTTGATTTAGGAAATCCTTTCCGCATCTCAAACTAATTACGTCCGAAGTTGAACAACAAACTATATACGATATATTTTTAATAAAACGGAAATAAATATTACTTTTACATTATTTAATACTAAACGGTGTAGTTGTTTGATCAATTACACAAAACATTAATAATTCTTTAATGTAGTCAAGACGTAGAAATAACAGCTTTTGCTTCGTTATTTAGATATAAGTAAACTTTTCAATATAATTCTTTTGTTAGAAAAGCAATTATAAATATAATAAGTTAAACTGACACAATAAGAAAAAAAATTAACTTTCATAAAAAAGATTTATTCTAAACAATTATTTATAGTTAAACTAAAACACCATAGCTATAATATTTTTTAATTTAGTGTATCCGAAATTATTTATTTAATAAAAGAATTAAATATTAATGGTTTTATGGTTTACTTTACGATGTATCAAACTCAAGCCATTTAAACTTTATGTTTTTATTTATTCAGAACGATAATGTACAAACATTACATGACTACGTTCGAATACATTTAAACTTAAAAGCATAAATTGAAATAGCTTGTAAAAATTTAATAAAATTTATTTTGAAAAAAAATTCATTTGTTAAACATGATAAATAAATTTGAAAACATCAGCATGTTTTTTAAAAATATGAAATCTAAAATCAAAGCACTTCTTAAAAAAACTGAAAATGACAAGATCGTCAAGGGGTATTTTCGACAATGCAAATGACATACCAATTTTCAAACAACAATCTTTATATTTTTTATATACATACACTATCTTATTTCAGTTTTTTCACTAATAACTTATTAAATATTTACTTAAATTTTTAAGTAAAAAAAATATTATTTTACATTTTTTTAGTTGTTATGTGTAAAAAAAAAGAATTAGGTACCGTTTTGTAAGGCGATCTATTGATGAGCAAAGTTGCGATAAGTGAGCTATAGTATTGTATACAGGTACGCTTTCAGAATTTTGACGTTATTTAATGGATTATAACAACAATAACGTTAGAAATTCTTGCTTAATCACAATGGCGTCAAAAAAAAGTCATTCATCATGTTATCAATAGATTTCTGAATATGCAAAAAATTAGTGTTGCAGTTAAAAATGTACGTAACAGAAAACATCAGGTTATTAAAAATAATATCAATAGAAAAATTGCATATATTTAACGATTTTAATTTTGTAAATTGGAACAAAAGATAACGGACAGGGTTTACATAAAACTGAATTAAAAACTTGTTTATTTTGTTAAAAAAATAATTTAGAAAAAAAAATTAATTCAAAATTAAAACACCATTGTTCGTTCGGTCATTATTACTGCAAAAATTGATGAATGCAAATAAAAATTATGCAAAGTCATTGTGGAATTGTAAGTACGCAATTACAGAGCTATTTCTAGTTGCAAACAACGTACATAAAGAATTATTCGAATGCGGCTCATATATAATTATGTTAACTATCTTTAAATCTTTTATATGCTTTAGCGAATAAATCAAACTTTAGCATTGTAACAATGAATTGTAGTCACAAAGCTTTTTATTATACCCTAGAAAACTTGTTGCATTGTTAAATAATTTGTACGTATAAAAAGGAATTATTGTATAAGAATAATTAATTCAGTCATTTTTTTAATGCTTTTAATTAATGCTTTAATCCGCGTTGCTTCTGAGAATTATAAAATTTCAGCACTTTCAAATGCTAATATTTAATTGCTATTAGATGGTTGGTCTCACACATGAGTAATTATGTCAAAATTTTCAAAAGTGAAAGGTGAAAAAGACAAAAAATTTCTGAAAAACTAAAAAAAAATTATATACGATTAATTAACCTTTGCTTTGCAATAGAGGGTTATAATTTAAAAAAATGCTCAAAATGTAAATTATCTCAAGAAAACATTAAACTTGACAAATAATACGTATCACGTGACTACTATTTTTTGTTAATTTTTGTCTTGTTTGAACCACAAATTGCAGTTGAATCAACTTTTACTTACCTGATCATAACGTATGTGAAAAAAGTTTGCAATAAAGTTTATTATTTTCTTTTACAAAAGCGTGAAGGTTCTTTAATGTGTAACTAAAAGATGCTAATTTCAAGTTTACGTCAAAAATTTCATTGATATTTGTATTTATCGCACACTATATTACGATAAATTTTTGAAAAAGCATGTAATATATAGTATTAAACGGCCCATACACTATGCAATTGGTTGTACGACAAGTTGTACTACAGGTTGAACAGACAATCGATGCAACAAGTTGCATAGTATTTTGGCCACACACACAAACGTTAAAAATATCAATCGGTCGTGAAGATTTGTAGTACGTTTCAAGGTGTCTAGTTGTCTGCAAATAAAGCATCATGCCACCTACTTTATCAAAACACTCTATAGCTGCAATAGCGGTCGCTTTATTAGAAGATGAAGGAAAAATTAGGAAAAGAAGAAAATGGTGCAAAACTGGTTATTGCAGCGACGAATCTACACACACATGAATTTGCTAAAAGAATTACGCACAAGTGAACCATCAGATTTTAAAAATTATCTGAGAATGGACAACGACGCGTTTAACTTATTACTAGAATTGGTTCGGCCCAAAATAACAAAACAAGATACAAAACTGAGGGACGCAATTAGTGCCGAAGAAAGATTAACTGTCACGCTAAGATATTTGGCAACTGGAAATTCTTATGAAGACCTTAAGTTCAGTACTGCCATATCCCCTCAAGCCATTGGAAAAATAATTCCTGAGACATGCTGTGCCATTTACGAAGCCTTAAAAGAGGAATACTTAAAGGTAAGTAAAATAATAACGCCTTTATTTATATTTATTATGAAATATATAAATATAAATATAAATAAAAATAAATATTACACTCTTGTAACTTAAAATACAACGGAAAGTGAAATGGATAAAATTATTCTTTTCTAATAGTCTTGTGGTTCATATGTAGAAAAAAATTTCTTACTTGAGAGGTGGTGCTTTCACTGTTTTGACCTTGTGAGGGCATCAGCATCAGTAGGTGCTGCCTTCTGATGATTGAAACCCTGAATTGGGTGCATAACCTTGTGGTTGCTGGCTTTGTTGAGCAGAAAGATGGATGGGTTGCGATTGAGAGTTTGAAGGTATGTTTATACTACAGTCTTCTGTGAGTTTACCCATTTTGGCGTAAAACATCACGTCGGATATCAATTTTTCTGCTATGATTCGCTGATGTCCCTCAACTGCTTTTAATTGATACCCGATTCTCTTACCAGCAATATGATATTCCTCTTCAGTGTTAATAGTATTTTCTGATAGTGTCTTGTGAGCTAAATGTAGTAACTCTTGTCTCTTTTGTTCGATGGCATTAGTCTTTTTCTTTTTGTGCTAGTATTTTGTTGATATATGCTTTTTGTAGATGAGGCTCTGGAGGTCTGTGGAGTATTTAGTATGCAAGAGGTTTGTGCAGAATGTGAAGTATCATTGCTGTTTAGATTTACTTGTTCTTCCAAGTCACTGACAGAAGAGAATGGCGTCAAAGGCGCTTCCGCGTGTGTTTGAAACTCTTCGTCATTTTCAGTCTCTTCAAGTGCATCTACCTGAAAAATACTATTTTAAAAACGTTTAGGTCCAAATTCTGATGTCCTCGTATCTTTAACAAGAAGATAATTGCCATAAAAACGAAACGGTGTCCATGGTAATTATTTTTTCAGAAACGATACCAAGAAATTCAGAATTTGGTCCTTAGAATGCCGTGAAAAACATAAAACAAAATGCTAATACAAATACATAATCAAATTTTTATTTTCAGGTTCCATCAACTCCAGAAGAGTGGCAAAAAGTGGCTCACGATTTTAAAACCATGTGGCAGTTTGAAAACTGCCTGGGAGCAATGGACGGTAAACATATTCTTATCAAAAAGCCAGCAAACTCTGGATCATATTATTTCAATTATAAAGGAACATTTAGTGTTGTGCTATTTGCAATTGTAAATGCAAATTATGAATTTTGTACGTTCATACTGGTACCAATGGACGTGTATCGGATGGGGAATATGGAACAATACAGGAATTTGTAAGCGGTTGAAAGAAAATAAATTGAATATACCAAACCCATCAACCCTTCCCAATACTACGGATGAGTTTCCTTACGTATTTATTGGCGATGAGGCATTTCCATTGATGGAAAATCTAATGAAGCCATATGCGCAAAAGGAATAAGCCACGATGAAAAATTTTTAACTACCGGCTTTGTCGGGCACGACGAGTAGTGGAGAATGTTTTCGGAATTTTGGCATCACGGTTCAGGGTATTTTTGCAGCCTATTGCTATAAACATTGGAAGGATCGATGCCGTTGTTATGGCATGTTGTGCATTACATAATTTCTTACGAAGAAGGTCGAAAAAGAATTACATAACAGAAACTTCTGTGGATTATGAAGACATTGTTAATGGTAATGTTACACCAGGAGAATGGAGACAGAGTGGTAATTTACTAGGTTTGGATAGAAGAAACTTGACCAAAAATGCAAGTAATTCTGCGAAGCAAGTTAGGAATAAATATAAAAACTATTATACTACTATCGGAAAGACTGCATTCCAAGAACAAATGATAGCGTAAACACACCATGTTATATCATACAAACATACATTATATATTTTTGTATTGTTTCTAATTCAGTTTAAATAATAAAATCATAAAATACATAAAAATTATGCTTACTGTTTCGTGTTCCAAAATTTCTTCCAATTCATCTGTGGATATGCCTTTTCTACCGGTTTCTGACTGTGAGGTGAATAGAAGCAAATCAAAGTACCATAGTGTCGGTTCATATGTATCGCCCCCTTTTCCTGTGCCCTTCGAAGATTGTACCTATAAAATATAATATTATTGTGTGACGTACTTCTTTAATTGTTTGAGCTTACCTTTTTAGCTCACGCCTGAATGCTGTTCGCATATTATTAATTTTTTCTTTAAAACCTCGACGGTTGCTTTTGAATTTATTTCTTGTAATTTCTTTAATAAAATTTCATAGCTGGCATTCCTTTTATGTTTATTTGAATATTCATTGGACTTCACATCCCATAAACAGACCTGCTCACGATACAGGTCGATAAATTCACTCCAAAAACTATGATTATTTTCCATATTTACGATAATTTTAATATTATTTAATATTGCTCAATGCCCCGCAACATCAACGACGATGACAACGGAACGGACGATCTGGATCTGATTTGAAATTGTTTCAACAAGTCGCCAATTGCACACACACTAGAAGGATCTGTCGTAGATCAAACGCGGTTGTACAACAAATTTTTAACCAGCCAAACTTCCGAACGACTCAACCGTGTAGTACGACTTGTTGGACGACAGCGCCACACACTATGCAATTATCGTTTCGACAGTCGAATCGACTTGAGTTGTACAACTTGTCGTACAACCAATTGCATAGTGTATGGGCCGTTTTAATAAACATGACCGAATACCACAATAATTAATTTACGAATTTGTTCTACAATAAATGTGTTGAATATCACTGTTTTATATTGTTGCAAGTGTTTTTTATATGGGAAAAAATAAAACAATTTACAACTTTGTGTATAAAATATAAATAATTTAACATGATGTAGATAAATGTATAAAGTCGTGGTGGTCGTTTGTTGTGGTAGCAGTGTTGGATTGGAAGGTGTACTTTCATGGTAGTTTGTTTTCATGGTTATTATAGGCAAAACTCCTACATTATAATACGTACAGTCATCGTCAGTAAAAATGGACATCTTCAGGTAGAAATTGTAGAGTGTGGTCAGAGTCTAAGAAAAAAAAACTTTATTTATGATCGTATTTTCTTATTCTGAAAGATTGTTTATTTTAATTGTATGTGTATGAATCTCGGTTTTTGTAGTACAATGAAACCTGGTTAATTGGGATCTCAACAAACCAAGAATTTTGTACCATTTATTAAGGGTTTCTATTAAATCCGGTTTTTCAATTAAGCAGGTTTAAAATTATGGTTGTCTCATTTACAAGGACTCCCGCTTATAGAGGTCGAAATTTACTGTTACTTTATTTTTAGAGGTGTTATGGACTTATAAATGTATGTAGTACATACATACATTATGTATTATGTACGTAGAAAAAAAACAATGCAGTACGGTAAAGTTCACAACTTAAAGTAATTGGTTATGTTTATTTGTACTTGATTGCTAGTTGCTGAAACCTGTATCTCGATAGAATTAATTTGATCAAAATTGTGTCAAAAACTGTCCCACTTTGTTTCACTTATACAGCGAATTGAGCTACAGAGTCCTAATTGTAGAGGATAAACATTGGTAAAATCCTAGAATTCAAATCTTATTTAACCAGGTTCGAAAAGTTCCATTAACAGAGGTAATTCAATGAAAAAGTACCTGGACCTCATTGCAACTCTCAATAATAGAGCTCTCTCACTTATACAGGTCCCACTTAACCAGGTTTCATTGTATATTACTTATTTTGTTTCCATGTCAGATTTAAAAACCAAGAAAACGACATTGACTTTGCGAACTTAATTTAAAAAAAAAACGACACAGCAAAATTAATACTGAGTTATTTATAATTAGATTAAATATTTACTGCTTACATAAAAAGTACAATAAAGGAGAATGTTCTCGGCTTATGGAAAATTTAAGACCACACCAATTGAAATATTTTTCTACCATCGGATAGCATCAGTTTGATTGATTTTTTGTAACAATTTTTTATTATTTCTGTGTTTGGGTGTGTGATATCTTTGAATTAATAATTAAACTAACTATTTTGAGCTCTTTATTCTACAAAAATCCATTTACAACTAAACTGTCGTCTGTGTTACACTATGATAACAACTATCACCCTCCTACTTTTAACATAAAATGTATCAATTTGCTACAGGATGTTTTGATTGAATATTGAATTATTATCGGAAATGATTGCAATTAAAAATTTTAGATTTTTAGTTTATCAATAATGTGGTTACAAAATTTGAAAATTTCAAACGAGTGAAGTAAAGTAGCAGATACATATATAATAACAATAAAGAAATGCAATTAATAATCTATTATTTAGATGTTTTGTAAATGGGAGATACCGGAAATATTAGTTGTTATTGTAAGAATTGAAGTTCAATAAAAGACTTTAAAATAAATTATAACAATAAGAAAACGGAATTAAAAACATATTATTTAAATCCTATTAGATAATGACTTACCTTTATCTATTTTTTGCATTTAATCGCTGCTCAAGGATTTCGAAAAAAAATATTCTATTGCAGTGTTAACAAACGGAAAATTTAAATTTTGGTAACTGCTGAATATTATCTGAAATTTGAATTTTACAGGCATTCCTAATAAATTTTTTATAGTTATCATCTAAAAGTTTGATCGAACTTCCAAATCCTACAATAATCTGATCTATGGGTGCTTTGTTAAATTTGAGGTTATATTTTAATTCGAAAGATCCAATAGAAATGTGTAATAAATCGGGAATATATAAAATTAATTGTAAAGACTGTAACCAAGTATATATAGGGCAAACCAAGAGACATATTAAAACTTGTTTTAAAGAGCACTTAACTCATGTCAAATATTATCGCCCAGATAGGTCCAGTGTTGCTATGCATATGCTTGAAAATGGCCATAGAGTAGGCGACACTGAATTAATCAAGAGGGTAGATAATAAAACCGAACTTGATTCTGGTGAAAGTTTGGAAATTTTTAAAACCAGACATTTGCTTATAAATTATGATAATAACGGTCCATTACGATTTTCGGAATTATTTAAGGTTATCTAAGTTCTTAACACTGCGTGAAATGGGAATCTGAAAATTTTTGATACATAAAACAAGGTTCTCAGAAGTAACTACGCGATCTGATTTTCTACCAAAAAAGTGACTAAACATTTACTAGTATTAATAAAGAGTAGATGTTTTTTAGAAGAGTTGTAAATTTCTTGAAGATCTTTATTTAGTTTTACGATATCTTCATTATTGTGATTAGCTTTAATGGTTCTAAATAGTTGAGTATCGTCCGCGTATGTGAATATATTACAAATTTGAACACATGTGAACATGTTAATAGTATAAATGTTGTAAAATATTGGCCCTAGTATCGATCCCTGAGGCACTCCAGAAATAACATTTAACAAACTGGAAGAAGCATTGGCAAAACAAACTATTTGTTTTCTGCGTGTAATATAGCTCGTTAATAATTTAATTGCTTTTTTTTGTCTATACCAATAAAGTGTAAGATTGTTATTAGTAATTTATGATTAATAGTATCAAACGCCTTAGAATAGTCAATCATTACTAGCGCCGCCAAGTTTCCAGCATCAACAGCTCTAAAGATGTTATCAATGACCAGATTGGCAATCACTCAAGAATTTGAAATTATTCAAGTGGTACAGCAACTACTTACAAAGCAGTTTTTCAAATATTTTTGAGATAACCGGCAGAATACTGATAGGTCTAAAATTTTTAGTTTCTGAGGAACATGTTTTTTTGGAATTGGTGTAATTTTAGCAATTTTCCAAGATGACTGAAAAAAACCTAGATGACATAACAGAATTAAATAGTATAAAATGAACGGACAACACAACTTAATCATATCCAATGTAATACCATCATAGCCACCGGTGCTAGATGAAATTGTTTTCAACGAATTTTCAACCTCAAGTTCCGTAATTCAGGATCACTAACACCTGTCAAAAACCCTAATGTAGCTTGCTTATAAAAAATATTAACTTTTTTTAAAACAAACCAAATGTCTTTTTTATTTTTAGTTGCAAAGACAGAATTTAAATAGCACCGTTTCTCTTTTCTTACTGCAAAATTTAATTATTGTTTATTGTAATTCCAATCGCTTTGTACGTTTAAATTTATTATAAGCTTTTTTTCTTAACGATATGATAAATTTGATGTTATCTGTAATCCACGGCTTATATGCATGGTTAAATGTATTGATTTTAAAAGGCGCATGAAGGTCAAACAATGAAAGTAAACTGTTATTAAAAATTGAATTTTGTCGTCATTGCCATCCACATCAAACATATGAAACCATGGCACCGAATAAATATCTCTAAAAAAGTCATAATCAAAATGTGAATAACAGCGGTATGTACGAGTAACTGAGATATCAGATTGTTTATAGAAGGGGATGCTGCAGTAGAGCAAGAGAATGGTCAGCAACTTCATGCACGGCAAGCACCCTAGCGTTTGCTACCGCAGAATCTACAAAACAAATGATAAGGTCTATTAAAGTTGAAAAAAAATCTGTAATTCTAGTAGGTTCTACAATTATTTGTTTCAAATGATAAAGATCCAGAATTTCTTGTAAACGTTTAAATAGAGAAGAATCTGAGAAAGGCATAACTATTGCAAGAGTTTCATCAAATTTATTTAAAAGTTATTTAAATTATAATTAGGACGATATATTATGCCTAAATTAAAAGTTTTATTGTTAACATTAAATTTAATCTACAGTTCTTCTAGGCATTCTATTACTTTTTGCAGATTAACACAAATATCAATAGAACTCTTAGCATAAACTCCAACACAACTACCTCTACCGTCTCTAGGAACGTGATAAAAATTAAAGTTGTCTATATGAATTAAACTGGTATCAAAACCAGTATAAAGCCATGTTTCCGTGATATCTAAAATATCGTACTCCTCATTAATTAAAAGATTTTTGACACTATCAAAATGTGCAGTAAGAGAACGAACGTTAATATGTGCAATTTTGAAAGACATAATATGTCATTATAATAAGAAATTGTTAATGAAGAGAAAGAAAAACACTACTATATTGTGATAAGTTTTGTGACTTTTTGTATACACCAAAATAGAAAATTTAAGAAAAAGAAAATAAAAATAGTATGTTCAAATGAGGTGAAAACAAAAACATAGATGCAAAGAAAGTTTCAATTTCAGTGTACTCAACAAAAAAAGAAAGAAGGCAAATCAGTTACAAGACTGTAACGGTTGCAGTTTACAAATAATAAGAAATAAAAATAAAGTGACAGATCTAGCTATACAACCTAGAAAAGAAAAGAGGACAATAATATCTAGCTCGAAATAGTGTACTAAATTCGTGGAATATCCCGTATTTGTAAGCGTTAGCACAGCAGTGTCCGGTTTAGTCGGTGAGTTGGGAGGTCCTTAAAGGAATTGAAAGAATAAACTGCTGCGTAACGAGGCGCCACCTTTTGGGTAACAGAGAGAAATAAAACCGCTAAACAGGAATTCAATAGGTTTTACTTAAGGTCTACTACGCTACAACGAACACAAATCAGAGAGACAAAAGACATATAAATATAACAATTACAATTTAAAATATTACAAGAATCTGGGAGAAGCGAGAGATTCTGTCGCATGAAACTCGCGTGCATTAGCAACAACCATATAATTAGAGTTCGCAAGCAAGTATGTCTCAATTCAGATAAGTTTTTGTTTGATATATACCAAATTAGAGTTAGCGTACCAATTTAAGATTAGTGATTAAGGAAACTCGACGTAAACACGTCACTTACACACGGTGAGGGAGCTAGTGCAAACCAAACCAAACGTCGGTGGATGGAGACTACCCCCAATAACATTTTGCTTATACACTAGGGATTCAATCGCTTAATGTCACGTGTACTTGAGTTCCGAACGCATGCAAAGTGAATAAGTTCTTTAAACAATAAACTTATCTGTGTACTAATGCAATGTAGTTCTGATAAGGAAGGTTCTTGCTAACGACAACTAATTGACAGCTACTAGAATATCGGTAGGGTTTTTCTAAGGAGGATGAGACGACAAAGCTCTGGAAGCAGATCGTTCCCTTCGTAATAGCAGGAACGCAGCGTGCGCGACCCACAACCGCTGGAGTATAATTGGCCGTACAGCTCCGACAGTGAGATATGAGTAAAGTATGAAGTCAAGACACGTGCTAAAACATACGTTGTAATTAGAAATTAACACAACCACTAAACGAACTAAAGAAATAACAAAAGAAAACACTTACGGCAAAAATTGGTCGGATTTATATTTCCACACTAAATTAACTTGCAATTGTTAAAGCCACATTATTTTACTTGTAATTTTTAGCTTTGTGAGGCATCGACGACCGCCCAATAAGGAAGAGAAAATCACAAAATGTCCGCCCGTCGATTTAATTAATATTATACAATAAACCGATCCACTAATGAGAAAAATTGTAGCATGCGCGGTAAATTTGATTTTTGTCGCAACGTGCAACTCCCGCGATCTACATACAGGTTTGAGTATTTTGAACCATAACGAGACAAAAAGTACGAGTTCTGCAAAGCGTTACAGCCCATAACAATATTACCTAGTAAACAAATGTGTAAATAACTATTAACCAGAAAAACACAAATGTAAGGAGAGGAAGAAAAAAAACATGTTCTCATTTAGCTTCTATAATGTTTACACATTTAATCAATATTATTAATTATATATGAAATTAAATTACTAAAGCTATTGATAAAATTTTGGTCTTATTTTGAATTTTTTGCTAAGATATTGCGATGATTAAATTTTGTTACATGTTAGCGAAAACTTATTTTACCAGCATGAATATTTAATTACGCGTTTTGAAGTTCTTGAATAAAAAGTAAGAACGAAATCTTCTATTTAAAAAAAACCTATAAAAGGAAAATGTAATTAATTAGTTTCAAGAGAAAAACTCTACACGTTAAAGTGAAATTGTGTAATTGTAATATCTGAATCGGGTATTCCTTTACGAACTATTTACAATTAACAAAAAAAAACATGTCAGCTGGGATTGTGTAGCAGCGTTAGTGTGAAACGTTGGTTTCAGTGAACATTGTTAGTGAAGGGTGTTGAAAGGAACCGCTTCTGAAAATATAAATTAATTAGTTACAGAAGTAATTTAAAATTTCTCGGTAGATGGCGTACGAAATGGTGATGAAAAAAAAATTATTAACAAATCAAATAAGTTTAGTATGAAAATATGAAAATAAAAAATAAAGAAATAAGAGAGTAAAGAATAGTATATTACATGCGAGGTGGAAAATGTTTCATTTCACTCGAGGGCTCATTATATCCAACCTCCAGGCTTGAAATTTCTGCCGAAGTATGTATACAATTTTATTCACAATTACATTTTTTAAGTGAAATAATATAAACTGAAACTACAATATAAAAACTCTTTAAAGATAAAAAACAGTTATATTACTTGCATTCTACAGTAATTTAGGTAATTACTTTGTTGGAAATTTATTAACACAACACAACAACAATAGAGAAATTTAATCAACATTTAAAATTAATGTATAGTTGATTAGTATCAATCACAATCAGTATCAATTTGTTACAAAACTAATGCTTTGATCAAGTTCACTTAGAAAAACAAAAACAAATTCCGTTTAGCTTGAAATTCACTAATCATTGTGTATAAAATTTGAGAACTAAAAATGTCTCAAAGTTCAGAAAGTGAAATGGAGCTAGGCACTTCTCCAGAATTAATGGAACCGAAGCGGTTCAAAATTTGTTACCGGAGAAAAGCAAAAGTCGTTTTCAAAAAGTCTACAGAGATTATAAAGATTAGTGCGCTACCAAAAATGTACAGCAGAAGACATCAGAAAATATTGTGCTTGCCTATTTTAGCGACCTGGCTAAATCCAAAAAGCCTTCAACATTATCGGAAACATATTCCATGTTACGAACAACATTGGATATCAATGAAAATATAGATATCTCGAAATTTTATAAACTAATAGCATATTGGAAAAAACAAAATGTGGGTTACAAACCAAAAAAATTAAGTACGTTTTCTAGAATTGAAATCAATAGGTTTTTGAAAGTTTGGAACCTCTTCGCGGAATGGACTTAACTTAACTTAAGGGTGCAACTTAAAGCTAAGAACTTATAAATAAACTTAAAATAACATAACTTAAGTGTGCAATCTAAAACTAAACTTATACTAACCTTCAAGTACACATTCCAAAGAAGTTTCTTTTTATTATTTATCGAAGTGACAAATAATTTTATTTTACAATTTCTAGGTGGCTTTGATATTGGGTACTTCCGGAGGTTGTCGAAGTGACGAGCTTTTTAAAATGACCATTGGCGACATAAATTTTCTGGAAGATAGAGTCATTGTTTCAATTTCAGATTCGAAGACACACCATTCACGAGCATTTATGGTCTCTAATCCAGAATGGATAAACATATTAAAACAATATATAAATATGCGTGGAACATTGAAAATAACAGGTTATTTATGCAAGTTCGATATAACAAAATTACAAAACAGCCTTTTGGGCATAACACAATTGCATCATTTCCAAAAAAAATTGCAACATATTTGAAATTAAAAGAACCAGCAACATTTACCGGACACTGCTTTCGACGAACTGCAGCTACATTACTAGCTGATAATGGTGGTGATATTCTGCAGTTAAAACGGTTAGGCGGTTGGAAGTCCAGTGCGGTGGCAGTCATATGTGGACAATTCGTTAGAAGGCCAAAAAAAGTTGCCGTTATGTTGTCAAGCACAACTCATGACAGCGGGCCAAGTAGCTCTAATGAATTTAGTGTATGCAGCAGCCAAACAAAACAAGGAATATCCTTTGTTATTAATGCATTCGGTAATTCTAACGTAACCATAAATGTTAGAAATGAACCCTCGAATGGATCTAATTGAAAATACTTTAAGATACTTTTTTTATTGTTATACATTTTCTTACTTATTAAATAGGATTGTTTCTTTGAATTATTTCTCCCCGTTGCATTTTATGGTTATACACATACATCCAGTTGCCAAAACCGTTTCATGTGGTTTCTTTAAGTTGGTGCAAAAAACGTATGGGTTTGTTCCTAATAGCATGACCCTGTATTATTTCGAGCAACACCGACTTGTACTGTTAATGAAATGAAACATCAACGTTCCTTTCCTACACATGCTACAAAATTGAAAACAATTATATACTTTTAGGTTATGAAATAATATAAACTGAAAACAGCGACTCTACAATATAAGTACTCTTTAAAGATAAAAAATAGTTATAATACTTGCGTTCTACAATAATTTAGGTAAATTCTTCGTCGGAAATTTATTAACATAACCAACGATCGACAAAAATTTCTGACAGGCTAAATTAAAATTGGCAAAACTGAAACTTGTTCCTTTTTATTTATTTCTCTCTCTTTTCTCTTGGGTTGAAAGTGAACAGCTGTTTACTTTCAACCCGTGGGAAAGTCATTGCAGTTAATAACGGCAAACTTTTAAACCTTTTGAAAGTTTGCAATTCACACATTACAATAGTGATTGTGAATAAAATAATTTACCAGAAAGGAACGTACTAATTTGTCTTCATAAAAAGTAAAATAGTTAAATAGTAACCAAAGCATAATTAATAATGTTAAAAACAAATATAATAATGAGAATACAAGCAATTATGTTGAAGGCGAGTTGGAACAATTAATAGAATTTTTTTTAAATCATGACAATTTAAAATAATATAAAAGTAAAGTTTAAGAATTAGAAATTAACTTACTAGAAGAATTCCAATGGCAAGAAGTAGAATCTGGGCTAATGCAAAAGTGATTGGAGGCATCATTAATTAAGAAACGGTTAGAAGAATAATTTTTTTGATAACATAAAAATAAAAATAAAGAAGGACCCATCTAATGCTGATATTAAAAGAATACTTACAAACATATAAAGCAGTGTTCTAATTTTAATTATTCGAGTAAATTGTATAATTCGTCCTTATTTTGTTAATTTGTTTAATTTTAATTTATATCTTTCGAAAATAACCTAAATTCATTGAACGTTCACTGACACTAAATTTATTTGACAATTAATTATGACCAGTCGTATAAACTTTTGATTAAAACTTAATAGTAATGGTCGATTTATACTCAATATTTAACACTTAACATTTATCACTTCACATTTAACACTTAACAATGAAGAATTCCATTTTTAAAGTTCGATGTATACTGCGCGCATTTAAGACGTACCTATTTCTAACCGGGTCCCCCTTGTCAAACAAAAAAGTAAATTGTCGGACCACGTATATCAATTGTTCGTCCATTTCAAGTTATGTTTCAAGTTTTACAACGAAACAAAACAAACGAAAGATAGGTTATGTTTAAGTATTGTGGTCATCGGTATAGTAGGAAATACTATCGTGACTTTGACGATTATGCGCAGTGAGAAAAAATTCTTAAATGCTAAATGAAAAGATAAAAGATGACCATCTCTTACATGAGAAGTGATAATTGTTAAATGTTAAATGTAAAGCATAAATGGTTATACGGATATCCATTTGTTTGTTTTCTTAATTCCTAAGTGTTAAATGTTAAGTGATAAATGTTACTTGAGTATAAATCGACCATAAGAGTATGTGAAAGATTTTAATCGAAGATGATAATAAAATTTTTCTATTTTACCCAATTAATGTCGACATTTCGATGCTCTAATGACGTCATTTGAGTGCTTTATTGGATGTTTTTTTTTCACGGAACACTTTTTTTTACTGTTTTTTTGTTTTTTAGGGTTGGTACTAATTTATATTAAATTAAAGTGACAGATAACATACATATTAATAGTATAGATTAATGATAAACTTTAATTATCTAATTAATTTGTTTATAAATCATGAAGACTTATTATAAAAAATACCCAAATATTTCAATAGTAGGGACACGAGACACGTGGAATTTTCAATATCGATTCCTGGATTTTGGGTGGAAATGATAACATTCTTACCCATGTTGTGAATTTCCACATTGTGAATGTCTGGAATACATTGTATATTGGAAGCATCACTTGATTGTAAGTTAGCCGTTGAAGTGCTTGGTTGTGCGAGGATATCTGCGACTTGAATCTTTTTGCTCAGTGATGTTTCAATATACCCTTCAGCAACTGCCCCAGACTTCCACTCACCATGACACTTAATGGTTATCAAGTCGCCACCATTATTTGCCAAGTGAGTGGCACTTAACCTTCTGAAGCAATGGCCAGTGTAACTGTCGGGATCATTTAAATTTAAAAATTTTGCGATGAATTTTGGCATACTCCCAATAGTATTAATGCTAATTGGACTATTAATACAATAGCCATTGCGGTATGTTAAAAAAAACCTTTCTGTTTTACAATTTTACGGCCTCAATGAATAATATTTTTAATGAAATTTATCCAATTTTTGTTCAGTGATTGCAAACAATCTTGGTACGTTATTTTTTGTTTTCAGAATTGTAATCAGAATGTTTTCTGTATTAAATGACAAATCGTTAATTTTTATTGTCATAATTTCCTCACGGCGGCAAGCACCTGCATAACCAATAATAAGACTAACCTGAAGCGAAAAGCAAATATTGAATTACATTGCTGCTAGTAATAATGAAAGAAAATCAATAGGTACCTTAATTTTTGAAATAAACTAACATAACATTTTCAGAAATACCAGCTTTGTTTTTTGCACGCCATATATTGAATGCATTATACTCTTTTTCATAAACTGCTTTTGATTTTGGAGGTAAGAATGCATTCCTTACCTCAGCCGCTGCTTCTTCAAACTCTGGTGGGGTACAACAATCTTCCATTGCAGAAACCAAACGATCTATGTACTTTTTAATATTAGTTTTTTTCTACTTTTAATATTAATTTCAAATTTGAATCTTTAAATTCAAATAATTGAAATTTAAATGTCAAATGAACGCAATAAAGTTAAATTTGTGTTAAATTTTCTTTTGTTTTTGTAAAAGTAAAGAATACTAGATTTACAAAGCACTACTAGATTACCGCAATACTGAAAATTTTATTTCTTTCAAACCGTTAAAAATGGGGTAAAATAGAAATTCGTGGCTTATGGCATATTATCGCACTTGTGTGCCATAAGCCACGAATTTCTTATACTATTTTTTCTATTTTACCCCATTTTTAACGGTTTGAAAGAAATAAAATTTTTCAGTATTGCGGTAATCTAGTAGTGCTTTTGTAAATCTAGTATTCTTAATGTACTATTAGCTCATGCTTAATTTGTGTTTAATATACAAGAAATATATACGAGCTAACGGGATATAACCAAAATTTAATTAAATTCAATTTTAGTTTCAAAATTAATCATATAAAAATTTGAGTGATTGAACAACTATATCAATAAAATTTAATTTATCCACAATCACCATATTATAGAGCTATTATTATGCCGTTATGAAACGTATTATAACACCATAAAACATTAGTGTTTTGTAATATATAAAATTCAAGAAAAATTTGCAGAAAATTTAGTAATTATTTATTAACATTAATATTAACATTCATGTTAACATCAAAAATAAACTTATTTGCAATATCAGGATTTACATTTACACAAACCACGTTTGAGGAAGAGTGCATCGCGGAGACCTCTTGCATTGTGCTGGATTTTCCTTGAATTTTTCTAGCAATATCGATTTTATTTGACTCGCTTTCTTCTATATACTCCTCAACAACACTAGATGACCTCCACGCTCCGTGCCTCTTAAGAGTGAGAATATCACCACCAGCATTAGCCAACAGAGTCGCTGAAGAACGGCGCATACTATGGCCCGTGTAGGATTTAGCGTCTAGAAGTTTTAAGAAAGAAGCAATCTGTGAGGGGATTCTGGAAATAGTGTTAATTCCCACAGGTTGCACGGTGCATTTTGAATTTATATATCGCAAAAAAATCTTCCCTGCGAAATAGTACTTTTAGGACGAAGGCGTATGTATTTCTTGCATATCTCCATAACATTAACAGAGAATCCTTCGTCTAATACAGTGAAACTTTTTGACATATTGGTCTTTGTTTCTGGGATGGACACGTAGATAAAAGATACTTTATATTATATTATATTAAAGAAATGATCTCAATACGGAACAAAGCTTTAAATCGGTTCAAAATTTCAAAACAATTGACTCATTGGCAATATTATAAAAGTTTGCGTAATTACGTTAACTTGGCAATTAAACGAGAAAAAAAAGCATACCTAGAATTTAAAATGCGTGACAATAGTAATAATATCTGGAACAAACTACAACAGTTAGACATAATCAGTAAAAAAGAAATATTGACCTACCCCCAGACCTAAATGATGTTAATAAAATTAATGACTTTTTACAAAATTAGACAACTTAAATTTAGGTTGCAATTCAGAATTATATAACTTTATAATAGTAATACCATAAAAACCATTCAAACTAAACTAAAATTTCATGAGGTAACAGATTTGGACATACTACGTTTTCTAACCAGTATAAAAACAAAGTCAACAGGTTCTGATGGCATTAGTCACCAGATGATAAATATATGTTGTCCTTTTCTAACGCCTTATATAACGTTTATAATTAATTATTCCCTATACACCAGCACCTTTCCAGAAAATGGAAGTCTGCATTGGTTATACCTCTTCCGAAAAAGAACCAGCCAAAAACTTTAAATGACTTAAGACCTATAAGTTTGCTTCCTGTACTGTCTAAAGTTTTGGAGAAGGCTATCGCTGAACAAATTCAAATTCATCTAGAAAGCAATAAAATATTGCCAGCAACTCAGTCAGGATTCAGGTCTGGATTCAGTTGTACTACGTCACTATTAAACATTACTGATGAGATTTATAATGCATTAGATAATGGTAAATTATCTACTTTAATTCTATTAGATTACTCTAAGGCTTTCGACAGAATATGACACAAACTATTAGGTAGCATTCTACATTACGATGGATTTAGTGACGAGGCAAATATACTTATAAACAATTTTATTACAGGTCGATATCAACAGGTTAGGTACAAAAATGAAAAGTCGAAGCATTTAACGTTATTGTCTGGTGTACCACAAGGCTCAGTGCTAGGACCAATTCTGTTTACCATATATACCTGTAATTTTAACAAATGTTTAGACAATTTGATATTTCATCAATACGCAGATGATATACAATTACAATACCATTTTACAGAACACGATATAATTGCAGCAAACGAATGCATTTGTAATGATTTAAATAATATTATTCAAACATCCGAAGCACATGGTCTCACAGTTACCCCGCTGAAGTCCTGTGCTATGTTATTCGGCAGAGTTAAAGTAAGAGAGCTTAACAAAAGCAAACTTAAAATTGTAATAAAAGATACAATAATTCCTTTAGAAGAATCCATAAAAAACCTAGGACTTAAAATAGATACGGATTTACGGTTTAAAAATCATATAACGAACATTATACTGAAAACTTTTGTTAATCTTAAACTTATTTTTAACAATCGCAGCATTCTAAGCAAAAAAATTAAAATATTGCTTTGTGAATCTTTGGTCCTCTCTCAATTTAAATACTGTGATGCCGTATATGGACCTGCGCTAGACAGCGCTGATAAAATGAGAATTCAGAGAATGCAGAACTCCTGTTTGCGCTTAATCTTTGGAATTAGAAAATATTACTGCATTTCACACAAGTTAAATGAAGTCAAGTAGTTAAATATGACACAGAGAAGGTATTTGCATACAGCCACTTTAAACCACAAAGTCATATTAAGTAGTTGTTACGTCCGTTTGAATTTCGACGTTGATTTTACGAATCTTGCGACTTCTAGAGTATAAAATTTTAGAGAATGTTCTGGATACAATTTTGTGTTATGTCAATCAATAGGTATCTTTTCACACGTGAAAATTTAAGCTAAAACTTCGAGTCATTGGCAGATTTTGTTTCGAATTTTTCGATGGCGATCATTAAGAAAAATTTGCGTAAGGTGATTATGTACTGCAACTGTATTTTTCCTTCAATCTCACGTCGTAAACAAAATTTATTTTGCTTTGATAAAACATTTCGCAGAAATTATGGCAGCTGCTTGGTGTAATTCGATTCTCTTATCCATTAAAAGTTTAGTTCTTCATGTTTCCTGTGCGTTATCAGTGAGCCTTCTCAGAAAAGCTATTGTAAAAATTGCAAGTTGTTTATTACCTTGGTTTTAATTCGAGCTCATAATGTTTGGATCTTTCTTTAAAACAAAAAGAGAATACTTGATAGTTTTGTTTCTCTTGGGAATTGCTGAATCATATCCGTTGGGTTCGGAAGTTGAGCGACGCGTTTAATTGATAAAAATTTGCATGCAATTAATTTTTTTGATTGGCCATTGAGAATCGAGGAGTGGGTAACAAATTGTGTGATGTAAAATTAAGGGTATTAAGTAACTGGCAGTTGGACAGTTAAGAAGTTCCTAGAGAACCGGCAGATTTTATTTTTCTCCTTTTGCAAAGGATCGAGTTATTATAAGATATGTTTGTGAGCGGATGATTATGTAAAGTCGAATTCGGAAACTTCGTTGCTGGCGGATAATAATTTCACCAAGTGTGACGCCGTACGTGAAGACTGTTCGGTTTTTGGACTTAAGTTTTAATCTTAATTAACTTACGGGTACGATTAAAGCGAGTTTTTGTGTGTAAGCGGGAATCTGATGAAATTAGCGTCACAGAACTAGGATTTTGAAGGAAAATATTCGTTCGCGGATTAAATCTCTGTGACTTTATGAAAATTATCGGGCACTGTGTGAGTTATGGAAGTTTGAGTCGTGCCAAACGTGAAATACACGGATTATTATGTATGATAACTCCAGGTGATTACAAATCGACACCGTCAAGGAGCAATCTTCTCCCCCTGTGGATACAATCTCGCAAAGTACGAACCTGTAAGTACACGCTTCGTTTTTCTACCCTTCTTGGACCGAAAATTGAAGATTTTGAAGACGCTTTTCACCTTATGTATGTATTGTTTTGTTGTTGTTTTTGTTTTGTACGCTTTCCCATTTTGAATTGTTCATAGACTAAGTAAAACAAATGTAAGACGTGGTTTAGGGTGCGTGGTCTTAGTTTTTTGTTTTTTGTTTATATATATTTTAAAGAAAGTAAATTCAGATTGTCGGCTCGCTCACTCTGAATCACGTTGAATTTATCTCCCTGTTGCGGTTAATTAGATTCGCGCGCGAGTAAGTAATTCAATAAGTTATCCTTTGTATAAACCTTAGCGTCGGGTTATTTACTCCGTTTTCTTTTTTTTAAAAACCTTGTTATGTTCTTGCTTGTTTACCTTTACTGAACACAATATAGCCCAGTTTAAAATATTTAGTATTAGATTGAATTTTCGAATGACTACCCTCTTTCCCTGTTTAAGGGTTGTTATTAAATCTACGAAACAGGGTGGCGCTCAACCAACCTACTATGTAACCTCGATTTGGACGTAAGGTAAGTGAGAGACCATTATTCTTATATTTGAAACTTCCCTGATTTTCTTGATCGAACTACCCCATCGCCGCTGAGTTAAATGGGCATTTTCGTTGCGTGCCTTTTAGGGTAGTTTTAGCATGTAACATAGTACACCTTTTTATCTACATAATAAGATACATTTTAGTACAAACGCGAGATATACCAACTTAATCATTCCACCATTACATAAAACAACGCTATTTGAACGTTCTTATTCCTATACCATAGCCAAAATATATAACTCAGTTTCAACTAATATAAAGTGCTATGAATTTATATACATTTAAGAGAACACTATACCAAATGTTATTATCACAACAATGTTAAATAATATAAAGCACATCATGTAGGATCGGAATCTCTTAGAAAAATTAAATTGTACATATTGTATGACAAAAAGAGATATGTATATATATATATATATATATATATATATATATATATTTACAATTAAATGGGTTAAGTGGTAGAGCAGAGCTAAATAGAATTGTTCTCTTTAGCATCTGAACTTCGCCCATTGGGTTAGTAACAATGAATTTTCTTATTTTTATATTATTTTTAATTTAAATTTTATTTTGTATATCTTATTATTATTTCTGTATTATTTCTTTAATGTACATTTGATTTTTGTTACATAACCTAATAAAGGCATTATTATTATTATTGTTATACTTTATCTTTCACACGTTCAATATTTAAGTTTACCAGTTCATTGCATCGTAAACCTCCACAAACACCCATTATGACAGCAACCTAGAAATATTTAAAATAATTAAGATACCAATACAAAAAAAAAGAAAATTGGTTGTACCTTCATCATTAAGTACTTTTCGTCAGATGCTGTTTTAAAAAATTGTTCGATGTGTCCCTCTCAAGCACTTTTTGCCTTCTTTGCCTTGTAGATTTTTGATTGGCTCTTGAGATAAGCAATTAAATTGCCGTATTTTGATATGTCAATATTTCTATGCACATTCAAAGTTGCTCTTGACATTGAATATTTTGTCCACATCGACAAGGAGGCAAACTTGCTTCTTACATTTAAAAAATAAGCCAACAGGACGTCCTCGTTTATGATGTTTGCACCTCTTTTCTCTCTCCATTCATTAAAGGTAGCAACTTCTTTTATGTATGCATCTTTAGATTTGGCCGGCAACAGTTGCAGGGTTACTTCTTCACCTTCTGCTTTAATTTCTACCGGCAAAGAATCACTTTCTGACATTTTTCAAAACGACGCACACAAACGATTTCTAATTTTTTCACAAATATTGTTTTAATAAACAAGCATCTTAAAATCCGTTCAGTCTCATCTGGCGGTTATAGGATTATAGTGTAGGACGTTCGTTTTTGTGTTCATGTTATAAATCACGCCCTTAAAATACTTTCCATTCTATGCTATAGAAAAGAGAAACAAAGATAGTTATACACTGTCTCAGAGGTAGTGCGTGCTATTCTTGACAGTGTATTCAAACTTGATTTTTTAAGAACTAGGTAATAGAGTCTAATTTTGAATGACCGACGAATTGTCTACATCTTACAAATAATCCAGAAGTTCTCAACGTTTTTAGAATTCGTTTTTATATATAAATTTATTTCATATGTTTTTTGTACGTTTCACTTTTTTTTAATTCGTTTGCTCACAAATCAAGTAAAATTGCTCTTTGTACTAATATTCCTAATATATATTATACTGTTTACATTTCATTTTTTTATTGCAGGCAGAAATATTTTACAATAATTAAAAAAATTATATCAAATCTTAACTTTTTTTTTTTTTTAATTAAAAAATACTTTTCTCTGTGTAAGGATATAATAATACTTAAATAAAAAATCGAGTAGAATTTTGAGAACTTCTGGATTATTTGTAAGATGTAGACAATTCGGCGGTCATTCAAAATTGGACTCTATTACCTAGTTATTAAAAATCAAGTTTGAATACACTGTCAAGAATAGCACGCACTACCTCTGAGACAGTGTATAACTATCTTTGTTTCTCTTTTCTATAGCATAGAATGGAAAGTATTTTAAGGGCGTGATTTATAACAATGAACACAAAAACGAACGTCCTACACTATAATCCTATAACCGCCAGATGAGACTGAACGGACTATAGCAACTAATAATGCAAAGCCGCCCAAAGTTTTACTAAATTTTCTAATATTTGCTAATACATTGAAATTTTAGAATTGTCAGATTCTTATTTTCAATTAAATTGGTTTGATTGTGGATAAAATCTTGTATTGCATTAGTGTTTTAGTGGCATATTATCCCCTTAAGAAAATTAAACGCTCGAACTTCGTTCTCCCGATTAAAAATTCTTGCGTGGATAATCTGCCTACTAAAACACATACATACATTACGTCTTCTTTGAATACATGTGTACTATTTGGTACTATTGCCCTATGAATGTTTAAAAATGAATAATGCAACTAAAGATTATTTAATCAACAGTAGTAATATAAACACTATTAAAACTGACTAGATTCTTAGATAATTTTACATCAAAAGTTAAAAAGCTTTAAGAGATTATCAAGAACGTTAATGAAAGAGTTCGTGCTTTTTAAACTTGCGCTGTGTTTACCCTAAACACATTCTGAATTTCAAAAACTCAATTACACGCTTACAGAGTACGATTAAGTTAAAAATAAATAATTGTTGTTTATAAACTACACCGATGAATATTAAAATGCATTAAAAAGTTGGTTTGTAATTTGCATAACTAGAGAGTTTGGTGCTTACTTTATCTAGTTGCGGGTATACAATATCTTAACATTTAAATTAAACTATCAGGATAAACGCGAACGTACATTTATATGCAACGGAATATGACAATTGAGGTTACATTTCAAAACAGCCACTGTTTTGTTTTCAGGTCACTACATGCAGTGTGAGCTTTCCGGAATTCTATTTCTACACAAGTTCCGGAGCGAAACCATTTATTTTAAATACACAAACACTTTGACGGCGCCAACTTGTACCTCGCTGTGCGAATTCAAGATTGTTTTAAATTTTAACACGCACTTAAAAAACGAATGTTAATATAAATTTAATTAAAATTTTGCGTTTGAAGAAATTATTTTTCTTAAACATGTTTCAAGAAGAAATAGGAAAATGTGCAGCTAGCATCTGTAAATTTATAAAGAATTAAGGAACTCGATTTTCAGAGATTTTAGAATCTGTCTGGATAAATACATTAGAACGAAATTGTTCAATTTTCTTAGTTTAACAGAAATTGGAAAACGTCAAAATTGCTTGGATTAAGGAAAGCATTAACTGACAATCAATTGAAACTGTTTCTTACATCGAATCGAGTTGTTTCAAAAGTCTTTAATTTTGTAATCAAAGTAAGGATATATTTAAGTGTGATTTATTACCAACAGTCAATTTTATAACTTATTTTCAATATTTATATTTTTTTTTCATAGTTTTATTTAATAAATGGTTCATGTCGGAAAAGTGGATTTATACATGAATGTAATCCTAAGAATGTGTTGATATGATTTAGTTCTTTTTTCAATTATATAGATTCACTGCAAATCTTTTTCTGTCTCTATTAAAATGTTAATTAGTTTATGCATACAAGGAGCAATAAAGTTTTTGTTTTCGGAGTTAAATTTCGTACCGGTACCTTTGCAAGTGAGATTCTGTTGTGGGAGTTAAATTTTAATTTTTTTTTCATTTTTTTTTAATTTATTTATTTATTTAACAATAATACATGGTAAAACAAAATAATACAATGCTTGACCACGGGTCTTCCCAAATTGGCCAAAATAATTAAAACATATACTGCCTCATGGGTGTTTACTTAATGTTAAACTTAAAAAAAACAAAACAAAATAATATAATAATAATAAAATAATAAAATAAAATAAAATAATAATAGTTACTTAGCTGGTATCATTAAATTGTAATAGTAGAAACATATTTTAAATAAATGTTTGTTAATAAAATAAAAGATTACTGTTCAAAGTAATACATTTTTCAAAGTAAAAGATAGTAAACATAAAATTTGATTTTATATATTTAAATAAAATAATTTAATAAGTTGAATAACATACATTAAATGGTGATAAATTAAATTAAATTAAATTAAATGGTGATACCCTATCAATTAATTTTATGGTTAATGAAAACTAAGAGATTCAGTTATTAAGACCTCTGCAACTTTGTTTTTGAAGTCGAGCAACTTCAACGCAAATATATCAAACTTTTTGTGTGCGACACCGCAGAACTGTACATTATGTAACCTCATAGCATATATTAACGGTGAGCCCAAGAACATTTCTGTGTTAGCATGAGGCAAGTTAAACATTAGTTGTACACGAATATTAGCATTTCTTGGTACATTGATTAATATCTTTAATAATAACTGAAGACAGTCAAACACTCAATTTACTATATTGTACAGCACTCCCAGTAATTTAACTTCCCTCCTAACACTCAATGTCATAACATCAAAATCATTTTTTAACTGCACCGTGGAGTAGTCTCTGGGACAGAAAGAACCTTTCTCCTTATACCATAAATACCTTTAAAAATAAATTTTGTACTCTTTCAATCTTTAACTTAGCCTTAACAGTCCTGCACAACCATATGGTTGAGCAGCACTCCAATTGAGTTCTGACTAAAGCATAATAACTACTACGTAATGCAGTTGTCCCAGTGAAGTGCCTGGAGAATCTCTTTATGAAACTTATAACTTTATAACATTTATTAGTAAGTGACTCTAAATGGTTGTGAAATGTAAAACCCGTGTCAAACAGCACTCGCAAGTCCCTGATAGTTGTCACTCTTTGTAAAATTTGATTGTCAATTTCATAAGTGGATGGAGAAATATATTTCTTTCTTGATATAGTCATTACATAACATTTTTTAACATTAAGACTGAGTCTATTATGTTTACACCAAAATGACAATCGATCAGTATCGACCTGGAGTTTTTCGACATCAAGATTAGTAAATATCTGACGATAAATTTTAAGATCATCTGCATATAATAGACAGTTCGATTCAATTGCAAAACTACATCATTAAAAAAAACTGAAAAAACTAAAGGCCCCAATTGGCTGCCCTGAGGAATACCTAATGTAGGTACAAAACATTTAGATTTCATATTCAAGAACTGCACCAAGCACTTCCTATCACTAATATAAGACCCCATTAATGATATGACTCTACAGAATGCACCCATCCTTCTCAACTTGTGTAGAAGAATTTTGTGATGAACAGTGTCAAATGCCTTGGACAGATCAGTATAAATTACATCCACTCTTCCCCCACGGTCTAACACTTCATGAACATCACTAGAGAATTTTAACAAATTAGTTTCAGTGGACCTTCCTTTATAATATGCATGTTGGAAGTCCGTCAACAGGCACTTGACACTGCTCATCAACAACCTACACAATACAGTTTCATAAACCTTGGCTGCACTATTTAAGATAGCTACAGGTCTGTAATTCTGTATATTATTCTGACACCCAGACTTAAAGACTGGGGTTATCTTTGTATCTTTCCAATCAGATGGGAAAATCTCCTCCTTCAGGCTCAGATTAATGATATGGTGCATTTTATCTGTTAAGACATTTTTTAGTTTTTAAAAAAAAAGCGGTAAACCATCTGGTCCACTACTAGCTTTAGAGTGCAGCCCATTAAATTAAATTAAAAGTCAAAACTATCTGGCCTATCCTCCGCAAACTCATTAATCAAATTCAACTCATTATCAGAGCCATTATCGGAGACATACACCAAATAAAAATAATTAGCAAAACCATTAGAAATACCTGCACCTCTAAATTTTAAATCTCCCAAATACATTTCATCCAGTTGCTTTGACCTTGATTTGAATGACCTAATATAATTCCAAAATTTTTTTAGGATTGCTTATCATTGATAATTCCATTGTTTTAACATACTCAGTATACACATCCCTTATTTTAGATTTAAGAACTGCCCTCAACTGTGAAAACCTTTCTTTAAAGTAAGGGAACATTTTTGGTTTTTTTGCAAGTTTATTTTTCTGTTTGATTAACTGAATTATTTTTTCATGAAACTATAATGGATAACACTTTTAGATATCCTTTTGGTATAGAAACACCAAAAGCCAAATTCAATTGTTGTTGAATATTTCAACTCTCTACATTTAAACAAGAAAAAAAGCTAGTCCAATCAGTATTATTTATATCCAATTGAACTTGTTCAATTTCAGCATTTTTAAATTTAAAGTAATATGACCGAACAGGCTGGTTGGACACACTGGCAACAGCAAACGGATTTGAAGTCATTAATTTAACATTAATATTCAAAGAAGGATGATAACCATCCTCTGGTAAAAGAGGTAAACTATCCCTTGTTACAGTTATATCTGTAATAGTGGAGAGCACCAAATCCAAAGTTAGTCCACTACAGTTCATAATTTCATTACTAGGTTTCAGATCAAAAATCGACAAAAAATTTTTAAGTGCATCCAATTTGCCTGTGTTTTCATACTTCCCTGTCTGAATCAATTCAATCTTAAATTCAGGTATATTGAAATCCCCAACAACAATTATATCAAAGATTCTGAATCTCAATGCATCCGTCACTTCACTAAAGCCATCATAAAAATCAAGATAAGTTTGCAAATTTCAATTGGGCTTAAAATATACTGTAGCACAAACCAAAACTCTGGCCATATGATCAATCTTACATATAACATAATCCATTATTATGGATGAATATACTTTTATTAATACAGACCTGAGACTTTGCTGAATAGCAATTAATACTCCACCTCCACGACCTTTCGGTCTGTCAGCTCTCCATGCAGTATATCTTTTATCAACAACTTTATTAACAAAAATACCATCATATAGCCATGTTTCAGTTAAACATATTATATTGAAGTTACTCTCAAGTACGGCATTCCTAAGAGTTGATGTCTTAGTTCTAATTCCACGGACATTTTGGTAGTAAATACAAAGCTCACAGGGTATCACTATTTATACAACAAAGCTAATCTCAAAATTAATTTGTATGCTGAAACAAAAATCATTAAAAACAAAGAAGTTTCAATAGACAAGAAATAAAATATACAACAAAGAGAAGAAATTAGTACTCTTGTGAACAAAAAAGAAATAATATTGATCACAGTAAAAGTCATTTTGAATATTATGTATTTAATACAGATTCAAACCCCCGTGAAGACTCTCCAGGGTTCCCTTTTCCAGTATTATTCCCAGGTAAGAAAATATCATCTAGGTCTTTCTGAGTAACAATGTGGCAAATTTTGGATGTATCAGTTTTTTCATAAATACCTTATCATCACGAACCCACAGGTATTTCCAATCATTATCTTTTATTAGTTTGGCAGCATTGAACAGAAGCACTCTTCGGATCTTAGTGAGAGACTCATTTTTATATATGGGGGCACCATCCTGACAACCGATATGAGATGTATTAAATGACCTTTTAACCCTTCTCAGTCTTAGTAGTTTATTTTTATCAGACTTTTTCACAAAATTTGCAACAATAATAGATTTGTCCACATTTTTTATTTTAAAGCAACTTTCAATCATACTGACATCAAACTGAAAACCCACTGCCGCAGCCACTTTAGCCACTACATCAACTGCATTATCATTATTTGAAAATGGAACACCAATGAACTCCAGTGAATTCAATCTTTGCCACTGGTCAATTTCATCCATTTGAATTTCCAAAACCGATAGTTTCTTATTTAACAATTTATTTTCAGAGACCAATTTATCAATATCTATTTGATGATTCATAAGAGTTTGAGTTTGCTGTTTTAAAATACCAGCATTCTCATCAAGCTTCTGATGACATAGATTGAGAGAATTATTGACAGATTTTTCAAAATTTGTCTGGGAGGAGACTACCTTATCAAAGTCATTCTTCATATCTATCCTCAATTGCTACAAAAGCTCTTTTCCTCGCCCATATTTATCGATGACGTAAATTGTTCACTAAGATCCTCACTTACCGATCTGCTTTGTCGTCTTAATTTTTGACAATGATCACAAATGAACTTCACATCAAAAAACTTCGCCTCTTCTGACGATTTAATGTTCACACAGTTCTAATGAAACAAAAACTGCACATACAACATTTTATTTTCTGTTTTTCTTGTCTTACAATTAATTTTAAGCAAATTTTACAGTTACTCATGATAACAACATAACCTCAAATTGAACACCATAAATATCAAATTTTATTAACCACCTCAAAAACTGAATATTACTCCATTTTTCCATAATTTATATTAAATAAATTTAAAATAATCAAAAACATTTATTTCCAGCCACTACTTTTAATAAATTTAAAATAAAAATCAGGAGCAGACGGTGAGATAACATATCAGATCCACCGCCATGTACACATTTTAAAAGATGGTCTTACTTTACTTGGCGCTCCAGTTTTTCCTGTGACAGTTATTCCTAATTTTTGAAAGAAGACTTTACAAATTTAGTAAATCGTATCGCCTATACTACTCGTGCATTATTGTATTTTCATACTTAAATTGGTGTATCTGTTAGGATTTTGCCCTTTTTTGCCTACCCTGGTATCTTAATTGAAATTGAAACCCATTTTAAATTTTCTGAATCGATTATGTTTAATTTCATAAAAATGAATGGATTTTACGTATACTTAGTAACTCAAACAAATTAACCTTAATGTATTTGGATCATGTTAAATAAAGATCAAGTTATACTGGTAAGAGTGTCATTTCAAACAAGAAAAATAATTAGAAGAACCTGGTAGATTAGTCTAAGAAGTAAACGTTAACTACCTTGGTGGGTTGAGCATCCGTGCTTTTAAAAAGTAGATTTTTTTCAAAATCGGTTTTGACAATTCTTTTAAATTCATTAGTGGCTACAATTTAATAATATTTTTAATTATACAGTGTGTTCCACTTTCATAAACCACTTTGATATTTTAAATGGAAAAATATATTTTTATTTTTTATTCAGAACCCACTTGAAAAACTATGCTAACTTTATGTATACGAGTCTTACTCAAAAAATTATGCTTTTCGAGATATCCATTTTTAAACATTTAATTACGTCAACATCAACCTTCAGGTATTTCACGTTTTTTAGGTTATTATTTCAAATATAAATTCAAATTTTATTCACATTTAGGGCGGTAACGACCTTAACCATCCATAATCTAAAAGTTGGCATCGATTATACAGAGTATGAGAAAAAAAAATGTCAAACTTTGTAATTGAAAATAATAAATAATTTGATAAAATCAAATGGAACACTCCATATATTTTTAACCTGATTGATGTAGAATTAAATTTTGCTATTATGTCTGTTTACCGAAATTCAACTGTTAGCCGTGAAATGCGCTTTCTTATCAAAAATACACGTTTCATTGAATAGCTGTTTATGTAATGAGTCCATAAATTTGGTATTTATTGACGAGTTTTATGTTGATTAGTAGAGTGAGCACACCGTTGTAATGCTTTACTTTTTAAGTTGTTTGTTATGGAACACTTAACACATATTTTTGTCACACTTCTTCGTTTTGGATTTTATCTTCCCGTGTATTTTGCAGGCATTTTCGCATATAGTCCATTTCTAGTGTTCTAATCTTGTCTGATTTTTTGATGCACTAAGGCATTAGTGAGAAATGACACTAATTAACAGTATCTTCAAGAATATAAATTATACAAAAAAGGTATGGATAGGAAGCTGTTGGGAATTTCATTATCTATAACTTTCATTTAAAATATTTTTCTAAAACGCATTTTTCTTTTCTTTTAGAACATCTGAGTCAAGCATTGTTTTAAAGAAGAGAAGCGAGAAGTTTGCTTAATAAATTATGTAACATTTTAGAAAAAAATTATTCTGTTGTTCCTTTGATAGGATCTTTGTGCCAGAAAGACGATCGCTAGATCTTTTTGTTGGAAGGAAGGATTTTAAAACCAAACTACAAAAGTTTTTAGTATTTTTCAAAACTACTAAAAACAAAATATCAAAATCCCTCGTTCCAACAAAATGATCCAGCGATTGTCTTCCCGACACAAAAAATTGAAAAATACTAGAACTTACGTAGTTTGGTTTTAAAATCCCTACTTCCAACAAAAAAGTCCAACGATCGTCCTCCTGGCGCAGAGAATGGATAAATGTACTTAAATGGTTCTACAACCTATAAATTCCTTTTTCCAATTTTTTATCGAAAGCTTTTCATACTTTCTTTTACGATTATTAGTATCAAGGCAATGTGGAATTCTGTGTGAAACGTTTGCTTTTGAATTTGGTTAATATCAGAATTTGACACATAACAAATTCTAAGCATCTTTCATTTACATTTAAATGTTACAGACCATTTCGCTAATTGGTTAATATCAAATAAACTTGTAGAAACAAGTTCAATGCAAGCAAAGTATTCAAAATTACTGACTCAATACGATAAAATTATAATGCTGTCTAGAACTGTAAATATAAAATTCTTAAATTAATTTTTTGTTGTAAGCAACGATTGAATTGAATTTTATCAAAATAGAATTTCCTTTTGAAGATGTTTTCTTACTGCAAATTTTAATTTATTTTCTAGTCATGTCATATGAAATAATTCTAAAATCGTCTTATTATATTGTAAGAAAGCCTCCAGCAACATTAATAAATAAAGTATAACTGAACCTGTTGATTAAAAAAAAATGAGATTTATAAACCATTTTTCTAAGTTTAATTTTAAAAAGTTATTTTATTATTATTTTTATTTTTTTGTATGTACTGTGAGCGGCATAAGTAACGAATAAATTAATTTTTGGCGGTATTATTCCTTTTTATGAAAATTGCAGAGAAACAAGTAAATTTTGTTATTAGTATAAAATTTTTAAGGTGCCGTGAACTCCTTCGACCCTACGGGTAGAATTGATGGTGTGGTACTTAAATAAATAAATTAATTAGTAAGCTTTTAAAATTTAAAAATATGTTAAGAAACAAAATCGCAGCAAACAGTGATTTGGCTAATAGTTTTATTGGTAAGTATACAAAACAATAGTTATTGATGGGGTTGTTACTTCTATAAACAAAAATTGACGTGTTTCGCCATTTTTCATAAAAAGGAATAATAACGCCAAAATTAATTTATTCGTTACTTATGCTGTAAAATTTCTATAATTCTGTAAAATTTCTTTATTCTAACCGAATCAGTTTTCTCGAACTTTTGTATAAAAAATACTAATAAATTACTCTCCAACCAATTCTCAACAAAACTTGTTCGTAGATAACATATATGTATTTTGGACAATTTCAATTATACGAATAAACGACGCAAAACAACGTATGTGTAAATTGCAAAATAATGTGAAAAGTTTAGGGCGAAAACTTTTATGTCGGTCGAACACTGTGGTTACAATTTTGACCCGTACTGGAAAAGGAATCGAAACGCAACTTTTATCTGAGATAAATTGAATTTGAAAAGGTCGGAAACAATACAAGATAAAATAAAACGGTTAACTATTAATTTCCTATGCTCCAAAACGTAACAGTTCAATTAATATTGTAGATGTGTGTTTTCGTGTAAACACAAGAAATACATACATATGTAAACATAAATATTCATGTCAGAAACGTAATGTGTTTCAGATTTATACCACCTAGAAATAAAATGGTAGTTATACAAGCATCAACATTAATTTCAAGTTTAGATTACATTTAATTTGCATGTGAAATTGTTAATTGACTGTTTTCTCAAATATAACATACCTTGTAGTATTTTTTTAGTTACTTAATTTAGTATATGCTTATGGAAAACGTTTTGAATAATAATAATTTCTTACAAAACAAAATTCCAATTGAAAAAGTTGTAAGTGGTTAAGTGAGGTATGAATTAGTGGTGGCAACAAAAATCGATTAACCGATTAATCGATTAATAAGTTAATCAATTTTCGATTAGTCGTGGTTTTCGGAAAAATCGGTTTTTAAGTCAAGTTTTAAAATTGGTTTATAGGTCCATTTTTAAAATCGGTTTTAAGTCAATTTATAAAATCAATTTTTTAAAATCTTCTTTTCTCAGCATAAAACTGTCATTGCTTTACGGGTACCTGCTTTACATGGTCGGTTTTGGCAAATAAATAACACGACAAACTTACAAACTACGTTTTTACAATTAATTAAAAAAATTCAAAAATATTTATTATTTTATAAAAATATACGTACAGCCTGAAATATTTTAAATTATTTTGTTAAAAATTGTACCGTTTTTGTTTTCGACGGTTTTGCCACCATTAGTATAATAGTATGAACTACTTTTTATTGCACGATGACAAAGTTTGCAGACCAACCAAAGAAATATCTAAAATTGCCAGCAATAAAAAATATAAATTGTTTAAATATAAAATTTATATCAATGACTTTTGATACAATACTTTCCTTAAACTACATTTTGTGGTTTTGTTTTAATACATTTTCTGTGTTGTTCTTAGTAACAAATTGCATGTCTTTTTTTCTACAATAAAGGGTAATCTACAAAAAATTAAATGCATTTTAGTAGCCTTTTTTTCTTTATTCCGAGAATTTAACTTCTACACAAGGTTGTTAACTTTTATCCGTTACACAATACAAGTTAAAATTACGATCAAGATTTTAAGAAAATATTTTGAGTATACAAAAATTACTTATATTTTTGCGGTATATCCCTTCTTTATTTGTTTTCGGTTATCTTTTATATCTCAACGCTTAAAAACTAGAAGAACTCTTTAAAAACGTGAATTAATTTTTATTCTCATAACATAAAATTATTTAGGTCGAAATTGTTGAACCTATAACCGGCATATTTTAGACATGAATAACTAGACCTCCACTGCGTCTTAAAAGACTAGAAAAGGATGGTAGTCCAAGGCTCAATCCCTTAGACAGGACCTTACTTAATAGCATATAATCCCTGCTTCTCTCTCACAGAGACGATTTGAGCAGGCACTTTTTATTTAAAACCAACTTCCGGGCGGCACTAGGGCATAAGAGAAGAGTGGGCCGGTGGGTGAACTTTCTTTCAACTGCCAGACAATCAGATCTGCTGGTTTACAGATGGATTAAGAACCGCTAAGAGTACTGCTGAAAGAGTATTTGGGCTACTTGTCAAATACTATAAATCCATGGGCAAGTAAAATTTAAATTAATTTGAAATATTTTGGGTGATAAAATGCAAGACCTTTGTGTGTTCAGAATAATACCATTATTGAGAGTGGAAGAAATGAGGCAGTTACATATTTTTCGATTTCATAAATCACTTTAATTATAAAAAATTAAAATATCAATTTAATCAGACTAATTATCTTAACTTGTTAAAATATCATCAACTTTGTTCCGCTTCATAAGTAACACCTTATCAAGAACGTGGAGGTTTTCTTTCTTTCTTTAATCGCTACTTTTAACAAATATTTAAATAAAGTGTTTAATAAGAATTTAGGAATTAGAAGGGAATTATAATATTAAACATATTTTTCACAGGTACAACTTCTTTTCTTGGCAGAAGCGCTGCCTACATTCTTTGTCCCAAAAGATTAGTGGAACTGCTTTGCAGGTATTGCGTGACCTTACTAAAATGTATATTTTTGAAAATGAAGTTGGTCGAAACAATTGGTAGCAGTAATTGTGATTTTATTAGCTATTGCGATAATACTTTTCATGTGGAAAGAATATTTAAAGATGAAAACGTCTGGAACAAGGATATGTTTTAAAACAGGAACAATTTTACAAAAAATGTTTTCTCCCAGAAATTACAAATGGGCGCATTCCACGAAGAAGGCAGGCAAGAGATCCTAATTATATTATAGAAGCGCACTTCAAATAATAATAATAATAACAAACAACACTAAATTATTTGAAATTAATAATAGCCATTGCATAAAATAAAATGTGTTATTTGATTTACCTTTTTTACCAAAACGGTATCGATATAGGTAGTTATTTATGATGCCAGTGACAAAACGCGATTATCCGCTACGCTTGTCCCGCAATTATTGCATTCGTTATAAGTTTAACATAAAATATTTCTCTAATTTTGAAAAAAAAAATGAAAAGAAATTAAACCTATTTTGAATTCAAATTGTAATCGATTGAGAGCGATGTTAACATGGTTACCATTTCCAAAACTAATGTTAAAACAAACTGTCAAGTACCCAAATTTTTAGTCTTCGTAACTGGTTATGCAAAATGTAACTTTCGTAACAAGTTACGGAAAGGAACCATTTAGAAACCTACTTTGTTTATGAAAATGTCACTTTATATGATGAAATAAAAAAATATTGTTTACCCAATTTAGTTTTTCAATAATCAAGAACTGATAGCATATTTGCTGAGTTTTAAATTGCTTGCGTAAAACTGCAAATAAAAATAAATTACAGTTTGTTTTTATTGACAAAATTAAGATGTTTTGAACCTGTTCAAAAAATTTGTTTTTACATTAAATTATTTCAAAATGGGTTATGTATAATTAAATTTAAAATATGATTTATTTAAATAAAAATTCAAATATTTAGAAATATTTATTGAAAATGCTTTTTTGGCTTTACCAATTTTATTCAAAGTTTAATCTACTTTCTTGTACAATAAATTAACCACAAATGTTAAGATTGATTAAAATGGTTAAAATTGATTCTGAAGTACTGCATGTGCGCGTTACGTACAAGAAACGAGTTTAAAAAATGTCTCTCATTTACTCAACGGTATTTCAAATACAAAAGACATTACCATAATATTTTCAAAATCAATTAAACTCTGTTCATAGGTACATATGTAAATTTTATTGAGAATGGTACGCAATAAATTGTTTGTTAATAAGAAATAAATGCAAAAATGTTTTCTTTTAAAGTCTGTCTAGAAACGAAGCGAAGTAATAAATCAACATGTTTAACAGATTCCAATGGCGTACCGATGTATTGATACTTTTTCGAAAAGGGGGTTAAAAATGTAGAAGATGTGTAACCTTTCATCATTAATTAATTATTTTGACACATTTCATCTTATTAAATGTTCAAATTGATCTCCACCTATTTCCATGCAATGGTATAAACTACTGACTGTAATAAACTGAAATTTGACACATGGGTTTGTCTAAACATTTTGGTTTATTATAGTCACTAGTTTTTGAGATATTCTAAAAATTTAACTTTTTAACGAAGCTTTCCTTATAAAGACTTTATATGAAAAACCCAATTTAAAATTTTTATCAAATAATACGTGGGTTTATTTTTGGCCACTACTAGTAAATCACCTTGTTTATCAGAAATTGCCAATATTATTATCAATCACATTTTTAGAATTTTAACTAATTAATTACTAATAATTGAACTAGAAAGTATGTACTGTATTTGGACACTTTAATAGATTTTAATGTGTTTTAATGATATAATTAGGGGAGAAATATGGTATGTAATTATAACGATAGCCTAACTAATGATTATTATCATATCATATCGGTATATCATAAGGTGTACTTACGCTGCAGTATTGAGTTTTATTGGAATGGCATCGAGTCCCGAATTTATTCCAAGGAAACGCGTGAAGAGGTCTGCGCTTTCTGCCAACAAAAACTATTGTGCTCAATGTGTACAATTATTTGAAACCGTTGAAAACAGTTCAAGAGACAGTTGATATGTGTTCACATATGACTGGCATTGGAAAAACAACAATATTCAGACTTTTGCGTGAAGACAAAGTTTCTGTGCGTGAGTCTAGTTTATCTAATGATAGAAAAAAAACTGAAATACCCGAATATGTGAAAAGTACAATTAAAAGAATAGTGCATTCGTTTTATTTTAAAAAGAAATACCCACATTAAATAAAATTGTTTCAGTTGTGAAAGAGGAAGAGGGTATATCCAATTTAAGTAGAACAATGTTGTAGCAAATTTTGCACGAATTGAATTTTTCATGAGAAAAAATGAATAGGAAATCACTCTCATTGATAAGGAAGAAATTGTATATTGGAGAAGAAATTACGTACGAAATATCTCTAAATTACGTTCTGAAGGCAAGAAAATTTATTATTTAGACAAAACGTGGGAAATGAAGGTTATACTGTGGGAAAAATGTGGCAAGACAAATATGTAACTAGTGGACGACAGGCTTTTTTTTTAGAAGGATTATCTACATGTTTAAGACCTCCTTTAGGAAAAGGGCGACGCTTAATTATTACGCATATAGGAAGTGACGAAGGCTTTGTAGAGGGAGGTTTACTGCTTTTGAATCAAAAATACCGGTGATTACCACGAGGATATGAATGGGGATGTTTTGAGGAATATTTTGAACAAATGTTAGATTTAATACCAAAGGGTTCCGTAATTGTTATGGACAATGCCAGCTACCATTCCAGACAAATCGAACGTTTACCTACAACTTCCTGGAAAAACACGTTATAATGGAATGGCTTCCTCAAAAATGTTGCTTTCGAAAATGAAGGAAAAGGGAACTACTAAGTCTAGTACAAGGTGTTAGGACAAAGTTTAAAAGATATGCAGTTGACGAAATGGCAGCAAAACGTGATATTTTGTTACGACCATACCATTGTGAATTAAACCCTATAGAATTAATATGGGCGCAGGTGAAGGGTGCAGTAGCGAGAAATAATACCACGTTTAAATTAAGTGACGTTAGACAACTTTTAATGACTTCTTTAAGTGATGTGACTGCGGAAAAATGGAAAAAGTGTATAGAACACGTAATGAAAGAGGAACAAAAATGTGGGAACTTGACAATTTGATAGAAGTTACTATAGAGCCTATTGTAATTTCAATACGGTCAAATGATACTTCCAAGAAACAGATGAATTTTCAGAATAACTGTATTTTAAAATTATATATTTATTATTTTTCCTATAAATTTAGTTTGTTCTTGTTATATTTTATTATACCTTAAATTTTCAAACTCTATAAAATGGTTTCTAACAAAAGATGTGTTTTATAATTACAATGATATGTTTAAAATTACTTTCAATAAACCACAATAAAACGCAATCGTAATTTTTTTTGTCAGCAAAACCCATGTACACGCCTATGATCTTTAGTTTAGACCTCAAGAACAGGTATGTCCCATTGTTAACGGATTAGATCTATTCATAAATAACTTACGTTGTAACACTATAGTATGGAAGCGGTATATCCTAAAACTAGTTTTAAAACCTTTTATGTATTTCATACAAATTGTGTACCGCTTATATAGCAATACGTAACTGAACGATAGCAATTATCGA
>JALBCR010004485.1:0-162191 GCA_030710515.1 Abscondita cerata | reverse complement strand
CTGTTGTGCTTCGTTTCGGTTACGTATTGCTTGCTGAATATTAAAGAATCGTTTGAATGCGGCTTATGTCCGCGCTAAACATTATTACGATTTACGCCGCCGTCAGGCTCGTTTGAAGTAGGAGATACCGTATGGCGAAAAAATTATGTTTTTCTCTAATGCTTCTCGTTATTTTTCGGCCAAGTTGGCCCAAAGAGTTTATCGGGCCATTTACATTAAACGTAAGGTTTCGTATCAAACTTATGAGTTGTCTGACGAGACTGGTGTTTCTAAGGAGTTTGGCATGCTAAGGACTTAAAGCTCACCGCGAAATCAGTTAGGTTAGTGTGTTTATTTGTTGTTCGGTACTGTACGGGGACTAAGAATAGTCACTACGACGGCCACCCACCGTCTGATTCCGTAAAAGTCGGTTAAAATTGTATTCTGTCTTTCATTTTCTTTCTTCAGCTTTGCATCTTTTTCTATCTTTGTTTTCTGTAGTGATTGTTGGCGAGGTGCTGGCGGGTTTTGTTGAGCGTTGGGTTTGGCTCTGCTTCTGTGCGGTTTTGGCGCCACTCGTTGTCTCGATTTCGACTGTGTCGGACCACAAACGTTACCCTTCTTTTTGATAGTTTTCAGACCTTGTTTTTATTTTTGTTTTTCGAACCATTTTGTTACGTATTTATCGTTCATATACTGTAGGTTTTGAAAAAAAAAAAGTGTGCCGTTGGTTTTAGAGAACCGTTAGAATGTAAGAGAGTTTTCGTCGTTTGAGTAGATTTCCTAGGATTTATGCATTATCATTCTTTGTAGTTACAAAGTCATTATTGTTAGTGTTCGTTTTGAATTTAGTTGTAGGTATTATTTTGAATTGGATGGCTGTTGTGTCGGTGTCGTACCACTTGCTCTTCCTCTCGTTTTTATTGGTAGGTTAGTCTGGAACGTTAACAAGAGCTTGATTGATGGATGTTTAATAGTGTTGTATTACCGAATTGGACATTTTGTTATGGCGGGGATTATTAGACCATAGTTGGAGTTGGGTTTCGATGTTGAGTTTTTATCTTTTCTATTGTTTCTCTTGTTAGTTTTAAATGCTTACGCACTTTAAATTGAGTAATTTGGGCAGAAATTACTCTCTTGCGACGGGGTTTGTGACCTTCTGAATCGTTTGTAAGTCAATTTTTATTGGGTTTATTTGTGGTTATCGTTAGTTATTAGATAAAGTATATGGCGTTTGTCTGAGTTTAAATTGAATAAAATGCAATTTTCGTCGTATCTAATTTTCACCGCTTTGCGCGAAGTTTGTTTTTTCGCGCTTCCTTAATTTATTTACATCTTGCTTTGGGTGTCCGGCATTCTCTGGTCTCTCGGTTGCGAGTTTCTAGCGCACTCGTTCGAAAGTTGATTTTATATCACCTGATTAGCCCCGTTCGAGCGTTAATTGTTATCCCGATAGGGTTGGCTTGGCATTAAGTAACATGGCGCAATTGAATTCTGTTTAATTTAGTGAAAAAAAATACAATTTTGCGACTAAGGTCGCTTCCTTAATTTATTTACATATCTTACGGTTTGCCAATTTGGGAGCGGTCTTGCTCCTAACTGTAACTCAATTAAAAGTTGTTATGATGTCCCAGTTTAATTGCGGACGAGCTTAGTATCGCAAAATTGTATTACATTAATTTTCGAGTGGCAACTTTTGAGTGAATTTTATCAGCGGTCCGTGCGTAATCGACATGCCAAGCATTCGACATTCGAGTAGGGATGTTGCGCGGTTGTTGAGTCATCTTATCGAACGACTGAGAAATTCTCGTTCGTTGTTGAACGTTTGAATGCGATAAAGTAAATTACTAAGATGCTTAGGCATGTTTCGCTCAACGCGGTTATTTCTACAATTTTACATTCATCGTAACGTACAAGTATTGTTTTAGTGTTGGGGTATCTACCCAAAGTTCGCTTAAATTGCGGTTTTTATTAACGCAAAATTTAGTTCGACAAGCACCCAGGTGTCACTTTCGCAGAAAGAATTTTGTACGATCTTTCCTGTCAACATACGCTTTAGGCGTATAATATCTTAAAAGATTTGTGTACGACTTCCGTTAGGTGTAGTATTTTTAAAAAAGAATTTACGATTATAGGTTTTAATTAGATAGATCCTTTTCCCATGTATTGAGCTTCTTCGTAGCTGGTGCTTTGAATCCTCCCATTTTCATCTGGGGGCGTGTACCTTGACCTGGGGGCCTGCCGTATGCCGCTTCTTCAGAGGCACGCCGAGTTAAGGTAGAAGAACTGTAATATTTATCCAGTGACACGGATAGTTTCAATTGATTAGATAAAAATTAAATGGATTGAATTCTTGAACTAAAACCAGAGTTATTCCGACATAACGATTGATTTATTTTTGTGTGCGGTCAGTAACGGAATAAGAGGCGTTGTATGATTTGGATACTAAGGACAGATAAGAATTGTGACGAGATAAATGCGGTAATGCGGTTGTAATTTAAATTTAATTACATTTGTTAATAAATTCTTGTCACTTGGTAATAAGAAAATGATGTAGGATTTTTAGTTTGTTAACGTTTCAAATCTCCACAGAATAATTTTTGTGAAATATTCTTTGTAACGTATGTAAGTCGTTATTTTCTTTTTGTGTTTGCTATTTTTAGGTATCCCAGGCGTTGTTATCGTCGGAATTATTGTACCTGTGTATTTACATTATGAACGGTGTGTGAATATACTTTGTTTCTTGTTCAAGTCCGGTTTATTATTTCACTTAACTTTTATGTTCCTGTGTACATATTCTCTACAGGTAGCTGCGGCGTGCGCTTGGCGGACCTGTGAAGCAGTGTACGAGCAGGTGCCCCAAACTCCTCTGGTAGGTTTGGCTTGTTTCTTTTTTAAAATCCTTGCCTGGCGCCCATAAACAACCCTAATATCGACACATTTTATTTGAGAACCTGACTTCTAAGCACCCCAAATGGAAATTCATCGAGCAACTTAACGAATCACGACCGTCTCGTCTGAGCTAGTTACACCTTTTCATTTGTGTTACGTTTTTGTCATGTAACAGATATTCCAAGTGATATTTGGTACACATAATAAGAAATTTAGTACTTTACTTTATGCCTATTTGAAATTGTTACCATTAGTTCAATATGAAGGAGATTCCGAGTAACTAGCAACCTGTAATTTCAAAAAATAAATCTTCATAGAGTTCCCTTTAGGTTCACTTTTTACACTCAAGTAACGGAATTAAACGCGTGGAATTATGTGATGTAATTTTCATACTGGAATTACGTTGCTTATTAATGTAACTTCTGGTTGTATTTCTTCAGGATCTTTGGATTGTACTGAGGAATATTTCCTTTGCTTCACAGTTGATTAACTACCTAATTATGTTCTTCAACTACGAGATGCCACACACACAAGTAAATTAACCCACTGATAACCCAGAAGACATTGTACTTTCAACAACATGAAAAATTAGTTTCTTCATATCTTAAGAACAAGACAATTGCATGTTAACAGTAAACGTTTCAGGTACATTAGTTTTAAGAATTGCCTTACCGATCGACTTTATTTAAATAACTTGAGATATCGTATGACCTGTAGTTATTCTAAAAGTTAATACGTTTGAGAATTTACAATTTCACCATCATTTCTTTACGATTTAAAATAACTATTGTCGATCGATCATAATCAAAAATGTTAGTTCCTAAGGTTATATTGTAACCCTGTTTTCTTTGTAAAACAAACGTTTATTTGTGCTTCTGTATATTATCAATTATTTAGTCAAAGCGAATTGTCTAGACGTCCAAGCTTACCGACGATATTATAATCATTGATTTTAAACACGTCTTGGTGCCTAACATAACTGCTAATGTTTTCTTTTTTAAATCCTAGTTTAATCATTATATTATATGTGTACATTTACTATGCAAGAGTGTGTTGTTGGTTGTTGTAACTCAACAGAATAAATTGTATAGGGTTGGGCCATCTAGCGGTTGCATTTTGAACCACTATTTATTTGAAGTACATGAATGTTAAATGTAAAAGCATCACAAATTGACAGATTGTTAGTTAACAGTCTGAATTTTTAGATAGGTAATCCATACGTTTGAAGAAAACTGAAAAATATTGAGAACTTACTTCCAAAGTGGTGAGTCTTTAACCCAAACTGTGAGAAATTAAAAAATGGGCAAAGATCGAATACCATCAAGAACGAGGCCAGGACAACATTGGTTTCAACAGGACAGGGCCACTTGCCATACAGCCAACATGTAATCAACTAATCTCTTTGCGCACTGTTTCGAAAACCAAATAATCAGCCGAAATTCATGATGTCAGTTGGGATTTGGAGCCCCATTCAGTCTATTATCTATGGGGATCCGTTAAGGATAAGTGTTATGCAGAATCATCCAGAGACAGTTGAGGCCTTGAAACACGAAATCGAGTTGCCATTCAAGAGATACAGGTCCAGACATGTACTGAAAATTGGGTCGAAACGGGGTACTGTAAAGCCAACCGTGGCAGCCATTTTAAATGATGGGCCACCCTTTATTTCAAGGTCCTTTCTGTTTATTCTTAAAAACGTGTGAACCTTGTTTTTCTTTTAGTTAATTATTTATTTATGGTTCTCAAAGGGCAACTTTTAATGATCCGGATGTGAATCATAAACAGTAAAAGTGCTTTGCTTACACCTATTTGGGGCACAACTGGGTAACTTCCAAATTGATCGCTACATAGCTCTGTCTGGACTAAAGTGATGGAGATTGTTTCAGGAGTAGGGACATGATACAAGAACAACAAGATTACTGCCTACTGTTGCATAGAAATACATCTTTGGCGGACTTTCCCCCGGCCGCTGCTGGAGGAGTAGAACCTGCTTCTACACTCCCCTCTCATAAAGTTCTTCATCACCTACCGAATTGCCTAATTTATTAAACTAATATCTTTCTAAATCTTTTCACCTACCCTATACCTAATCCTGTCTACCTAAACATCTTAAAAACTATAGATTTATAATTACCCTACTTATCCATGATTATATGGTAACCAGCACATCCGGCCATGACCTGCAAGCGCTTCTGTAACTGAGACTAGAGCATCCGGCATGTGGCCTGCAAGCTTATATCAATAATGCACATCCGGCGTTTAGCCTGCAGGTGCTTTAAAACAACTGATACTAGAGCATCCGGCATACAGCCACCAAGCTCATTTTTGTATTAGACAAGACCCCGAAAACCATTTCACTGTCTAATCTTTTAATTTGTATAAGACATATATATATATTTATTTTGACACTTCTATATTAATATATTTATCAGTCTGCTTTTAATTATTTTATTTTCAACTTAACATTTTATTTAATTTACTAAAATTGTAACAAACGATACAAAAGAATCGCCTAAGCCGCTTCTCTGACAAAATAAAATTTAGCCGCTGTAGCTTTTTCTATTTGAGTGTTACAAGACAACAATCCAAGGTATGTAACAAGGTAAATTAAGAAACAGGGGCTTTAAATACTTAAAATCTAGCTGAAGTAAGATTAAAATTGGTCTAGGAGAAAACTGGGAATCTTAATTCCTAGGCAGACGAAGAAATTTCTGTTCCTGAGGTAGTGTACAGGTGCGTTCGTACCATGCACTTAGTAGGTAAATATGTTGTTTCGACCAATGTGAGGCAAAGTGATGGGGCACAGCATATTACCGTCGTTTACTACTATACGAGCATGTATAACAATTAATGAAACGAACATCTTGAAACGGAGCTATATAAATCTTGCATGTCTGTCTGCATTGAAAGCGCAGATGCAAAAACTTCAACGTTGATTGGCTATTTTCACGAATTAAAACTGTTATTTAAATGCGTTATAGGTTACATTTTTTGTGATTTATTTTTTAATAAAAAAATTATACGCCCAGACACCTTACTTAATATGGAACTTCCAAAGTTTGTATACGATAAGTGATTTGATTTTATATAAAAATTATCGCAGAATGTATTTTATAAGAAAATATTGTCATTGTGCGTAACACTAAATAAGGAGGATTTAAAAACTTAGGTAAGTAATTGCTTAGTAGAAAACTTTAAGATCGTAGGTATTCAGGAAGGGACATGTGCCCGGTGGGCCCGGAGTGATTTCAGGCATTCGCTAATTGTAATATGAAAAGTTGAATCTGCTAACTCTGATATTAAATTAAGCAATATCCCCTACATTAAAAAAACAACAAATAACAACGAAGAATTTTGCGTCTGCGCATGTGGAGTAAATTGTTGAATCCATACACTTTAACGTGTTTAATTTGAAGTTATACAGGGTATCTCATCGGGAACGCCATCGATAGATTATAGGAAAACTGTGCATGGGAAAAATTGAAAATTTGATGAGTATACTAACAACGACAGGGGCAGTTCGTTAAATATTTTCAAAGAGGTGGCTTTCGGTTATACCGAAAGTAAGTGTCAACCTTATGTGTATAATGTCCTATACCTTAGTCTAACTGTTTTGAACTTATTTTAAATTTTAACTCAAAATGACGTTTCAGGCCTAAACAGTTTTCCTATACTAATGAGTTTATTATTTAATTGGAATAGGTTTTCTTGTAGCAGGGGACCTATTTTAGTGGGCTATGTCGATATTTTGATAATAAAGTAATACAGGGTGATAAAAAAGAATTAAACTTTTTTTGTTATAACGTATTCTTTTAGTACAATGATTATTCTAGTTGGCCATAATGGCGTTAGAAAACAATCACCTGTCGAGGATATGTCAAACTGTTAAAATTTTCAATACTCATCCGGGACGCTTAAATTATACAAGGGAAGATTACTTTAAATTTATTTATTATTTGTGGATAATGTAATAAAGTTATATCTGGAACATGTTACATTGGTAGCAAGATACCCAAAGCAAAAACAAGAAAACCATCACCAAAAGCCCTTTAAACGAATAATAGAAAACTTCAAAATCTTGAATCCGTTAATAACTAAATGTACAGACAAATAACCAATTATTTCTGAACTCATGTAAGTTACAATACATTAGAGACCAAAGTTAAAAAAATTATTTTATTGAATGTTCAAATTGATGTCCTGAACTTCTAGACATTTTTTCGCAATCTGAGTAGCAAATTGTTCATTGGTGCACTTCCTTCATTGCTTCACTGTTAAATTTTGAAACTCAGTCATAACTCGCTGCATGCAGTCTTCTTTAGTGGTTAACAGGGTGTAATAAACTCGATTTTTAATTGTACCAAAAAAAAAAAAATCGAGCACTGAGATATCTAGGGACCGTGGTGGCCAAGGTCCATGGTTCTGCTATCCCTTGATCATAAAAGCGCCTTGTAAAAAAAATTGTTGATTAATTGGCTACTAGGAGGTGTGTGCCGTCTGTTGATAGAATAGATGTCTACAGATCAGCCAAAGGTAAAATTATCTCAAATAATTGTTTTAGGGTTGTTTAGGATGTTCAGATAGCCTTCACATATTTAATAGTTAATAAATCAGATCATTTTAAATGATTAAAAAAAAAAAATAATCAAGATTTCCATTAGTGCTTCAAAGGATAAGGTTAAATAGAAATAAAAAGTACACCCATTCCTTGAATGTAGATAATATAGGTTTATTGACGCTACAGGTTGCAACGGCACGTGCCGTCATTGTCAAGTTGATAAACTATAATATGTTAAGGAACAGATTTTAAATGAAATTTTTCGCGTATAAAAGCTTTGAAACGTTGAAAAACAGTTCTATGATTTTTAACTATTGAAGTCTCACACAAATCAACGTTCATCTACCTTTATTATGGATCATCGAACTGTTTTTCAACGTTTCCAAGCTTTTTATACAAAAAGAAAAATTTTTTACTTAAAATCTGGTTCCTTAAAAATATTATAGTTTATCAATTGATAATGACGGCACGTGCCGTTGAAACCGTTAGTTAGTCAATACATATATTTCTTCAGAACAAGGAATGTACTTTTATATTTAATCTTATCCTTGAAGCACTAATGGAAATCTTGATTATTCAACCGGGACTACCAGTCTTGTCTTCCATGTCATCTTTAACTATTGAAGTCTCACACAAATCAACGTTCATCTACCTTTATTATGGATCATCGAACTGTTTTCAACGTTTCAAGAAGCTTTTTTACAAAAAGAAAAATTTTACTTAAAATCTGGTTCCTTAAAAATATTATAGTTTATCAACTTGATAATGACGGCAACAAAAGCCGTTGAAACCGGTAGTTGTCAATAAACATATATTTTCAACATTCAAGGAATGGGTGTACTTTTATTTCTATTTAATCTTATCCTTGAAGCACTAATGGAAATCTTGATTATTCAACTGACTACCAGTCTTATCTTCCATGTCATCTTTAACTATTGAAGTCTCGCACACAATCAACGTTCATCTACCTTTATTATGGGTCATCGAACTGTGTTTTCAACGTTTCAAGAAGCTTTTATACAAAAAGAAAAATTTTTACTTAAAATCTGGTTCCTTAAAAAATATTATAGTTTATCAACTTGATAATGCACTTGCAAAACCTCCAAGTTGAAACCGTGGTAGTTGTCAATAATCATATATTTTCAACATTCAAGGAATGGTTGTACTTTTATTTCTATTTAATCTTATCCTTGAAGCACTAATGGAAATCTTGATTATTCAACTGACTACCAGTCTTATCTTCCATGTCATCTTTAACTATTGAAGTCTCACACAAATCAACGTTCATCTACCTTTATTATGGATCATCGAACTGTTTTTCAACGTTTCAAGAAGCTTTTATACAAAAGAAAAATTTTTTGCTTAAAATCTGGTTCCTTAAAAATATTATAGTTTATCAACTTGATAATGACGGCACGTGCCGTTGAAACCGGTAGTTGTCAATAAACATATATTTTCAACATTCAGTTGGAATGGGTGTGCTTTTATTTCTATTTAATCTTATCCTTGAAGCACTAATGGAAATCTTGATTATTCAACTGACTACCAGTCTTATCTTCCATGTCATCTTTAACTATTGAGGTCTCACGCAATCAACGTTCATCTACCTTTATTATGGATCATCGAACTGTTTTTCAACGTTTCAAAGCTTTTATACAAAAAAAAAAATTTTTACTTAGAATCTGGTTCCTTAAAAATATATTATAGTTTATCAACTTGATAATGACGGCACGTGCCGTTGAAACCGGTAAGTTGTCAATAAACATATATTTTCAACATTCAAGGAATAGGTGTACTTTTATTTCTATTTGATTAAAAAGGTTAACTTACCTTTTAAATTTTCTTGATAAAAATGTAATGCCACGATGCCATCGTTTCTTACTGCAGCATAAACATTAAATTGCCAAGATTCTTGAAAATTTCGCTCTCTAATAACGTGGACAATTGATTCACTCCAATAATGAAATTTCGCCGATTAAAAATGCCGTTTTGGTAAATTTGGCTTCGTCTGTCCAAATGATGTTATCAAGAAAAAATTCGTTTTCTTGGGACCAGGTTAAAATAAATTCGCTGAAATCCAATCTCCTTAAAAAATCAGTCTCTTTCAGATGGTGAACCATGGAAAATGCATACGGATGAAATTTATGTTTGCGTAATATTCTTTGAACTGACGATTTACTTAATCCAGATTCAATGAAGCTTGTCTTACAGACATTGTTGGATGTGCAGCAAAATATCCCAAAACAGCGATTTCAACATTTTCATCATTAACGACAGGTTTATTTCTCTGTACATTTGGTTTAACGGATCCAAAGTTTTTGAAGTTTTCTATTATTCGTTTAAGAGCTTTTGGTGATGGTTTCTGTTTTTGCGGGTATCTTGCTGCAAATGTAACACATGTTCTTGATATAACTTTATCACATTGTCCATAAATAATAAATAAATTTAAGTAATCTTCGTTTGTATAATTTAAGCGTCCCGGCATGATTATTGAAAATTTTTAACAGTTTGACATATCCTTGACAGATGATTGTTTTCTAACGCCATCATGGCCAACTAGGAATAACCATTCATATTAAAAAGAAATACAATAGCATTTGTGCAACAAAAAAAAGTTAAATTGCCAATATTTCGAAAACCATGAATTTTTGAATAGACAACCTTGTACAAAGTCAACCTTATTTTGATGCTAAATAAGATAAAATTATAAAAACATGGTGCTTGCATTTAAAAAATGACTTTTGACGTGTTTTTGAATTTAATTTTAATCCTTTTTTTATCACCCTGTATTAATTTATTATCAAAATATTGACATAGCCCACTAAAATAGGTCCCCTGCTACAAGGAAACCCATTCCAATTAAATAATAAAGGCATTAGTATAGGAAAATTTTATAATTTTGTTTAGGCCTGAAAACGTCATTTTGACATAAAATTTAAAATAAGTTCAAAACAGTTAGACTTAGGTATAGGACATTATACACAAAATGTGTCTAGAATTTTGTGCAAAATCAAAAATGGAATAATATATAGGGTGTTCCATTTAAAATAAGCAAGTTGACACCTACTTCCGGTATAACCGAAAGTGCCACCATCTTGAAAATATTTTAACGGAACTGCCCCCGTCGATGTTAGAATACTACCAAATTTTCAAATTTTTCCCATCCACAGTTTTCCTATAATCTATCGATGGCGTTCCCGGTGGGACACCCTGTATAAGATTTATTTTTTAGTAACTTATGTTCTACCATACGGTTTACATTTTAACATTTTTTATTAAATAACTGTAATAACTGCAAATCATTTTGGTACAATTTCATTTTTTTTTTAACTTTTAACTATACCTACTGAGAACTAACTGGTGTGCATAAAACAATGTATGAAACGACCTAAGTAGAGTTAATCCCTCGGGCGATGATTCGCCCTCAGGATTAATAGAGCCCTTCAATCCCTTGTTACATAATATACTATTACTAGCATTAGTAGCTCCGAATTCTCCAACGTCATGCAACTCGATTCACAGATTTTGATAAGTGAATGTGTTTTGAAATCGAGGGTTACATCACTAAAAAAAAAGAACAAACTGTACCTTCAGTTACGAATAATTGAAGCATTAAACAAAATTAAGAATATATTTGTAATAATTACAGACTAGATATTCTTTATTTTTTTAAGAAAATATTAACTACTGTAAAGTTTACTAATATAGTATATACATAATTTAGTGCCTCACTATAAATACATTGATTTATCTCGGTAAAATATATAAAGCAGGGTATAATTCATATATACAGTTACAATATATTCCTAAGTCCCGGCAGAATTGACTGAAAATATTTATAAAACTGAACAAAAACAATTCTGATATGTTTAGTAATCTCAAATTATAAAGCTGTGTGGCATACAAAATTCGATTGTTGTTGGTGTAAGGGCATTAACTACATTCTTTCAAACACTTAAAATGATTCTGACAAAGTTTTGAGTTTCTAGTCTAACTTAAGTTACGATTCTATTGCTTCGGAGTTACCTTGGATTTTATCAAAACAAGGTCGACACACAGGAACGGGCTTTGCGTTAGATGTCCCGGCAATATCACTTGTTTATCGATACATCGAACGCAGAAAACATCGCCACATTTCCGGCAATGATACTGAAATAAAAACTTTTCGTAAAGCACGACATCAAAAAAAAGCTACCATACCTTTCTGCTAAAATGATCGAAAGGAGTAGAGCACCACATTCGCTAATGTTTCTTAACGTTTTCCAATCTAGCGCAACGGATTCTAAACTGCCTATTACCTCTTGAATTCCTTTCGCATTTTCGGGAGTTATAGATGTTTCTTCTCTTTAGATTCGGCTTTCATGGATGATTATCATCGGCGGATTCCAATTGACATAACGAGTTTTTTTCGTACAGGTATTTATTGTCTAAAAGATTTGTGTCGTCTGGTCTAAAATCTTTTGATTTGGTTTTCTTCTTCTCCTTCGCGCTCAATAGAAATGATTTAACTGAAGTAATTTTCTTGAGCCAAATATTTTATGTGGTCCTCTAACGAGAGTGGCTGTGATCGCATGTTGCCAAAAGAAGATCGCCCAATGGTTCTCTTGGATGCACGCCACTCTCAAAACGGCAATACATGCCTCGCCAAAATCTGCGAAGAAAATAATAAGCGCTAAAGCATAACTATCAATTTCTTACCGAATGTTCTGTGGACACAAATTCGGAAACCAAATTCCGGGGGTTTCTTCCGCAATGTAAACCGGATTAATGTATTCGCTCAAATGGTAGGACATGTAGCCCCACAAAGAGAAAGTTCTTTCGGCAATCTAAACACTTATAAATATTTGCTCGAAGGTGAAAACTAACCTTAAGTCGAGTCTGTCCTTGTCGCAGTTACGCCTATAAATGTCCCATACTGACAAGACATAACGTGATCGTGAATGGTCAACAAAATCTTTCATTAAATTGAAATGTTAAAGGAAACTGTGCGTGCTAATTGCCAGGTCGCGTCTAATAGTTGCGTAAAACTGGAGAAACTTCTTTGCTGTCGCTCTGAACGTGTCGCGACGGTCACCCGAAAAATTTATTATATGTCCAAAAGCTAACCAATCTTTTCGATTAAAGCTTAGAATCCTTTATGGAAGTACGATAATAAGGATCTAATAATAACGATGCTAGAAACACACTTGAGCGGTCCGATCCCAACCTCGTCCGAGCAATGCAATGCAACGTTTAGGTACCGTCCTCCAGAGCTGTGCACATAAACCACGGAGTATCCAGAATTGATCTGATGTGTTTTAACCAAGCGCTCGATTCTAAACCGCTCTAAAAACCGTTCATGGTTGGATTTTCTGCTCGCAAGCTAAAAAAAAAGATAGCGATTATAATGCAATTGCCTAAAATTTCCGTCCTTACTTTCAGGACGATTTAGAAGTTAAACTATTCGCATCACGTGGATATTTCGACTTCAGAAAATGGAATTTAATATTTTCGATAAAACGCCTCGTTTTCATATCCTTTTCCGGCTGCTCGATTTGCCTATAGCGTTTATCTATCATTTCCGATAAAGTTAATACAATTGTCATTTATGAAGTCATCAAACTTAATCTGGTAATTGAAGATCTTGGGAGGTACGAAACGCATATTGAAAATTGCGACGTACTTTATAGATGGCTCTACCGTCGATTCAACCCTGTTCGTTTTATTATTTATTAAGGTGTTGCGTATCTTCCCAAAGTTTTCAATTTTACGCCTAAATCAATCATTTAGTACTTTAGAGGCAGGTGTAACCTTATAATTGCTTCTACTTAAAATTTTAACAATACCTAAACCATTCATTGTCGGTCAATGTGATCTTTATATAAAGCTAACCGAAAGAATGTTGTCGCGATGAACATATTTACATTTATTATTTTGTTTCACTACAAACATTCATTTAACATAATTCCGCATAAAAACCTAATGCAGAATAATTACATTCAAATAAACAATTATTTCGAACAATCCCAATATAATCACTATTTTTATAATTGTAACGAAAACACATGAGGTATTTACGTTATGAAAAGTTATAAACTCATCAAAAAATATTTTGCGCAAAATATGTGCAAAATAAAATCTATAAATTTGTCGAAGCTATACAAACGAACCCTGAGCTATGACATCATATGCACTTTATAGACATCTTAACCAACTTTACCTACGCTCAAATTTGAAAAGAGGGGAAACAAAATTTCTACTGGAACACTAGCTGAATTTCTGTTTGTATATTGGTAGTCTTTAATGCAAGCGTTGATTGAAATATTGGTAAAGATAGTCAACCTTACGGGATTATGCGACCCCGAAATTTGTTCTAAACATCAGAGGTCGGTAGTATCGCTTTGTGCTAAGAAAATACGTCAATTGTATTGTAGAATTTACAGAACAGTATTGCCGATAAATGTGAAATAGAAAACTGTAATTTTGCTGATAGTTTATGCTAAGGCACGACATTGTTGCCAATGCATCATGCCGTTGATTGAAATATTGGTGCATTGAGTCAATGTTGACAAACAAACAAAAACATGCGTTCTACAATATACAAGAATTTATTGATTTTTGTCGACGTACTAATTAAATGTGTGTCCTTTGTTATATATTTGTTTTCTATTGTCTGTTAATTGTTCAATGTAATAATATTTATTTGTATCTTTCTTACGTAAGGTTATAACAATGGTTATACCATCATGACAAACACATATATGTACAAAGATTGTATACATACACATGTGAATAAAGTTTATTATTATGAAAAAACCTGCAGATTTAAAAAGTATTAATTTCGTAAAGAAATCGTTGAAAACGTTCTCCCAAAAAAAATTTCTTTAAATATTTTTGAAAATTCCATACTCATATATTTATTACATTAACATCGTTTATCCGTTGAAAATGTTTTAAAATCTATTAGGCTTACGCAAGTAAATTTCTAAATTTTGGTCATTGAAATTAAAATTTTTTAACATAGAAACGCTATCCTTTTTATGTTGGAACGAATGTTGAATTTTCTTATATTACAATCTAACGTACTCAACTGTTTGCATCTAAACAATATTATAACAAGCCTACTCATTTACTAAAGGTGTTGCTAAAAGTATGCAATTGTAGAATTTCTGACTAAGCCGATAAGGAATGTGACTCATAAACGATAATCCGGAAGACTCCTCGTAATACATTTGGTTAAAATAAAACTATATCGAACCTTAAAGTGGGAGGCTAATAAACATATTTCTAATAGCTATAATTACAGTGATGTCACAAAACCACACCGTAAAATAAGACTATTATCTGCATAAATAAGTGTAAATGTTTGAATATGTTTTATGTATAGCATTGTATTAGGTACGTTATTATTTATGTAAATTGTTTGTAAAATTATTACTATTATTTTAGATCAGTTGGAATTGTAATTTTTGAAACAATGTTTATAATTAATGAGCTATTTTACTTTAATTAAACTATTTTAATTGAAACCATGATATTTTGATACAGTTTCAAAGTAAAATCTAACTTTTATCTCTACTAACAGATAACAAAGTGTCACTTTTCGTAAATTATTTTTCCCTCGGGAAAGTGAGTACTATTTTTAACACCAATTTCAATAATTTTCTAATTCTATTGTAATATGATTTTCAATATTAAATCGTCATTTATTTCGTCACAGAAAGAATAGTGTATTATACACGTATTATCCGCACCGCGTCGGGAGATACTAAACACAAGCAAGCTAAAATCTAGTACTTTATTTTTAGAAGTAATAGGAATAGGTTTCGGAACTCTAGTGGTATTTCTCCCAGTATGTTCTACTTTATTCCTAACGAAGTTATTAAATGACAAACAAATGTCAACATTATTATTTGCAGTAAAAATAAAGTGCAGCATAATTTGTAAAATAATTGTTTCTTATTTATCTAACACCGACCAAACCAAACTGTTTTAACAAATAACGCTTCGCATGTATTTTAGTAAATTATTAAAAACATTGTCATTAAAATCCAAGATATGTATCATCAATGGTATTATTCATAAATGAAAAATTCGTCACTTTTAATTACTAGTTAATACGTTTACTAAATATTTGAAAACGTTGCAACATTGTATTGACAAAAGTAAATTTTACGGATTGTATGTTGCGCCATTTTTTACAACGGTGGGAATAAATTGAACTATTCTATTTCAAGAATCGTACACATTATAACTTAGCGCCAGTACAGGTGAAAAAGTAAACAAAAACGCAACCCAACATGCATATGTGAATTGCATCCGTGATACAAGCAAATACAAGCGGTTGACTCTTTACCAATATTTCAATCAACGGTACGGGTTAGAGTTCTTGAGGTAATTAAATTATTTCTTTTAATTAACTATAATGTCGTTATTCATTATTAGATGTGTACCTGAGGTTGTGGAACAATCCTAGAGGATTCTATAATTCCGCATGTTTGATGAACGCAGTAAGCTGACTTTTAATTCAAAACACGCTTGTGGCTTCATCGCCATTTTGTCATTTCGAGAATTTTCACCTGAGCTGGAAGATTAAATTACTATTCATCGATATTGCTTATCTATAGTTACTACTGGAGGACTCGCTCGCACGGTGGAATAATTCTTTAAACATCGAGGGATGTACGTCTGATACTTCTAACAATTAATAAATACTCCAAGAAGGCGGCTCGTTATCATCCTATCTTACGATTTTTAATGTGAATGTCATGCACGTACGAAACGTTATTGAATTTACGATTTAATTCTTTTGCGTCTTTAACTAGACGTTCGAGTACCGTTTATAAACTAAAAAATGTTTAAACGTTAAATTTATGATTGATGAATAAGTTTATGCCGTTAAGATTGTACTAAATATTCAGTAAATTTTTATCAATTTCTGCGTATGTCATGGCCGCGTGTATTCACTTAATTTTGCGTCATATGCCGAGATATATCTGTGGCGTCTATGCAAGATGTAAATTTTTAATACGACCGAACTATGATCAAGAGATTTAATTGTGGTAACGTATGTGCCTTCGTTATCTTGGATTTTATTGTTTGTCTTACCAAAAGTTATATGATACTCGTCAGAATGCATTATCTAGTCTCTCTTCTACGAGTTTGTGTGTTTACTTTTCTTAAGATCTACCACTTAAGGGATATCTCACTACGTCTTTGTAGTGGTGTTTTATGTAGAGCTTGTGGATTTTCATAGACAGTATCGGAAGTTTCAGAAGATGAAAATAAACCTTGTCAAAATCGCATTAAGCTCATCTTCCAAAAATGTAAACCTCGCTTCAGCAAAAGCTAAACGTTATGTAGTTCGAATGTTCAACGTGGTCTAGGTGGCTCCTTTTCATTAAACTCCCTCCACTACGAAGGTGGTGTTCCGGCCCAGTATATCTCCATGGCGAGAGAGATGTTGACCTACCGTGACTGACTCGCATCTCCTAAGGAAACGGTCATAACTATAATGTATGCTCAACGGTCAACGGCGGTATTATCGAATAACATTCATAAACTGCAAGGTTAGGGGAGGGTGCCGTCGGCCTGATTCCTTCTCCGACACCTTTTGGTTAGTACTACCTATCCCGTAACGTACGTTTCGCGTGGCGGAGATTGTATGATTCAGTTTCTGCTCCATCATCGATGTGCATTGTTGGACGAAATGTACATTCTTACTTTTTATTTATTCGTATGGTACATTTTTGATCATTGTGTTGTGATGTAAGTGTTGGGTTATAGTTCTAGAAGATCAATATAATACACCTGTATAGTGTGGTGGACGAAACCTTATGCAATTGTGGATTGGTTCGTCTTGCCTAAAGCATTTGCTTCAAGGTTTAGGAAAACCACTAAAATCTAAACATGCCAACCCCTTACCCACCTTAGTATTCAAATGTAATAATATTAAGTGTGTAAATATTATAGAAGATAAGTAACATAAAATATAACAGCAGCCATTGCATGATGACATATAATGGACCGGTCCAAGCGCCAGTCACGACAATGACAAAAAATAATGGAAAAACAGTCCTTCAGATTCGTAAGCCATAATATTGCTTCATCCGTTAAATTATGAATGTTTAGAAACCTCCTTAAACTTTGCTAATTGACAATCTCTCCACAATATGTGGAACGATCTTCGGTTCTGTTTCCACAGTCACAATTTGGATTAGAAATCGCACTCCATTTAAACAACATAGAGTTGCACTTTAAATGGCATGTTCTTATGCGATTTACTTTTGACTAAATTTTCCTTTTTTGATGAAAGCACGGGACTTCTATTGTTGAATCATCAATGAGATGTTTATTGAAAAAGGCCAAAAGAACTGTTCTTCTATGGTTATGCTGTGACCTTGAATATAAACAATTTTTGCAGTTCGAGATAAATCTCTGAAGCTAATGCAAGTTTCTCTTTTTTTAAATACGTTATATTCTCGATGATCGTGTCACGAATCTTAAAAACTTGTTTCGCGACTTGTCGAAAAAATACATTACACGACAAGCGATTTAGTTCTAATGATTGAGCACTGTACGCACCTCGTGCTATAGTTACAACAAATAACGCAAGTTCTCCTAAAGAAAATATCCAGTTATTGTCAATCGCAGTCTAACCTCAGTCTCAGTATACTTTTGTATGTGTTTTACAAAGAAAGTTCAAATAAATTTATCGCCAAATCTTTCGACACATACATTCTCGGGTAAACGAATAATCAGAGCAGTAAGTATCTATTAGTGAACATTAGAAATTAAGCCACTACCTTCATTAGGTGGTATAGAACGCGACTAAATCACATTGACCCAGAATAGATTTTAAAAAATAAAAATTAAGATTGCACCACCATAATTAGATATTAATGGTACAATTTACCATGTTAAGTCTATTGCGTGCTTTTTTAAGCGAAAGCCAAGGGTTCCGCTAGTAATAGTATATTCTGCAAAAGGTTAGAATGAAAATTGATGCGCGAGCCGAAGGTGAGCACAGAAATCATGAGCATCGCTAATTTTCATTCTTACCGTGTCACAGACTATACGTTTTCCACGACCAAGGTTTGACACAAATATTTTAAGATACAAATAATTATTATTCACATGTTGCACCAATGTAAGAAAATTTTTCTATCTCTAGAGTTAGAAAGTAATAAATTTAAATCACACAGGGGCAGAAGCCTTTTGTAATAAAATTTAATTTCAGAATTGTGAAATTCTATTTGATCGTGGAGAAATTAATTTCCATTATGCTATTGGATAAAGTATATAATTTATTCAAATTTAGCGAGAATTTGTAGAGCGTAGCTATTCTATTCAGCGAACAGTGTATAGAAGAATTCTATTTTATACAATTATTTGTATTAAATCGACCAAAAATACAATAATATTCAAATTTTATCTATAACGGCATCGACTCTGGACAGACGCAAATGTTTCATTATTTAAATTGTGTTTCTGCCTGCAAACATAAAAACTCGTACAAAAAATATTATATTTTCTTTACTCCGGAAAATCAATACTCTTTCCTTGTATTTTTACGTAGAAAGCAAAGTTATCAAGGCTTTCTTTATATCTACAATGCTCATATGCATAACAAAGACAAATTTTAAGAAAATTGTATTAATGATGCAATTTTAATTGCAGGACTTACTATAGTATGTTCAAAGGATCCAATTGTCTGTATATGGCATTAACTTTAACCCAGAACAGAAATTTTTGGAACGACAATTATTATTGTAACTCTTTTCGTATAAAATAAATAGTTCTTTTTTTTTGTTCAATAAGTTTTGTAGGAATAAGGAAACTGAATATGTAACTTTAACACTTTTTAACATGTTCACTTAATCCTTGACATTTTGCAAAGTGACTTTGAATTTTTATATTAACTGGATCCAAACAAGATTGTTCAGGTTGTACACCAATAATGTGATAGATTCTTTGAAAAAGACTGAACTGAAATTTAAAATACAAATACGGTTTATGGTTACGTTCGAGAATAGGTAACAAAAATTGTGAGATCTCTGAATGATTCAATATGTCAGAATAAAAATACTAGCATCTAGAAGACGACACTGGAATCTATAAATTAGAAAATACTCAGTAGAGATGAGGCTGTTTAAATGTAGCAGTGGTAAAAGAACGGGTAAACTAAGTGATTCATGAGGTCACTAGTCAGAATTTACTGTGTTTAGGTGCTTATGGAAAGCATCATATACAGGGTGTCCCAAATTAGAGAGTTTTGCAAGGTATCTCGAAAACTAGAAGAGTTAGAAAAAAAGTAGTTAAGATGTCATGACTTATTTTTTGATGAAACTAACCATGGTTCAATCAGATCTTCAGTAGGTTGTTGCATTTTCGGGCTACTGGGCTATTTTAGAAAATTGCCAAAAACTGCTTCTTCAAATATCTCTTTTATTTCAATAAATATCAAAAAAATGTAGAGAGACTTTTGATCGATAAACCAAAAGAGAGTACAATGCAGTGCACTATATTTTCTTAAAGGGTCCAGGTAGGTAGATATGAAATAAACTTATGTTTTTAATGGGACACCCTGTATATTTTGGGCCAGTTCAGTTTCATTTTTAATCTTCTTTCGCCTAATATAACATATGACGGGTATATTTCTTATAGTTTATGCCATGTCGTTTATAAATAGAACACTCTGTAAGTTTTACTATATTGTTGTTGTAGCAAAACTTATTGTTCGAATATGATGTGTTCTCCAGTAGGGAATATAGTCAACAGCACGCATTTGTACAATAGTGAACTTACACTCGAGTTCTATCACTCCTGAAGAGTCCCAAAATGACAAAACAGCTGTCAAGTGATTCTCGGTGTTTGTTTGCTATTGTGAACTTAACAGCAGCGAATCGAGATTTTAATTTTTGCTAACACTTAGTTGGCTATAATTATCGAAGGGTCGACTTATGTAACTGCTTTTACATATCTGTCAACAAAGTTGCTTAACGCGAATGGTGTACGTGATCGTTAACCCGAGTCGACACTAAGTCACAAAAATTATTGTTTAAAAAATTAATATTTCACTAATGCTTCGACTTAAGAAAAACAAATTTTTGTGCAAGGTTTAAATGTACCAATGGTATTAACCCATAGTAAGTAAAGTTTAAATAAACCAATTTAAAGGGGTGAGTATGGGTAATGCGCCCTTACAATGTGACAGATTATTTTAACCTGTTTGAAGATTAAAAAAATATTTATTTTGTTTTATTGATCATTTGGTTTAAAACTATTTTTATTCTTCTCATTTAGTTTTTTAAGAAAAACTCGAATAAGTAAACACACACACATTTTGCGAACACCTTGTATGTTATGATTGACGAAATGTAGTCGGTAAATGTTTAGAGAGTTTAAAAAACATCAATATATGTAATTTTTTAATACGTATAGTGTACTGACATACTGATGTATTACCCTCGTAAATTCAAATGGAACTTAAAAATTCTATCTTCTGACATTGATCAAGATGCACTCGACTTTTTAAATTTATTTATTCAATTTACTCGAATTGAAATAAAAAGCACAAATTTCTACAAGAAAACGAAAATTTTATGTTTCCAGTTTGTAATTTAATTACAAACAACTTTTGTTTAAACTATATTTTGATTCGATAAGTAATTACTGGTATGACAATCACGTGACAATAATTGTTTAAACAGTATCTTCCAACAAAAATTTGTGAAAGGAATTTTTATTATCATTAATTGTCATTTAGTTTGACGAAGCGTGCAGAAAAGTAGATACCTAAAATACGCCCTCTAAACAGATATTTGAACGGATGTTAAACCATTTATAATCAATGCTTAAACTGTTTTACGGTACTTCACAAATTTTAAAGTCAATAAATTACGTAAAATTTTAGAAAATAAGTATTTAAATGTTTTTTTGCTGCTGTTTCGGTTTCGGTTTCTATTCGCTGCAAGCGTTATGCAAAATTCAAAACAACACTAGAGCGTTGCAAAATTAACACTAGAATTATAGAGATAATTGACATCTCAAAATAGATTATTATGAAAAAGAAGTATGTATAAGATGTAAAAATAATTTGAAAATTTATAAATTCATCAAAAATGGAATAAAAACGCTACACATGTTGAATAACTTGGGTCTTTGATATTTAACTACACAGGATGGGCCACGCTCAACGGGACGGAGCTTACTGGGAAAACAAAAAATGATATGAAAAAGTTATTTGGCAGGAGTACGTAGGTTAGTGACGGCTATAAATTAGTCAGACATATACAAGGTGTTCCAAAAAAGTGTGCTATATCAAAGTTATGTTTTTTTGGATGGAAAACCCTGTATTTTATGTTATTTTGAAGTATACTGAACAAAATAATGTCACTTTATTAAGGCTTCCATTCTTTATAGTTATCGATTTAAATGACTTTGTTTGCGAAATTAGTATGGGTTAAATTCATTACACTTAATCGCCAAAAAATTAGCTAACGCATTTTTGTCTATTAATTCCCAATTAGAGGAGCCATCGATACGAATTATTCTAATATAAAGGTAATTTACAAGGTGTTGTTAATTTAGAGTTTCATGACAATATAATTACTACGTTATTCTAAATGGGACACCCTGTATATTACACTGTAATAAAAGGGTTAAACAATTGTAGTTATATCTATACATAACAGAAGGGTGGTGCACCTTGAAGCAAAATGTCCCTTGAACGTCGACAATAAAAGGGTTCAAATCCGGTTCCATAACTCCAAGGGAAGTGGGTCAAAATAATTTTTGAAAGCCAAAGTACTCCAAAAAAGGACAAAAAACCCCTTTTTTGCAAAAAAAGGCTGTTGCCCCAAATGTTGGATAGGGAAAACTCGAGGGTGTTGTTATTGGCAGCAAACATTTTGTGCTGGTTCGCTAAACTCTAACCGATATTTTCGTAAATCGTCTTTTTTTTTCACTATCGGGGTGATGTAGACAGTAACAGTAACAAACTTCGATGTATGTTCCGATTTTTGTCGTAATATAAGAAAACGCAAGTTAATGAAAAAAACTGTGGAGTTAACTTTTGGTAAGAATTTCTCGAAAAATGTACACAATATAAATTGAATAAAAAACCCAATATCCTGAAAGTTTTCGAGATCTATGAATGTGAATCAATATAACGCCCCTTACTATAGCATGTATAGTATGTCAACGCCTAATTGAATCATTTGAATACTATTGGGTTTAATTTACTTCAGTTATGTGATCATCAAAATGCATGTAGAATATTTTCTGAAAATCAATAACGCAACCAGGTTAAGGCCGTTTGTGAAATAGTAACGCAGCTGCGGGAATGGAAGAGATTTTCTGTAGGCGGAAGCGAGATTGAGTCCATTTGTGCGTTACGTATCTTGTGTATCCTCCCTTTGCATAAAAGTGGTAGTATTTTACATACGTATAAAAATGTGTATTTTACATAAATACATTGAGACAACTATGCGATATGCATGTATTATGTCGTTATCGTTTGAAACTTAACGTTAAAAAACAATATTTTTCAAACAAGCAATTATTTACATTGCTTACGTATTCTGTTACAATTACAGGGAATGTAAAACGATTGTCACTGAATGAAATGTGATTTGCATATTGCAGAATTCTGAAAGTTTACATTTCAGAAATTAAAAAACGAAGAATAAATTTTAAAATTACAGACGACATGTAGAGTCCATTCACTTTTTTGTTTCAGGGTTGGTCAGGTTGGTATGAAGTATTTGTTGCCATTAACTATAATTTTGAAATATTGATTGACATTGTTGACAAAATACGTAAAATAATGATTAATTTGATTTGCAATTTAATTTCAATAATTAATAAATTTATAAAATTTCTTGAAGTGAAGTCTATTTTATTGTGGTATTTCAGTTTCAATAATTTAAATATTAATTAAAAATTATAAAATTCCTTAGCAGCATCTGTATTATTGTTTAATCTAGGATAGAGGTTATTAGACAAATTTAAACTGGAATTGTAATACTGCTTGCACTCACGCCAATTCAAAAAATAAACTAAGAAATGCCAACAGTTAACTGTACCGACTGTGCGTGTTAAGGTGCATGTCGTTATCAAAGCGATAACTTTAAATGCTTTGATAACGACATGCACTTAACACGCACAGTCGAATAGGTACATAGTTAATTGTTGGCATTTCTTAGTTTGATACTATTCATACGTGTCCATGTTACACGAGATGTCATTAGACACACATTTTACTCAAAAAATAAAATTACTTGTCATATTTTTTTATTTTGTCAAATTAGATACATTTTAATATTATTTAAAATTAATCAATAGTTTGAAATCACTAGTAGAAAAGGAAATAAAACAGTTTGATAACGGTAGACGAAAATTTAATTAAAAAATTGAATACTAGAAAAAATCAAAAACAAATAGTTTTGAAAATAAGCAATTTTTTAATGGACCACGAAGAAGTATGGATCATAGCTTCATATACCAAAGATATTTGAACGATTTTATGTTATAAGAGACAGTTTAGAGATGTGAATTTGGAAACGAGTAGAGAAGTGACAAAGAAAGGCAAAATTAAAAGTGAAAAATTCTACAGTGTGTCATATTTAAGATGTTTGTATAGTCATACAGAGTGAAGGTCACATTTCTTAAGATTGTATTCTGCAGCAACTTCTCTGCTGTTACGAGAATGATCGGGATTATTCTGATTTTTTCGATCAAGTTAATGGGATTTTAAATATGTGGCCACTACCGCTCTAACTTGTCACCTCGGTTTGGGTGAAAATTGTTTTTTTCTACGCTTAAATGATTTTGTCTTTGTTGAAGTGCTCGTTTGGAGTGGAATGTACTATAGTTTCGGTTTATTTCTTTCGCATTGAAAAGGCACGTATGATTTCGTACCAAGTTGGCGATAATCTTTGTTTGTGTTGTCAGTTGATTTTATTTTAAACCAGTTGTAGTGTCGTGAAACTTCTTATCTTCCGTTTCTCATAATTAAGTTTTCAAGAAGTGTATAGTCGATAGTTTTATCACGGTTTTCGTGGAATCAAACCCTACTTGTTTTGCTGAATTAATAAACTTGTTGTTTGTTCCATGAAAGACGGCTTGAATTTCGTCGCCTTTATTAACTAAATTAGATATTTTGTTTCGACGATAAAAGCTGAACAGTACACTGATTACGAATCCATGTGTGTAAATGCTAATTGGCCGATTGTTTAATTTTCCGAGAACGGTAACGCTTTTCGTTTGTAAGGACTTTTTGAGTATGTGCTTCACCATTTGTATTTTAGTATTTTTAAGATAGTCATTATGCAGACTTGAGTAACATGTAACTTAAGCATGTAAGATAAGCGGATTAAGTTGTTTTAAATTTATACAACCGCCAAGAACTGAAAGTACGCGCATTATTGTTCGTAAATTAACCTTTTCCAAGTGACGTCATAAGCTCCGCCCCATCAGCTGCTCGAGGACAAGCATTGTTAGAAATCTTATGTGTGTATTAAAGAAATTGTGTTCCACCTTAATTTCAGCTAGTATATTAAATAAATAGTTAGTTTATTATAGTTCAGTAGTTTTGTTTATAGCATTTATGTAATTATTGTGTTAATTAAAACTGAATTAAAAATAATCATACAACAGCTTGATATTATACTAAACTACACTATATTTGTCTCAAAAGTTATCAATTTCCTCTTGTAAACCCGCAAAACGTACAAAATCACTAAAACCTCGTTTAATCACACGTGTAGCTTGTCCTCGAGCAGCTGACAGCAGGCGGAGCCGTGACGTCACGGTGACGTACTTGGAAAAGGTCAATATTTTCGAAGTGAGCTGTGTGCGAGTGTTAAAGCTACGTGATTAATAAAAACAAGGAACAATTCAGTTCGCGAAACAAGAGATTTTTCGTTCGATTAAAAAGTGAAAAGGTTGAACCTAACGCGCTAGCGGACTAATTTTTATCTCTTAAAAACTGCCATCTGAATTAGCAATACATACTATATAGGCTTTGAACGAGTAAATTGGAGAAATAACCTGTTCCTGTGTATAGAACGATAGTGTAGCGGCGACGTGGGCTTTGGGAGTTTGGTGTATACCAAAAAAGGATTTTCCGTTTCTTCGGAGGAAGAAGTAACTTGATTGTTATTTTTGGAAAACTGCCGTGTCTGTAGAGGTTTCGTGTGCGGACGCGAAGATTCGACTAAAATAGGACTTCCTGGCGGACCTTTGCTTGTATCGTAACAAACGAACTGAGATGGGTTCGTGAAGCTCAAATCATTGCTAAGCTCAATTACTTTAATTTAATCTAGGCCACCGTCTCAGTTCGGTTGTAACTATTTTTTTGTTGATTCTTGTATTTTTATGTAAGCGTCGGTAAAACCTTGTTTCGCATTTCAACGCGCCCGGTACCGAAGTTGATTTATTGCGTTATTAATGTTAAAATAATACACGACCGTGGTATATACTCTGTATAGTATGATATTTTGAATTTCAATAGAATTCCGGACGTAATTCATGTTTCTTGTTTTTTTTGGTATGTGTCTTTAAGTGTTTATGTTTTTCCCTATTCTTTAGTGAATATTTGTTGTATATTTAAAAGATTAGGTGGAGCCTGACAACCGCGACTGTGACTCGTATTAAGAGCCTTTAGTCTACCGTAAAGGTAAGTGAGAGACATTTCGTAAGACCCGTCCCTCGCCGAAGAGTGATGTTTGGCACTTGTTGCGTCGTGTTGTTAATTTTAGACATTCATGGCGTAACAACTAGAATTTAACGCGAAAAACTTGACTGTTAATTCTGTGCCCACTAAAGTCTTAAGAAAAATTAACGCAATAAACAGAAAACTAACTGATAAACTTATTAAGTAAAATTAATACAAAAACTCAAAACTAACTAACATTACACTTCAGTCAAATTACCGGATATCAAAATTATCTTGGTCAAGGGTGGTTGTGAATGTAAAACGTTTGTCTTAGTTTACGTTTAAAATAATTATGTCACTGTCACAATAACCTACAAATTTCATACCTATTTCTTTCAGCACAATGGACTTAATAGATTCTGACACAACAAAACATATTCAGAAATTTAAAGTAAGACGAAGGTTTTACATTCCACAACCACCCTTGACCAAGATAATTTTTGATATCCCGCATAGCACACTATATAAAATAGAAAAATAAACTCGTAATAATTATTTTGAATATAAGAACAAAATAATGAAAACATTTAAATGAAAAGTTTGTAATAAAAAGCGGTTTATAAGTTTCAAATTTAACCTGAATAACTTTTTCTAATAATTTTTTTCGATATCTATAACGCGAAATATTGAGAATGGGCTCCATTTATCAATTTCTAGTAGGTTTACTTTAATATTATAATTTTAGTTAAGTATCTTAAAATATGTGACCCTTCACCCTGTAGACTGGGCTAACATTAATTTTTTTTCCGTCAAATAACGATAGTATGGGAGTATTTTCATCTTAAATGCGACACACTGTATATGTAAAAAAACCTACAAAACGATATTTTTTTTTAAATTCGTAGATCGATTTTTTGATATGTACCTACGTTAAATGTTTCAGGAAATAGGAGGTAATGGGTACATAGTGTATGTAAAACCCTGCAATTGTCGAGTAATTAGTTTATTCAAAGATGACTGAAAATGTCCGAGTGCAAAACGAGGAGTAAAGGGAGTACCTGTCCGCACCGCGCTTATATAAATTGCAGTCCCCTCAAAAGGCGCTAGCGGACGGGTATCCCCACTACTCCGACGTATTTTCACACTCAGTCATTTTTGCATGCATTTTTTGCGTGTTAAATATCATTTGATCAAAAAATGAAATTATACGTTTTGTTCCTTTCTATTTCAACTTCACATTTTTTTTCCTGACAATAGGACGACCACATGAGTATTCAGCCCCGATTGAATATATTGCTTTAAAAAATTTAAATCGCAATTTTGCATAAACTAATTGCTAACTAAGTACGTATCATTACATTCTATTTCCTGAAAGATTTATACTACATCTCAAAAAATGACGGATCTACGAATTTTAAAATTCATTACTTTTTTCGATTTTTCTCGGAAAGTTATTGCCTGATCCGAGTCGACTTGGTGCTCATTTTATTCGTATTCTTATCCTCTACAACTTTTCTTTTTACACCATTAACATTGGTTCATTACTTATCACTCAGAAAAAAAGTCTAAAAAAAACACGTTTCTTTGCATTTAAATGTTAATTAACAATATAATGACAATTCATTTTCGGTATAAAAACATGAACATAAGATACTTTATACTATTTACAATTATTACTATTATTTTTGTCAAAATTTACTAATTTACTCTATTGACTGGGGTATATTACAATTTGGTACACAACACGGTCGTAATTTAGATATTTTCACAAAAAGTATAACAAAGTAGCAACAGTTTTTTTTAACTTCTACCGTAGCAGAAAACAGGCAGAGGAAATAAAGATTACCTCAGTGGCAACGTCAGTTTTAAGCTACCCAGACTAATACCAAATGTTTTGAATATAGCATACCATCAATCGGACTTTCACATACCTATTTATTTAGATCAACAAAGGCAATACAAGTGCACACCCTATGATATCCTGTATTTGAATAAATGCCGACACGTTTGCTAATTTTTGTACATAATAAGTAATTGCGTGTTCTTTTTTTAATTTAATTGTAAGACTATTTTGCTTAATATTTCAGTTTTTTTAATTTTTTTTTGTAAACATTCTATTAATATTAGGGTATTGTTTATTTATATATTTATTATTCACATCCAATGAAATAGTCTTCAACCAGTATTTACGAAACACAATCTTCACGTCAAAGCGTCTCGTGCTGTAAAGTGTTCATAATACGCTGTGTAAGAGTTTATGCTAGGAGCAGGTGCGATAAAACGTCCAAGTTAGTAAAGCCGATAAGTAAAATCAAGAAGTCAAACATTTTGAAATAATCTTAAAGTTTTTAACATTTATTAGTTTAACCTTGTTTTTACAAAAAAAATGACGTTTCTCTTACTCTCGACAATTTGATAGATATTAATCCAAGTATTCACCAAATTGAGCGCAATTTAGTCAGTTGGTTTTTTTATGTATATGAGATTCAGTGTTAACTGTTGTTTCCCGCCAATAGCATAGATACTGTCGTCGTTTGCGTGTAGTATTTTTACGTCAGAACAAAGTCGCGTTTCAGAACAAAAGCAATAACAATCTCCGAGATATTACCGTAGCCTCTAGACATATTTCGCAAAAGATTGGAGAATAAGGTGTTGAATAATTAAATTTATCAACACTAACGAAAATGTTTTCGTAAAAAGAACTTACCTTCGGTCTTGTATCCACGACGTACATAAAATTAGAATTTGGATTAGTTTTGAGAACGTGATTTAACATTTGTTCGTCTTCTAAACAACGAGCGCTAAATCCGGAAAGGGGTTGACTGCATCTACTTATACTTGCTTTATTATGGTGTAAGTAAGATAATACTGGTAATCTTCCTTTGGAACGAAAACGAGAACTTCCCATCAAGATGGTCGTACTCGCTGTTGTCGGTACGTACAGAAATTTGGGGTAAGTGTCGCACAATTCGTAATCTTTATTTAACATAGTTAGGCACCAATGATCATTAGGAACGCCCATTCTTTTAAATTCCGATTTTAAATCGAAAAAATTCCAACCCGATGTTTTGGGTATATCTTCAACGCTCGAAGAGTATTGAAAACAATACAAATCTTCTACATTACTAGGCTGAGACAATTGTTGTAGAGTTATGTAAATGTCATGACAATCCCTTTCTTTTGGTATGACGAAGGTTACTGATAAGAATGTTTTGCAACGTATTAATAAAGGAGAACCAGTAGTCGTCAAAGGCAGTTTTTCCAAACTGGCTATATGCATGTGCAAAATCTAAACATATTTTCATATAATATAATGTTTGATCTTTCTTGTTAATACTTACCCATGTTTCTTTTTTAGCATCCGGATCGACGAATATGAGGTGAGTAGCCGTAAGATATAGTGTACCTTGAGATGGAATTTTCGAGTACCTATCTAGCATTCGTACATTTTCTACCTAACAGAGAAAACAAACTGCATTAATGCTTATTGAGTCTACGTATGTAACCAGAGAAATCTCAAGAAAGTAATAATAAAAAGTAGAGTAATGTTTTGAAAATGCCACCAAAAGTCCACGATAAAATGACATTAAGGTTGCTTACAATATATATGTAGCAATTGTACAAAGATGTGTGATTACACACGGTATTATTACATTAAACATGCGATAACGAATGCGAAAAAATTATAAACGTTAACATATTCATAATTGCCATCAGACCAAATGAAATTATTGAACGTTGTCACAGTTGCGTGTTAAGTCAACAATAGCATTAAGTTTTATAACTGTACCAGCAAAAAAAGCTTTTTCTTTCCCATAGTTAATGAAATGTACACAACTTTTGTGTACACAAGAATAAGCTTTAAAAATTAAAAAAAAAGTATTTTACGTTCCATGAGGTCCGCTATTTAGTCAGGAGAACGACATTAAATGGTTCGTGGTACATATCAGCGTCGACATGCACGCAGCGTACATAATTCTGAAATAAAATATCGTGATGATACTGTATTGCTTGAATAGAAATCTATCTTCATACGTATTTCAATGGCTGTACGATCCGTGCATCTATGCACAAAAGGTACATTACATAATTTATTCATATAGAGAGGCAAATGAACGACATGATGTATCACATTACCGCGAATAAATCAATTTGTCAATTACAATTTCCTCAGAGAACATTTCATGATTGTTAACTTATAAATAATGCCACACAAAATCAATATATGCTTAAACCAACTGTGGGAAATGTAGAAAAACGAAGAAACCTAAATGAAATAAAAGTAAATTGGATTTAGGGTGAAAATAAACAGCAGTGATAAATAGTAGAATGGTTAAAGAATGCCTTCCATTTTTATCATCCCCGATTGATCATTTTTCAAAATTACGTCACTGTGTATTTCCGACAGTTGTTTTTTTTAACATAATTTTTGAAAACAAGTATCTATTTTGTATACGAGGTTCAAGCTAAACAATAGCAATTGAAATTCATAATTGTTTTCTTTTATTCAGATATTTCGTTAATACCTGTCGACAATTACAAAACGAAATAAATTCTGGTTAGAGTTAATTTATAAATATTTTAAACTTTTAGCCCAACATCTACCGATTTAAAATATTTACTTCCAAGCATCTTACTATTACTACTTGTTATGGCATTAGATAAAATAGATGACTCACGTATATTCTATTGAGTTTCAGAAAAATCGGACAACCAATTTCTCAACGAATATAAATATAAGTACACGGATTAAAAATAGTTCACGAATTAGTCGTGCGTGGGAAGCATTGTATAAATAAATTATAAACTGGTCTTATTGTTTATTTAATATCGCGAGTCTTCGATTAAGATAGCAAACTGAAAACCAAAAGTAACCCTATTATTAAAGATGCAATAAGATGAATTGTTGAAAATGTAAAAGATCGGCTACTAAAACTGTGAAGAACTCACAATGAGTTAAAAAAAGAAATATACAGGGTGATTGATAGTCGATGGTAGGTTAGACGTTTATGGAAAACGGGCCATAGGAGTAATATGAAAATTTGGCTACTGCCATAAATAGACGCGATCTATCTTTCTAAAATATTTTCATGTTGGTAGTGTTGCCGCTTCTACTCAAAAGTAGTAACAACTTAGTAATTTTTAATGAAACGCCCTCTATATTATTCAATTTTTAGAATCGCAATTTCTCACTGATATTTTTTTCTGAATAGTTCCCTATACCTATCTACACCGGTTTTCGAGATAATAATTATTTTAGGTTATTTTCTTTCAAATTAATGATTTTGACGTGACATACAAAAAAGATCAAAACTTTATTTTTTCAAATGGAACACCCTATATATTACTTGAAATTCTGATAGACAATTAAAATGCCTTCAAGTTGATATAGCATAGTGGTATAGGTAACCCGTCAACTTTTCGAAATAATAGAAATAATTATTAAAAATCACATTGTCTTCACATAATTTGCATTAGTTGGCCATGGAACGCCATGCGATTTGACAATTGCTCAATTATTCACTGTGTTTGACAGATGTCGAAGTTTTGAGATTGTGATTTACTACTTAATACTTATTCAAACACAAATTACAATGGGGCGATACCGCCAAAATGAAAATATTTTATAAAGATAGATCGTGTCTATTTATGGCAGTAGCCAAATTTTCAGATTACTCCTATGTCCCGTTTTCCATAAACGTCTAATCTACCATCGACTATCAATGACCCTGTATAAAAAGAAGAAAAAGAAAATATAATAAATGCAAAAATCTTATACAGAAAAAATTAGAAAGTGCAAAATAGCTGCATGTCACAGGTGAGTATTTATCGCAGTCACAGTATACAGTGTACCCCAAATGTAGGTTGGTATATACTACAACGGTTTGTGCTCGTTACAAGTAATTTAAAGTACAAAAATCAATGTAATAATGTTTATTCTTCATACAATGTTTAATATTTTATTTTGACCAATGTTTAATGAACAATGAAACTATTTCGTTTTAGGATAAGATATTTGGAAAAAATATTTTTCGCCAAACTTCTTCCTCTCCCCAAGAAGTTTAGCAGACGTCAGATCGTTGACAACTTTTGACGCAATTTTTATTATAATGATACCCGCCCGTATACGGCAATTGAGTTTTGCAGAAGTGTTTTGGGCTCAAAGAATAAACACAAGTTCTTATGTTTAGGGGAGCTACTCTGTAAACTTTTTTGACATCTTACCTACATAAGTATTGAAAAATCCTTTTAAACAATCGAGTGTATAAATTAAAACCCATTGTTAGATTGCCTGGTAGTAAGTTTAAAGAACTTTCGATTTATCTTATATTTTATATAAAATCAGTACCGAGATTAGTCAAGGTTCTGAAGGACATTACGTTGAAAGCTTATGAAATTCTACGTTCAACGGCACATAAAAATTAGGAGGTGTCATTTGAAAAATCAAGTTATCCATGAATTTAGGGAGTTAACTTAACTTAAATAATTGATTATTCAAAACTTAGAAAAGTTGGAAAGGTGAACAACTAGCTTCAGTTAGCCCATGTAATGCATATTAAAGCTGCAAAATCGCAGGATAACTGAGTTATTCAATTTTTTCGAAACGTCAACTGTTCCGGAAAAACTGAAATAACGCGAAAACCTTCCATTTTAGACACCTTGTATGGCACTCTTTTATGGAACTCCCTGTATAAACAAAAATACTTAAAAATGTACAGCTCATTTATCTGCACAACTTTCTAAGTTTTTCTAATCCCAATATTTTCCCAGATATCGCCTGTGCACGCCCTAATAACCCACCCTGTATATGAACGATTGTTTTTTAAAATATGATAAATATATAATTATTGAAAATGTTATTATTATAACTGATTTTGCATGCCCAAATAAACTCCTGTGTAAAACACACCCTAAAAAAATGTTAGTTGCTTTAGGGGTACTTTTTAGCGTAAACAGAATCTCGACAGATTCATTACTCTAACCCCCACAAACACGACATTAAAATATTTAATACGAGACATACATCTACTTTGTAATTTTTAAAATAGGTTGAATTTTAGTGACTTTATGGACAAAAAACTAATATTTTGTTTATTTTTGACAGAACTTATGAAATTCGTACCTACAAGTTTTTGAGTCTGGTGGTCACCCAGATTTTGCTCGGTTTGAATTAATAAAGACCTCTAACATTATACGCTGATAACACAATGAAACCTAACTTTCACAATCTTTCTTGTGCGCTTGAAATCGTTAGTTTCGACGTTGAGAAGTACTTTCTTGCCCTACTTATCATCCTACACGAATTCAGTAGCAGTACCTAGCCGATTTTTCTTTTAGATGTCTTAATAAAGATAGGTCAACATCGATAGTCTGCTTCTGAACAAAGGTAACATAATCTAGAGGGAAATCTATAAATTATTACAACTATAAGAAGACCTGATAAAAATAAAACAGTTGTGAATCTGCGAAATTAACAAAATGGTTTTATTAGTAAATATTTGAAAATTATTGATGGTAAACTAATATTTAAGTACGAGTATATGTGGATAGAACTTTTAAAATATTAATAATAATTATTAGTTAAGAGACGGGAGGGTTTATGATAACATCAGTAAAAGTTTGAATAATTAATGTTGTAAAACTGTAGCCATCGGTACGATGAGTGCATAAATTAAAGGCACGTGTGCTTACTACTAAGCATCTTTTACAGTGTGACCATATATATATTTTTTTAGCATTTTACCCCAAAATTGGTTTTAGCACCAATTTGTGCGTCTATCAAAATAAAAATTGACTTTAACAAATGGACACGCAATACGCATTATTTGTCAAACTTAAATTTGTTTCTCAAAATACCGAAAAAACGTTTTATAAGAAGTTATTCTAAATTGCAATTTTTAGCCCAATTGCAAAATTTCAATCGTATAAGTTAATTTAAATTCTTAGCTCAGTTACTTTCATAACATGAGTACCTATTTAAAAAAAAAATGTTGTGCCTAAAACTAGTACGTACAGTCTAAACTAAACCTGTTGCAATAAACCAAAAGGATTTTAAAAACAAACTGTTGAGCGTTTTAAACTAAGTTCGTAATAAACTATGATGATGGTGGATTTAAATTATATTTAAAAACATTAAAAATCTACTTGCATTCCTTTGATACAGAAAGTGATAAACAAATGAAAAATACTACACAATACATGCATTTTCACTACTAGTTATTCTGCAGTCCCAAAATTTTTATTTAACCTTACTTATTTACAAAAAATCATTTATACTTTATTTTTTGTTATTCGGAATTTTTCATAATGAAAAAGAGGCCGTATCTCGATAACAATTCAAGATTCAGTGTTATCGATTTTGTTGGAAACGGTTGGCCGAATCGAAATTCTTTCAAGTATACTTTTTGAGCTCATCACGTCAAGGAATGAAAAATCTTCGAACAACAATCCAATATACCGAGGGGGAAAAAGTTATAAACAAATTGAATGTACGCGAAGTGTTGCTGCAGGCGCCCTACAATGTAACATCAAAACTGTGATTTGATTTAGATTTCTCATGCTGAAAACTGTTGAATGAACAGATTTCGTTGAAATTGAAACTTTTATTAAGGAAATATTACTAAAAACTTTTCAAAGATTATAACTTTGACACCCTGTACAAGCGTTTACCGCTGAACTATACATCGCGCTGATAAGCAAAAATAAAATTGCGTTTAAAAAAATAGTTCAAACAAAAGCTATAGACAATAGAATTTCCAACAACTTTTGTTCCTTAACTTTTTTTGTTAAATTGATATTGGTGGAGATATTGTTACAGCAATTATTATCACGTGATTGTTATATCTCAGTAATTACTGACTGGTCAAAAATACAAACAAAAGATGTGTATGATTAAATTGTAAACAACTTTTTTTTGAAACAAAATGTAAAATGAATATTTTCTAAATATTTAAAAATTCGAAAAAATGTGTAGGTGAACGACCCTTTTGGCTACATAGAATATACCCAAAATCTAATGAGATCTGCGGAATTATAAATAAGGTCCATGTACAATTTAGCAAATAATTTTGTCAACAACGTATAAAATGACAACTTAAAAATTAGTACTGTGTGTTTTTTTAGTTGTATTGGAACATAATTGCATCGTATTCATGAACCGTCAGTAACAATAATTAAAAGATTTAATAAATAGAAAAAATCAATTGTTGTAAGGTAAAACAAAACGAGTAACATATAACTAACTAACACTGACATAATTATCGGCGTTTGATATTTTATTATATATACTAATTTTTAAGTTATCATTTTATGCGTTGTTTGACAAATGTTATGTAACTGTTTGTAATTTAATATAAGGACAACGCAAGAATGATCTTTTTCGCTTTTTTAATAAATAGATGCCCCTGAAGAAGCCCACCCTAAAGTAGACGAACTGTTGGCAAAAAAGGCCCTGTTGTTTTTGGTTTCCACTCCTATTGAAGGCCATTCTCACTGTAGAAGACTTTTATAGTCCATGTACAAGTTTCATAAAAATCGGACGGGTGGTTTTCTTGATATCTTGTTTACATACGGACGGACGGCCGGGCCGTCGGACATTAATTTTTTTTGCTTCATCATAAAGTACTAACTCTAATTCGTCGGAAAAGTAAAAAGGGTGTTATTATTATATTGTATAGAAACTACCTAACCACTAAAATAAGTATGGTTAAAATAATTGTTTTATTTCTTGTTGAAATTGGATATCAACAATATACTAAAGTACTTTGTTGTTTAAAAAAAGAAATATTTTCATTTGACTTTTCCAATTTTCAAAATAATAATGTGAATTATTTTTAGACACGAACAAGATATTTATTTTATGAAGTTCACTTAAGCAACAATAAAGTTTGTTGGAATGAAATATTATAAAAACTAAGAAGTTGTATCCAAGTTGAATTAAATTAAATTTCACTTTGCAAAAATGAACAAAAATCTAAATTATCTTATGCCGATGCAATCTCTGCATATGGGCTAGAATTGCATTTAGAATAACTTTTGGTAATCTGAGAAATAACCTAATTTATCAATTTTATTTTGGAAACTTGACAGATAATGCGTATTACGTGACTACAATTTTTTTTTTGGTCTTAATAAAAAAATCCCATATGATGCAGATTTTGCTTGGCCATATCGTACAATACAATACATGTTTACAGATTTCACCCTGTAGGATAGCTCAAATGAGACCCAGGTCCGAATGAGTTCACAACAAGCACCATGGAAAACTGAAGTTTATCCCCTACAAGAGGGAAAGTGACATGCAAGATGAACCGGTATCGCTACCTAGTAGTTTTCTTTAGTGATTATTGTGAACTCATTCCGACACCTTTCACTGATGATCCTGAATAAAGTAAAACACTATGTATAAGTCCTTAAACTTTTCCGCGAAAATGATATATTAGTCCGGGAGGCAGCGACACATTTTTGGCACAAAAGTTACTACCCTTGGCTTTCAAATATAAGGTAGTTGGTTGTGCATACGCTCAGGAAACGACGGTCAGCTGGCACACTGACGGTGGGTGTAGGTGATAAAGCCCCTCCCACGCGTCAAAAATCTTGTGGAATAAAAATATATTACCATCGCTGAAATTTGTTTTCTGATCTAATTGTATTATAAAATACTGAAAAATAATAGTCAGCTGTATAAAGAGTGTTAATGAAAAATTAAAATAGAAATATTTTACCATCGTTAAAATTTTTTTACATAACAAAAATTATTATTTAAGTGAGGAAGTGGGTCATAGGGACGTGACGAAGTATGTAGTCGAAGGCTTCTAAAAAAGCATCGGGCGCCACTTACGAGATCTTAGGAATTGTTCTCAAGTAGTAAGCTTTAAAGTAAGTATAACTGCTATGAGTTTATTTAAGCGTCAGAAACAAAACTAAATTACCGCGCGCAGCGACACACAATATTCTCATAAGTAATTGGGCTTTAAAAGTATTTGGCTGTAACAAAGATGACTGACTACGCGCAGCATGCAAACGTTTAAGTTAGTACTAAAAAGAAAACAAATGATCCGACGATTGTAGGATTACTACGTTACTACGTGTGTACGCTTTGTAGTAACTGTGAACTGTGTGTGTGTGTGTGTGTGTACTGTACTGTTTTTTGCTGCTGCTGATCTTACTATTTGTACATTGCGATTGACAAAATGCTGATGCTATTTGTTTACATTCCGCATTCTTCGAAAGTACATTTCCTTATGCGGAAATTATGCGGGTATTGTGGGGTTAAAGTTGCCAACGCCATATGTGTTTTTCCGAACAAACAACAAAAAAAATGACTTAAAACTAGACTTATCTAACGTATATCGGTGACAGCTTCATAGCAACGGTTACATATTATCACAACATATGACTGGACTGGTGATCTTTGTAATATCGGATAGTTTCCCTAAAGCGGCGACTCAGTTTATCGGTGACGAAGAGGGCACAAGGACAAAACCGTTGCACTTTAGACATTTTGATTTTACGTTGTACACTGAGAAACAGTTACTTGCGATCTGAGAGCGCCCCCACACTATTGACCTTCCAAATCCCGCCAAAATTGGAGAGGGGCACTCGGATACGACTCAACTAACCCACACCAATGGGAGACAGAAAATTATGATACTTTTATTTGTTTCAAAATTTAAGTTTAATTATTTTCTTATAATTATTATATCCACAATACTTAAATAATTAATATAAAAATAATATTAAATTTTAAAATAAAGTTAATTCAACTGTTTCAATTATATACATTAATGTGCAATTATTTATGTACATTAAATGTTAGCATCGTTGAAAATGAAATATGTTATACTATTTAACATGTATTTAAAGAAAATACTCGCCAGCTGCTTGTTATGCATGGGAAAAGTAGTCAGTGATGCCAAGAAAACAATGTGGGACGCTGGGATTTGCTCGCCGCGAATGACGTTTATTGCATCAGCTGACGGTCTTTACCCCGCCTAACAGCCAGCTGACTTACTTTTTCCTCACTTAAATAATAATTCTTGTTATGTAAAAAAATTTCAACGATAATAAAATATTTTTATTTACACTCTTTATATTCATAGCTGATGTATTTTCCACTTGCGTATCAACAGCTGACTATCATTTTTCATTATTTTATAATACAATTTAATAAAAAAATAAGTTTCAGCTATGGTAATATATTTTTATTTAAAAACATTTTTTACGCGTGGGAGGCGCTCCAGGGCCTACATTCACCGCTACCAGAGCAGCTGACCGCTGTTTCGCATATGTACGCATATTAAACTACTATTAAAAAAAACCAACGATGGTAAAATAACAAGCTCGAAAATGTCGCTGCCTCCCGGACTATACGGGTCATTGATGGTCAATGGTAGGTTAGACGTTTATGGAAAACGTGGGAATAGGAGTAATCTGAAAAATTGGCTATTGCCATAAATAGACACGATCTATCATTCTAAAATATTTTCATTTTGGCGGTGTTGCCGCTTCTACTCAATTTTAGAATCGCAATTTCTTACTGAATAGTTCCCTATACCTATTCACACCGGTTTTCGAGTTAATAATTATTTTAGGTTATATTTTTTCAAAATATGATCCCACCAAAATTTAAATTTAGCTGCTATTTGAACCCATATAAGGCTGAAATTTTAGATGCAGTTTGCTTAAGCCTTGTATTTAACAGCTACCTAAATAAATTAATTTTATTTTATACAGGGTGGTTTAAAATTAATGATTTTGACGTGACATACAGAAAAGGTCAAAACTTTATTTTTTCAAACGGAACACCCTGTATGTTACTTGAAATTCTGATAGACAATTAAAATGCCTTCGAGTTGATATAGCATAATGGTATAGCTAACTAGTCAACTTTCTGAAATAATCGCAATAATGATTAAAAATCACATTGTCTTCGCGTAATTTGCATTAGTTAGCCATGGAACGCCATGTGATTTGACAATTGCTCAATTATTCACTGTGTTTGACAGACGTCAAAGTTTTGAGATTATGATTGTGATTTACTATTTAATACGTATTCAGAAACAAATTACAATGAGGCGAAATAATTGTGATTCTATAAATTGAATAATATACAGGATGTCCCAGAGATCCACTTGAAAAACACCAAGAAGAAACCTATACAAGAGATGTGTTAAATATGTACGTTAATCTATTTCTTTATAACGTGCGCAGTCTTAAAAATAAAATTGAATCGTTTAATGTTTATTTACGTTCAAATGAATATTACCCTGATGTCTTACTCATAACTGAACATTGGTTATTGGATGAAGAAGTCAATTGCTATACACCAGAAAACTACTATCTAATTTCTTCGCATTCAAGAAAAACTAGACGTGGAGGAGGTGTCGCCATTTATTTATTAAAGTCCTTAGATAATTATGCACTGCCGTTATGCAATAAGTTTACACTAACTTCTCATAGTTACGAATACTGTTTTAGAACGGTTTCCTTAAAAAGTGTTGAATTTATCATAATCATAGTCTATAACTCTATAGGCCTCCACAGGCTGACTATAATTTGTTTATAAATGAATTTGAACGTCTTTTAACTATGATTATAAACTACGCAAATGTTGTTATTAGTGGCGACTTTAATATTGATTGTAAATCCGACACTACAAATTCAAAGAATTTTCTTGATCTTATGAAATCTTATGGTTTTCATTCACAGTTAAAAGATAATACTCGTTGTACATACAAGTCGTCGACACAGATAGACTTGATATTTTCTAATATTAATAAAAATTCTTTGAACCTGGCCTCAGCGATCATGCAGCTTGTTTCAATTGATATTAGATTTATCGAACTAAATACAAATAATGGAAAATTGTACGAAAAGAAGTATAGTCGTAAATACAGTTTAGCCAATACACTTACTTTCCGAAATTCCTTATTAACGGAAGCATGGGATAATGTTTTAATGTGTGATAACAATGTTGATAAAATGTTTAATAATTTTTTAATACTTTTGAATTTCACTTTAATCAAGCTTTTCCATTAGTTAAAATTTCTACGTGTACAAGTAAATACAAACATCGGACTTGGATAACACCAAAATTAATACAAGAAGGATTGTATCTAAAGACTTACATTTCCAATTAAGGCACTACAATAACGCAAACCTTAAAACATGGTACAGTATATTAAAAAAAATACATATGCGTAACATTAGATTTGTTAAGTTATCATACAACAATCAATTAATTGGTAACGCCGAAAACAAGGTAAAAGCTGCATGGAATGTTATTAAAATAATTGATAATAATCAATATATACCACCCTCAAAATAATTGACTTAGATGGTAACAAACACACCAACAACAGTGTAATTTCAAATGTATTTAATGACTACTTCATTAATGAAATAAGCAAACCTGGACTACCGGAAGAACTAAACATTTGTGATCTTCCGACATTCCATGTTTCTTGGTCCCCTATCTGTGATTGAAGTATCTCAAATACTACAATCCGTTAGCAAAAAGAAATCGTCAGGTATGGATGGCGTACCTTGCAGTATCCTAAAAATGTCGTGGAAATAATTTCTACCCGCTCTGTAAAATAATAAACGCATCTTTTACAGAAGGTAGATTTCCTACTGCATTAAAAGTGGCAAAAATTGTACCACTGCATAAAAAAGAACGACAAAGACCTTATAGTAAACTATCGTCCAATTTCCGTTTTATCAGTATTTTCTAAAGTCTTCGAAAAATCATTCTTATCTCAACTGAACACTTATTTAAATAAATTTAACATAATTAATAAAAATCAATTTGGTTTTCGTAAGAAATTGTCTACTACAGACGCATTAATAAAGCTTTTTCAAAATATAATGTCATGTATTGAACAAAAGAAAAAGTGGTCAGCATTAATTTTGACTTTTCAAAAGCCTTTGACACTGTGCACCATAACATTCTGTTTAATAAATTGGACAAATACGGAGTTCGAGGCACTCCACTTAATTGGATCCAAAGCTATGTGACAAATAGGTCTCAATGTGTTTCCTGGAATGGAGCAATTTCAAATACCAAACATCTAACAAGAGGTGTACCACAAGGGAGCATATTGGGGCCCATATTATTTATTATATATATAAATGACTTATGTACCAAAGTACCAGTTGAGATAATACAATACGCAGATGATGTGTCTTGCGTAGTTTCAGGAGATAGTTTCAAAATGTCATTTGCAGCATTAATACTTGTGAAAAAGCTGTAGATTCTTGGGCTAAAGAAAATGACTTAGTACTTAATATGGAAAAAACAGTTATCATACATCACACATTATCACATTATCCTAGTAGTGAAATAGATTCTATAGCCAACGCTACTACCAAATTTTTGGGAATAATATTCGATAAAAAACTTACATTTACGTCACATTGTGATAACGTTATAAAGAATATTACCAAAACGTGTTATCTTATAATTAGGCTAAGAAACTTTGTATCTGTTGAAGTTCTTAGATTAATATATTTTGGTTATGTACAATCTCATATTCAATATGGAGTCCTGTGTTGGGGCCATTCAAGTGATGCAAAACGAGTTTTTGTGTTGCAAAAAAGGATAGTAAGGTGTATCCTTAAAGAACCACAGACAGCCTCATGCAGGCCGTTATTTAAAAACTGAATATTCTTCCTTTCCCTTCTATCTTTATAATGCAATGTCTACTTTATGCTAAACAAAATTGTAATTCCTTAAAAATAGTTTACGATCATAACAAAAGATATGACACTCGGCTTAAAAAATCGGAAGCACTTGTATTGCCCCAACATCGAACAGAATTATTTCATAATAGTTTTATGTATCAATCGATACAATTGTACAACCTCTTGCCACCTAATATTAAAACTCTTAACTGTATAAAATATAAAAAAGCAATATTTAAATTTTTAATGTACAATTCCTGCTACTCTATTGCAGAATTTAAAAATCTGATTTCTTAAATTAATCTTATAATTATTGTTAATTATTATTTTGTATACATCCTTTTGTGACAATGTCTATACATCATTATGTGATCTGACAGGCAATAAAGCTTTATTATTATTATTATTGTTATCACTCTCCAGGCTTGTATTTCCGTTTTTTTATTATTCTTTTAAAATGTTTGTAAATGAGATTAAATTTTCTATAACATAAGTAAATACAATTTTCAAATTCTGCACTCGTATAATGGTAGCGATATTCAACTTTTTTTTCAAATAGAATAATATACCTACTTAATATTTTAGATAGTACCTTTTAATCTCTTTACAACCATATAAAAAATATCGGTCCTACATAAGAGTTTTTGTTAGAAAAATACGGTTAACAGTTGAAGGTAGGTTTGCCATGGAAATAACTGATTTTTGTCATTTTTATCTAGGAGCTTATAAAAACAATGCGTAAAGTTAGTTGTCAAACTGATTTTCCTAATTTTTGAGTGTTCCATTTATTATAATATACAGGGTGTCCCAGAGATCCTCCCCAGGCTTGTATTTTCGTTATTTTTATTTTTTTTATAGGGAAATCAATTTGACAACTAACTTTACGCATTGTTTTTATAAGCTCCTAGATAAAAATGACAAAATTAGTTATTTCCATGGCAAATTCATCCTCAACTATTAATCGTATTTTTCTAAAAAAAATTCTTATGGAAGACACATATTTTTTTATATGGTAAAGAGAATAAAAGGTACTATTCGAAATGTTAAAAAAAATATATTATGCTATTTGAAAAAAAAAAGTTGAATATCGCTAGCATTATTCATTCATTCTTACCTCATTAATTAAAGATTGACATAGAAATACCCTCATCTGTAAGAAAAACAACCGAGAGAAGGTTTGCTACAATTGGCCATTTCTCATATTGACGTTAACAATTTATACGGAAGGTAACCTTGCCACGTGTGCAGGTCGTACACCAGTGACCAGACGTTTAATTACATTATTAAAATTTGTTAATTCAAGAGTTAAATATGCAAATAATAGAGGTTTGTTTTCATGCTTAATTAACAAATCACGCAATAGCGAGCTTGAGACAAAACAACTTTGTTAATTTTACATTCTATTTTTACATAAAATCGCACGACCCACGTAAGTACATTTTACATATCGATTAGCTACCGTGAAAGAGGTCAATATCAACATCGGTATATGGGTCAGTGCACATCAATTTTACGAGACAATTATCTCTTAACAACACCGTAAAAGCTCACCGGGGAATAGCAAATTTGATGAAAAAATAAACTACCTTTAAGTTGATTAGCGCTCCTCGTATTAATTCGGGAGGATCCCCGTCTTTTCCTAACAACAACCAAGATTTTATTCTAACGTACATCGATGGGGAAGACGTTATTTTCCGATTATATAAAACTGGATCTACATAATCTTGCATTTTTAATTCACTCGCTTATTTAAAAACGTGAGACTAACACGCAAGTCTATACAGTTACGCGTTTTGTTTAGTGAATGAAAGAGCGTTCAGTGCAAATTTTACATCTTTGGAGGCGTTTATGAACTTGCGTACATCAATTTTGGCGCAGAGAAGCGCTTTTAAGAGATTAAAAGAGATTCAGAAAAATATTGATTTCAAGATTAAAATGATACCATTGTTTGAGCACAAACAAATTAATACACATTACTGCAAAAGTTAGTAGCACACAAAAAACCTAGGGTTGACCACACTCATAAAACTTGTAAGTACATCTAAATACAACACAATTGTATGTATAGTTATAAACAAAAACATTTTTCGTAAGATTATTCGTTCGATCTTGGTATGACACAGTGGCTACTTGCACATACGATTTCTCAATGTTATCGAAGATACTCAGATTTATCTAAATGTACACACTAGACGATTGATACATTATCATTTTTGGAAATTTACAAGAGCCGAATGATTAATGAATACAATTACCAAAATAAGCAGTCAGAACAATTAAAAATGTGTCGACGAATTATACACAAAATCCGAATTGGCACAGAAATTAGATTTCGACAATTAAACAAATAAAACAGACATGTTTAAAAAAATTTGTGTAAATTATTTGATAAAAAAAGTATGTAGATGAAGCACAAACTTACCTTAGGCGTTTTTATATATTCCATTCCTACGATTAGAATAAATACTATCTCTTGTGACTCATCATTTCCTTAGTAATTTTTCTTCCTAATTTAACGCAATAAGACACTTTTATTAAACAAAATTGTCAAATTTTGGGCAATTAACGATAGAAATGTCAGTTTTAATTTATTATCACATTGCAGCCAATTTCTTTTGGGGGAAAATTGGGTTATTACGTGAAATACCCTAATCGAGCCGAATTTTTGCAATGGCGATGTTTATTGTTATAAAAGTTGACAATTTTAATTATTAAACAAGTTAGTATAAGCGGATGTATTTCCTTAAAACATTTTACTCTGCAGTGTAAAACCGTAATAAAGTTTGTTGATTTGCTTTTCGAAAGATTTTGTTTACAAAAGAAGCTGCTGAAAATATTCAACTTCGATTTAAATCTTTTACACTAAGACATTTGAGCAAGTCAGACAATTGTTTTTTAACAAATTTTCTGTTAAGGTCATTTAAGTGATATTAATCCTTAACTACTGTGCTGAGTATTATTTGTTATATAAATAGTTTTAAAAAATAAATTTTGTATATACTTTTTAGACAACCATTGAAGAAAGTAATTTATATCTTAACGATTACCTATTACAGAACGTTAAACATTTCCTCACACTATTCAACCAATTGAGATAAATGGATGAAGTTAATAGTTTCCACTTATATCTTCTAGCAACAGATGGCACGTTATCGTATTCAAAAAACAAAGTAGGCAGATTAACATTTTGAAAAGAAATTTCTGCACAGGGAGCAATTCAAGAGAGTTTGTTCAGTAGCATGACACTACTATACAAGAAATACTTGGGTTGTCATATAGGACGATTGTTTCGCAAGTTAAAGTTATCACACCAATCATGATATTGCAAATTAACAATCAATTTACCGGTATAGTGCCCTGTTGGCATTCTTAGTTATACTATTTGTGTTTCTTATTCACGAGACACGTATTTAACGTACTTAACTTTCATACATTTAAAAATTCTGATGTCCATGTAAACAAGTTGCTTAAATTTAAATTTGGTTATCAGAACTGTCAAAATCATACATTAAATTAAAACAAGCATTTTACTTATAACTCCATAATTGGGTTAAAGAGTATCAAACATTTTGCTCGCACAATGAAATAAACGTCTGACAGCTTTGCAACCTCGACTAAAGGCTGATTCGCACTAGCCGCTTAGGTCATGAACCGCTCACAGTAATCAATTTGGGGTAGTATTTACATTTAACACTCAACTGGCGCTCATTTTTAACTAGTTTCATGAAAACCACATCGTTGTTATAGATGAACAAATGTTTCAATACTTGATTTAGCTGCAATTGCCATATATTTGGATGACAAAGAGCAACAAAATAAGAAACGCAGAAAAGTACGGATCACGATGTTTTGAAAAGCGAAAAACTTTTGACAAAACAGAACACTACATCGGAAGGTACAATCACCACTGGAGAAGTTAGCTGTTTGCTTAAGGTAAATTGAAAGGTCGTAAATAATAATTATTATAAAATGACGTTATTTGCATCATATGCAGTTAGATATATACTATCTTATTTTTGCTTTAAATTTAAATTTTACAAAATGGTACTCTGTTGGTTTTATTTTATTAATACAAAATTGTTACAAAACTTATGTTGTAAATATAAGGAGCAAATCAATTAGTAGGTGAATCGGGAGAGAAGTTTTCATAATAGGATGACGCAGAGAGGATAGACGTGAAGATATAGTTTCAGGGAAAGCTTGCGTTTGGTTATATACCGTGTGTCCCGGAAAATCTAATGCATTCTGTTTAACATGGGGAATTTGAAAAGTCCGATTTATATGTCCCCGAAGTGTTAGAATATTTTTACTATCAGAACACTTGACAATGTGTACTACAAAACGTTTTTCGTAATAATTTCTAAAGTTTAACCATACATATTAAAAATATTTGAAAAAATATTCACAATATTTTAAAACGTACGAGAGTTCAAATCCCAGTCTTTTTCCTTTTTTTAGTTGTATTATTAGTACAGCGTTTAATTTCCATCGGTGTAGAGACATTATTAAAATTTTACTTTTTTTACTTGAACTGGCAATGGATTTATTAGAATAATATCCCACATAGCATAGTTACATATCAAAAATGTTTCAGTGATATCTAAAATGAAACTTATGATATCTCAGAGAGGTTCTATTTTGTGCTCAAGATATATATGAGACAGTTTTAGAGACATCTTAATGTCCGCCTTGTAGACATCTCAAATATATCTCCACAAGACATATCGGATATATATTTGACATAGTGTTTATATGTCTCCGAGATATCGTTTTTTGAACTTTGCGATATAAATGAGATTACTTTGAAATCTTTTAATGCTTCTTTGAGATATTAATGAAACTTAAAAAATTTAAAAAATATCTTGTTATAAAAATCACAAATTGAAAAAAAATGGTATACAGCGTGTGCGCAAACAAATTAAATTGCATGTTCAATGCGTGATCCCACGTGCTGTTACACATTACCATTGCCATTTCTTTTTTATCTAAATTATTGTAAAATTCAAAGTTTTCATAAAAATTATATGTGAGATGTTTCGTAGATATACACAATTTCCAGAAGTGTTTGTAGAAAATGTGATATCTCTGAGACTAGCTATAGATATTTAACATTTAATGGTAGAGAGTTTTTGGATATTTTTAAATCAAATTCTAAAATTACGTGAGTTTATGAAATATTACGATATTCAAAAATTCCTATTAAACAATTAAATTAAATCATAATGTGAATATTCTAATAAATTCATTGCCAGTTCAAGTAGAAAACATTAAACCTTGTGCCTCTTTACCGGTAGAAATTAAACGCTGTTCGTTTAGAATAATAATACAACTAAAAAAGAAATCTGACTCTTGTACCTATGTTTTGAAATATTAAATATTTTTTCAATTATTTTAGTATGTTTGGTTAAATTTTAAAAATATTATGCAAAACGTTTTCTAGTAGACATTGTTAAATGTTCTGATAGAAAAAATATCCTAAAAACACTTTAGGGACATATAAATCGAATTTCCCATGTTAATCAGAATACTTCAGATTATCCGGGACACACGGTATAGAGTGCAATGAAAGGCCGTGTTCGTTGTTATGATTAGTATTGTAACCAGAACAAATTATTGTAACCTGACATTATAAAATTCCGATATTGTTTTCAGAGGACTGATTATTAACATTGGCAGCAATTATATATTTGCTTTCAATATCTGTAACTATATTAAAAATTCTTGGTTTAATACTTAATACTTCCAAAAAACAAATATACATTGTCTTTTTCTTTTGCTATCGCCTTTGTTTGTTCAAGATCTTTTTGGTAAGAATATAGTTCATATAGCACTAGCGGACTCTGTTGGGATATTTCTTCGTAGTAACATCTTCCTCTTTTGGATATTTTGTTTACGCTTTGTCGTAACTGTCTCACCAGAAACATCATTTGTCTTATCTTGCTGTTCGACGGTACCATTAAGCTCATCTTCACCTTGTGTTTCGTCTATATCTACATCGGCTTCATTATCAATTTGTAGGGAAGATACACGCAATTTATCTCTTATGTGACGCAACAAAAATGCCATCTCGTCTTCATATCTCTTTTTTTGGTTGCTTGACCAGTTGATGTTTCTCGCAACTTACATATTTTTCTATATTGGGCTGCAAGAAATAAAAATACATGTTACCTACAATAATAGTTTGGAACATAAAATGAGGTCAAACAGAAAAAAAGTATTAAATTTTTATTTCTATTCTGTCTAGATAATAATAAATTGTTTTTAGTAAACAAATGCATATACAAAATGATTTACATCTACCCTAACCAAAACTACTATAAATTTTTACTTTGTTGAACGTTTTAAACAACCTGTAAATAGATCATTTTATTAAGTTCCAGATATTTAGCAACAGGAGAATCATTTTTAGTTATCGACTTGGCCACTCCACTGTTCAAGTAATTGTAGGGGATGTTTGCGCTGCTACAATATCAAACTTTACTATACAAGAATGCGTACCTACACCAAACATAGAAAACGATTGCAAATGACTTTTGGAGCTTGTGGAATTTCCCCCAGTTTAGGGGCACCGGACGGTAAACATATAGAAATAGTGGCGCCCCTAAGTAGTGGATCAAATTTCTTCAATTACAAACGCACCTTCTTGACGGCGGTTTTGTTGGCATTAGTGGATGCACATTACAATTCATTGCGGTTGACATAGGATCATACAGTAAAAATAGCGTTGGGGAGATATTTGTCAGTTCAAAGCTAAGGGAAAGTCCTAAATAATGGAACACTAAATATTCCAGAAGACGAGGAACTTCCTAGAACGAAGGCATGTAATAATATGCGATTCGGCATTTCCGTTGAAAATGATAATGATGAGACCATACCCACAAAGTAATGTCAATACTTATAGAAAAACGTGTTTTTAATTATCGTTTCTGTCGTGCTCGCCGTATAGTGGAAATAGCTTTGGAATTTTAGCTCAAAAGATTCATATTTATTTTAGAAAATTGAATTCAAAGCCTGGAAATATACTGACTTCCAAAAAAATTTCAACACCTAGAAGTAGTTGAACGATTTTAATGAAATTTTCAGATTTTTACGTTCCCAACGCATCCGTCTGACCCTCCTACGACCATCGTGGGCCTACAAGCAAAATCGGGACTCGTCACTAAACACAATTTGATGCCATTCTTGCACCCAATTAACCCTTTCGTTGCTCCACTCTAGTCTGCGTAGACGGTGAAGTGGTGTAAGAGGAAGGCATAAAAATGGACGATATGAACGCAACCCATAAGATCTTATCCGGCGATAAACAGATGGCATTGACATCTTAAGTCCTGTGTACCTCTCATCCAATCATTTGCAATTGATCGAGTTGTTGAAAATCTATCTCTTGTGGCCAAAACTCTTAAGCGACGTTCTTTGCGATCTGTCGTCCTTCGAGGACGTCCAGATTCACGGCGACGATGTTGAACCCCTTTCTCGAACCATTGGGACCAACATCTCAATACTGATAAAACATTTCGGTTTACACGACGAGCAATTTCTCTTAGCGAAAGTCCGGTCTCTCTCATACCAATAATACGGCCACGTTCAAAATCACTTAATTGGACAAAAATGTTGATGTTGACGTACTCTCGGCATTGTTTTCAAGTTCAGAATGAAATTGTGAAGAAACAACAACAATTTACAAACTTGACAGTTACTAAATGGTATTTCAAATTTATTGTAACTATGTGCTATGGAAACAACAGGCAAAAAAACAAAAACTACTGGCTAGATTTTATTCAAATTTTAATCATCACTTTGTTTAATAAAAATAGACGTTTCCTGAAAATTTCATTAAAATCGTTCGACAAATTTTTGCGAGATTGTGGTTTATCTAACTGTGGCTCAACAGAAATATTTGACAATAGAAGAGAACAATATTCTCAAATGTTTCCCTTGCCAAACTAAGAAGGTAATGCTGGTGAAGATGCATTTTAAACTAGAGAAATATTTAAACAGTTTCTTAACTCAGATGCAGACAAAGTTTCATGGCAAATGAGTAAAATATAATTTGTTTTACTTGTACGTATAATAATAATAATTTGAACATTAACAAACACTTTGAATACACTTACCGGTTTTATTTAATTTCTAACAATTTCGCCATCTTCTATTTTTAATGCCGTGTCAAAGTATATAATTTATCACCCATTTTGTTCAATTCTTCGTTATTTCGAACTAATTCGATTAATTGTTCATCCATCTTGCAAACTCATGTAAACACCAAAATAGTTTGTACACACTGGCACAACGGTTCGTTCACAGTTCGTTCAAATTATCCGCAGGGAGAAAGACCGCGGTCAAAGATGGTGAGTATACCGTGAGCAAAACAACATGTATGAGTACTCCGATTTAAATATAGTGTTACAATATTTTATCGCGGCTTGAGATAGCGTGAGCAGAGCGTGACCTAAACTATAGTATGAATCGACTTTAAATATAAATACCTACCTATAGACATGTAACGTGCACCTTTGTTTTGAAGTCACAATGATAGAAAGAGAGGCGCAAGGACGGAGCTATCGCTGTCACGTGACGGGTTGAAAAAACTTCAATCCAGTATGAAAATTCATGCTCAAGTCTGTCACTGTTAACCTAAAATACATATCAACTAGCATTTCCGGCTTCATCTTTCGGTAAAATCGTCTAGGTACTTATACATCAGTGTTTCCCGTCAGTGTTAGGACGGAAGATAGCTCCTCATTGGGGCTACAATTTGAAATGCGGTAATCTCGAGGCGATAGATATTTCTGTATCTCCTTTTGTATTCAATTCAACTTATGCAAATAATATGGTATCATAAGAAAGCTGATAAATTTCTGCATCCACGAAACTCAAAATATTTGAAAAAAAGTATTTCAAAATTTCGCAAATGCGAAACGAGAAAATAACTTGGAGCTGTTACCCTGGCCAGCAAAAGCCCAGATTTTAACATTATCGAAAATGTTTGGGCTCGAATACTTGCTGTTATCCGAAGACAACAAGGGCCAAATTTTATACCAGTAAACCGTAATGCACTAATTGCAGCCATTGATACCGCATGGGAAACGATTAATATTAATTATATTGATACCTTGATAGCGTCAATGAGCAGACGCCTCCAAGAATGTATCAATAATAATGGAGGTCACACCCATTATTGATTTCTTATATTTATTTATATAGTAATACCTTTATTTAAAAAAAAGTTTTCATTTAATTTTAAACTATAACTTGGTATCTTAATTATAATTATGTAATAAATTCTTGTCAAAAACTAAATATATACGTTGACAATAAGAATTGCCTTAGTTTTTATTTTCACTTTTTATATTAACTACAGAAAAATGAAACGTCATAAAATATACATTTTGTAAGGACTAAATATTATGAATAGAGAGTTTAATGATTTTTTTTAATAACTTACAATAATTAGTAGGTTAGATTTATTTAAAAATAAGTAATAATCAGTCAACCCAAATAACCATGTTTAGTTTTTGATTTAATTTAAAAGTTATTGCTTGTAGACGTTTTTAAATCAAAATTATTTCTAATTTTATTTTGTAAACATTTCCTAAACAAAATTTTGATTCGATAATTAATCGAGCTATGGTGTTTAATTAGCGATACCTTCAAATATATTCTTTAAAGAAAAAATTAAGTAAGCAACGTAAATTACCTATTTTCTAAAACGTGCTTAGTGTAATGATTCATTCTACAGTCCTTCTATAAGATAACCCCTGCTGAGACTACCTGCTGTTAGAATTGTTAAGCCCGCTTCACAATGTGCAAACTTTTGTTTACAGAAATTGTGGTGTCCAAGTTTTAAATTTCATGAGTGTACTTAAATAACACATAGCATTTGCTTGCTTGAGGGTTACGAGATGTACTTTCGTACATAATAATTAAAGTAACTTATTATACATTCAGTTCAAGATGTAAAATAGTTTAAAAAAAACTGTTCTGTGGAATAACTAATAAACAAATTTGGTACGTCGCAAAAATCAATTGGTTACTTAGAGGAGGTGGTCCGAATATGGGCCCCCTTAGTTTTTTCGTAACTACTATTATTTTTTTTATAACAATGTCTAAAATCATCTACATAAACTATAAGACCTTAGTAACCAAACTGCAAAATCTGTTCTTTTTTAAATAAAATTTTTTGGTTTTACAGAGAAATATATAAAGAGGGGCACTTTTTTTAAAACGGTCAGACGGTACGAAATATGGGCCCCCTAAAAATATATATAAATTTTCTTGCCACAATAAAAAATACAAAATAAAATAGCAAAAATAAATGTGTAAGTAAAAATAAACATGTTTATTAAAAAAACTAACTAAATTACTGACAAAAATCACAAACGTAACTGTCTTTTTCTGCTCCGGAACATTTTTCATGTGCCCAGAGATTGCACATTAAACACTGAACCCAGGTTTCTTCTCTGGTATCATCTGAAAATCGTGTTTCACAAAATAGACATATAGCATTATTGCTGCCAGGAGTGTACTCGCCGATCTGGTCTTGGTCAAGGTCATCGTCAGCAGGCAAAATTCATCTTCATCTGAGCTGGAGCTGGTATTTGCTTTTATGGGTTTCTTTACTTTTTTTTTTAATTTACCATAGATAATTTTCACTTTCCCTTTCCTTTTGTGTTTACACTTTTATTTGATTTATCTGAAAATAATTTCCTCTTTTCGTTTTCTTCTTTGTTTTCCTTATTTTCTCAATCAATATAATTCAAGATCTGATTTATATGGAGATGAAGCTATAATTTGGGAACGAGAGGTTTTTTTTCCTCTTGTAGACGCTCTTTTTGTAACTGATGGGACAGGTGAAAGAACGAATGGGCTCACGAAGGTTTTTGAACAGTCTCTAATAGCACAGTTGATGGGGCCATTGTGACCCTTAATGGTGGATCTGGGTCTTCAGAACAACCCGGTTGTTGATCTTCTGAACGAATTGATATGCCTTCTGAAGAAACAGTTTTGGAAAGGTCACATGTCGGTTCTTCCAACCGAGTTTCAGTTGAGTTACAGGTTTTCAGCTTCAATTTTTTCAGCAATGAAATCAGCATCTGTAAAAATGTCTTTATTTATTGGCCATATTCCGGTTATTTTAAATCCATTTGTAGCTACTTCTGCCGTCTGGCATTTCAGAGCAGTTTTACCCAATAATTCTGCTAGATCAAATTGTGTTATTAACCCGGATCCAAGTTCTAATCTCTTCGCTATAGTACGCTTTTAGTGGTCCCATGAACGTTTTGTCAAGGGGTTGGAGTTTATGTGTCGAGTGAGGAGGGGATAATATGATGCAGACATTATTTTGTCTTGCCAAGTTTATCATGTCCAAATTTCTAGTATGACTGTAATGTTCATCTACTATAAGCAACACAGGTAACTCTTCAGTTGGCTTTACAAACTGGAGAAAATGTTTAAACCATTTGGTGAATACATTTTGCTGGATCCAGCCACTTAGATGTACTGCATAAATACTTCCAGCTGGTGCTTCGGGCATAAGCTGATCGTTTTTGTTTTTTCTCGTGAAGACCAACATTGGGGGAACAAATTGCCCACCTGCACTCATTTCCGCAACCATAGTCACTAGCGAACCTCTCTCAGCCGATGTAACGGCAGCAATCTGACGTTTTCCCTTTCGGCCATTGACTTTAGGAATTCTTGATGGTACAACGGAGAGCCTAGTTTCGTCGACGTTAAATATTTGATGCGGACCATAGTTACGTTTTTCATATTTAAAATGTGTGTCTAACGACATCTCGTGTAACATGGACACGCATGAATAGTATCAAACTAAGAAATGCCAACAGTTAACTGTACCGACTGTGAGTGTTAAAGTGCATATTGTTATCAAAGCGATAACTTTAAATGCTTGAAACACACGTGTGTCGATAAAGCCAAGTAATTACTTGTACAGTAGTACACACGCAACGAAAGAACACCTGATGCAGCATTTCGCTCTTATTATGAGCTCATCAGAGGTGTATACTTAAGTGCGGTATCCAACTGTACAAGACGGCGGTTGGTCTTTTAAACTCTCGTGAGCAATAAACATAAGTAAAATGTGTGTCTAACGACATCTCGTGTAACATGGACACGTATGAATAGTATCAAACTAAGGAATGCCAACAGTTAACTGTACCGATTGTGAGTGTTAAAGTGCATATCGTTATCAAAGCAATAACTTTAAATGCTTGAAACACGCGTGTCGATAAAGACAAGTAATTACTTGTACAGTACTACACACGCGACGAAAGAACACCTGATGCATCATTTCGCTCTTATTATGAGCTCATCAGAGGTGTATACTTAAGGGCGGTTCATATTGTACATCAAGGTTATCGAAAAATATTTTGATATTTTCCTTGTTGAATCCCAAAGCCCTTGCAAAAGAGGTTCCAGTTGGTCTTCGGAGGGACAATAAATTTTTATGTCTTCTTAAAAAAGCATCTAACCAGGTACGACCAGCGATACCATTTTTAAAAGGATTTTTGATTTTATTTTCAATAGCCAGTGTGTATGCCATTCTACACAGATCTTTTCTGGTTAAACCATACAACTGAGACTCTATTTTGAGAAAATACTCAACCAATGCTTCTTCTATGGCGGATCCAAGAACAGGTTTTCGTCCCAATTTCGAATTTATAATATCAGCAATAGGAAAATCGTTGGTTTCTACTTTTTTGCCATTCTCTGTAGAGTCGTTCTTGGCATCCTGGTTTCATTTTTTTCTGCAGATTTTGACAAGTAAATTTTCTGTTGTTGGCAGACATTGTTAACTTGTAAAAATAGATGGTTTAATTATTACAGTTCTGAATATGGGCCCCTGGCCCATATTTAACTCACACAAAGGGGCCCATATTTCAAACTGCTTACATTCATAAAAATATTAGCTTATGATGTTTACAAATATTTTTTTGTTCATAATCTACACTAGACTCTCTTTTTTCGTCCTTTCTTCTGTAAGACTGATATATATATCAATTTCTAAATAATATCAAAAACACAAATATCACGCAGTATAAACTTACTCAATAAAAAAACAAAAAATTCTGTCAGAGGTCAGAGTATATTTTTATATTTTCTAATAGATGACGCTACCAGTTTCATAGATAGTTTAGGGGCCATATTAAATGTATGGCCCATATTTGGACCACTTCCTCTACTAATGAGCGCAGAAGGATGCCGGAGTTTCATAAAATCACAAAAAAATTCTGCTAGTGGAGTTTCTTTACAGTTTATTTTTCTGTGATTTTATATTGGAATATTCCACAAAAATAGTTGTATTTCAAATAGTGCCTTCGATCTATTGTAATGGTGTGTTACGCGAAAGTTTATTAAGTTTTAATTTATCGACCAGCGCCAGCGTCTCATTAGTTAATGAAAATGTTGAACCTGTATCTATCAAACAATTTGTGCAAGGGCCTGAATAATTAGGTACGATAGGCAATGTCTTTAAATTATTAATGTATTTTGAGATATACGAGAATTTAGCAATAACTGCTCTCCTTTATATCTCTTGTCGGATTGTGTGGAGCCGGTGTTAGCAACAAGTTTATTTTGATGCCGAAAGCTATTTGTTATGGACTACTGCTGTACCTAATCTGCTTCATTGTAATTACTGTGACTTGGTCAATTATTTTTACATTCTCAAGTAATATGACCTACTTTGCCGCAAGAAAAACAATTCTTGTTTAGAATTCTTTATTAATAATTATCAATAAATGCAACTAAATCACTATACAGATGAAGCACCACAATTATTATAAGCCCCAGTTCTCACGACAGCATCCCGTCTATCAAATGTGCAATAATCTGTATTAAATCTGAATCCACCGAACTAGTTCGGGTACGCTTTAGCTGTTTGAGTTTGATTCTTGCGTATTCAAAAAATGGCCTGACGCTGAAACTGGGTGGCGATGAAACTCTGACGTCAAAACAGTTATGGCAAAACGGCGACGTCGAAACGTCACATTTCCTGGTCATTATATACATGTCTTAATTTAAAGTCATCTTGTTCAAACAATTCGTTTCAGGTTTGTTGTTGAAGTACATGAAAAAAGTTTAATATTTATAAAGCAGTTTGGAAAAACCTACTCTTATATCTTATATAGTAGAGTGGATTGTAGGGATGAAACGAAACATGTAACTGAAGGCTTCTGAACCTGTACAGGGCACCACCTACCTGATCTTAGCAATTGTTCTTAAGAGGTGCATTTACCTAACGCATCATCGAGGATTGGAAGTTAGACAACACACATAACGTAAGAGGAATTAGATGAAAGCGGTACGCTAGTTGTACGGCACACACTAAAACTTTTAACAATTCGGGTTCGCTCGTAATAATTACATTTTTACTTAGCGATTTTCTTATCTTTTTATAACATAATTGAATGTGCTAGAAACGCAGTTATTCTGGAAACTCAAGTGGCGTAACAATATACAATTATTCCGAAGCTGAAATAAGAGAAACTCTTTAGAATAAACGGGTAAATTTCTATTAAACGACAGCTACCGATGAAGTTCTGACGTTGCTACACCACTTTGTAAACGAATGGCGTGGGGATAGACAATCGTCTGGACATTGTAAAATACTTACACAAATTTTGTGCAAATGCTCTTAGGGTTTTTTTAAATTTAATTATTACTCCATCTTAATTATATTTTGCAACCTGTTTATAAAACTTGCAGCTACACCTCCACTTTAGTATTTTCTTTCTATCTGTTGTAATAGTTATGCAAATGCTGTTCAAATTTAATCATTTATATTGATTTTTTGAGATATAATAAGTACTTTAAAAATTAAATTAAAAAAAGTCGAGCACCACCTTCTATACTCAACTTTCTTACACTATTCAAGTTCAAAAAGTAAAACGACTTTCCAACACTTTAAACGGTAAAGCTCTAAAAGTGTACTTTTTGTATAGGTAAACGCCTCTCTTAAGGAGTATGACTTAAGAAAAATAAACAAATGTGTAAAAAAACTAAAGAATATAATCTGACGAGACTTGACTATACACCATTACATAATAGCTATTAACATACCGAGATATTAACAGCCGCAGATGTCAGACAACCACCTCCGCATTTTGCTTATCATGACTTTAATCTGATTAACGACATTAGGCCGATACGTAGCAAATAACAGGCGAGGTTGAATGTTTGTGACATCGAGGCGAGACGATTTTATAAATCAACCGACCCCGTTATTTGCGTATAGGCCGTGTGTCGTTCATCGGAAAATAACTTTCTTGAGAAGAAAAACGGAATAATCCGGGTCTCGCATAATTTAGAAAAAAATCGCAACATCATACTTTATTTGTGTTGTCATGGAATTTTTTATTAATTTCTTATAATATATCGAGAAAAGTGATTATTAACGGCCGCCGGTCGTTAAGAAATCTTAACGGCGGTTATAAGATATTCAGTAGATGCTGTTAAATCTAAATAACAGTATGGGATTACGAAAAATTATAAATATATTGTAAAAACATAACATTACCAATATGTCATTTTTACATTACTTACCTATACCTATGTCATTTTTAGATTTTACATTCCCTTCTTACAGCCTGAAACCGATAAAAATAATAACGTAACTATTAACAAATTATTATGTCAATAAACAAATCAACCACAGTTCAATTAAAACAAAAATATACCCGTGTTATGCAAACCCTGAGACATAGCGTAAATAAGAAAAAAACCGAAACTTTAGACTATTGCAAGGATCCTCGAGTTTACAAGAGTTAAACACTAGGCTGAACTGGTCTTATACAAATTAATTTGATCTTAATAACGTTAAGCATATGCACAATAAAAGTTTTATGTATTATTGACGGTTTCGTCGTACAATTAAATAAGACTTAAAATAAACTTAGCTGAGTATATCGATGGCGGCTTTAATGCATTGAACGTAGTGTATAGCATACGACTGTGTTGATAGAGATTGTAATAAGAAACAATGGATGGTCACCCCGAAGTTGTTGCTTAGGTGAATGCGGGTAATTAGGTCACCAGGTCGAAGATCCAGTTGACAACCGCAGTGAAGTAAAATTTGTAGTTAGAAAAAGGTTCAAAGTACTTCGTAGAAAAAATCTTAAAGTTTTAAAAATGGCGGTATAACCACATGTTAATTTTTTTTATTAGCACACAACTTATTACACCATTTGTCTTGTAATAAAGAGCCCCCAAATTTTGACTATTACCTCAAAAGGACATACATACGAACTAATTAAAATATTTTAGAGGTTTGTTTAAAAGAACAATAGTAATTACCTGAAGCAGCAAGTTTAAAAACATCCAATGCCGACTTCTAGAATGAAAAGAACGAATACGCATTTTGCGCAGGAAAAAACCCATGTGACAAGTACGTTTGGTTGCCTACCGTAAGGGGCGTTGAGTACTATAAAATTTTAAAAATAATTTTTGAAAGAAAGTTAATAAAAAAATTTATTGTCACAAATTTGCATTTCTCGAAAAAGTTGTTTTGAATAAGACGTCGGTTTGTAATGATGTTTCCGCGTTATGATCAAATTGATCTAATTCAGTACAGTCTTGAATCCATTTAAACAATTGTAGAAAGAAGATTTCTGATAGAACTTCCTGTTTTGGACCCATCAGTTGTTGTAGTTCTGGCGAATTAGTAGGAATACGGAAGTATATATGTTAGATTTATCGGCTTCGTATCAGTTTGGCTTGATCTTGTAGTTCAGAGACCCCAAAAGCACATTTCTCTGGTTTAAAAGTAATATTGTACGCTGAACACCGATCGATCACATCACAGATCCCGTCAATATTAGATCTGAAACTGTGGTTCAAATGAGTATGTTGTCCACAATTTTTCTATATATTAAGAATATTGCGTTCCCCTGCAAGCCGTACGAGTGTCTGGGGTTAAAGGGTCTTGCTTCGGGTGCTGATTCTATCTGCCAGTACCCGCAAGCTGCATCTAATAGTTAAAGAACTACTCTTTTCTTAGATTAGTAACGATCATATTGAGGGAGGCACAACTCAGTCGCCTTACCACCTACCGGGATAATGATTTCTTAGTCAACCATCTTGTCCAATATTGTTTTTGACTTGACCACAGACTCCGAATGGAACGTTCAGGTATGTAAGTTCGGTTATTGTCTCTCTCTCTCTCCCCTCCTCCTCCTCCCCTCTCACCCTCTTCTCTCTCAACCAATACTTGTGCTTCTGTTTTAGTATTATGGTATCAAAGCTATCAACTTTTTGGTCAGCCCAAGTTTGTTTGGCAATACTTGATAAAATGTCTACATCTTGTCATATTTCTGATAAATGAATTCTTTTGAGAAACACAACTACTGCGACTTCTCAGTTACTACTGTTATTTAATGTTTGGCGTTGAGAGATTTTGTTAAAGAATATGCTATTTGAGGTAGTTTGTGAACATAATGAACATTTGAGGTAGGAGTGTGGGATGATCTTCTGTTCAAAAAAGAAAAGGGTTGTCATTAAAACTGGAGGTGAGACTAAAGACTTTTTGTCTCAATAATTCTGATTCAGGTTCTAGTACTAACACGGCTGTTTTGAGAGTTTGTGTTGTTACTTTGTCAGCATTCGCGCGAAAGGATATACTATAAGAAGAGTTGAAGCTAATTCGTGGAATAGTTTAGTTTGACACGCAAAAATGTGTAAGTACCATTCGAGGTTTGGATTAGGTACGCTAGCTGCGTAATTTAATTAACATTAAAATATTTTAAAATTGTTGTGGTGGTACCGCAAACAAATAAGTTGTTTCTGATTACCACTCGAGAAAACAAGGTGACATAAATGGTTTGAATGTTGTGCTCTTGCTTGCACAACTCTAGGGACTCGTAAAATTACTTAAGATCAGTATCCTGAAGAAGTATTGGGGGTTACTGAATATTGATTTCGGATGCACTGTTGTTGACGAGGTGGAGAGGAAATCATTCTTTTTAACAATTTCTTTTCCGCTTCTTATTATATCTGGTCCCTTATTGTTTCAAATATAAGAAGGCATGATTAAGTACTAGATTTTAATTTTGCAACCTCGAGATAGCATCTGGTAGTGTAAAAAGATGTTTAGTGCAAATCATCCTCTGAACATTATATTGCTTTGTGGTCGTTCAATGTCATCCAGGTATCTATGTGACATGATCTTGAAATGCAGTTCGTCTGTGGTTTGACGATAAGTTTAATTTCACAAATAAACTAAAAATTGATTTCATATTTGTTTTCTCATCAGGTTGGCCATCTACACCAAAAATCTTTCCTATTTTAAAAATAAAGTAATAGCATTATGGTAATAGTAAAAACTTCCCAAAAATTAAAAATACAATTTAAATATAACTTTTGATTACAAATAAAATGCAATAAGCAGAGAGAACTAATATAAATTTTTATTAATAATAAACTAATAATACATCAACATTTCCAGTTATATTTACGATACTTAACAATGTTTAAGATGACGTTAAAGTTTATGATTTTGTTAATCAAAAACTTACTAATAATTGAGCTACAATGTTTGGCTGCATGGTGTGTACGTCGTGGCTTCCATCGACTTTAACTACCATACAGTTTTTCAAATCCTTCAATTTATCCAATATGGGAATATGAAACTTTCTGTACATTCTTTCTGTATCATCAGTATAAATAAATAAGCATGGAAAATTCAATTGATAATGGTTTATCATTTCGCACATATTTTGAAAATCAAAGAAAGGATTTATGATCGTTCTTAATCGAGGATCCGCAGAAAATGTATACTCGTTATCTCCAATTGGTCGTACAGCACGTTCAGCGAGTGCTTTTGCTGATATTTTATCTATAGGAGTACCAAAAGCTCTCGCTTTTGCGATTTTACCAACAATCTCTTCATACTTATATGATTTACTGGATTTTGTATCAATATTGAGAATTGATTTAATTGAACTTTTTAGTATTTTAGTAAAGTTTTTGGTGTCGTGCGGAAAGAAATAGTAAGAATCTAATAAAATCAATTTAATTACCATTTCCGGGTATAATTGAGCAAAAATAGTTAACAGTTGCGCACCGTAACTGTGTCCTAAAAGTACGCACTTCTTAAGTTTCAGATGATCTGTTAACATTTTCAAGGCGACGAAGTAATCCATTCCTGATATGAATGTATGCGAAGGAAAATAACTAGATTTTCCATGACTGGGCAGATCGATGCTTATGTAGTAATATGAAATTGGTAAGTGGGGAATGAGTTGGTCGAACGTACCAGCATTATCTCCTAATCCATGAACTACCAGTACAGGTGTTTTTATCTTATCTCCCCATGCCTTTGCTAACAAAAACTATTGATCACTTGGTCGATATTCATAAATTATGTATTTTACCTGCAATTTTCCCCACGGCATTGAATATCAAACTCTTCAGCTTGCAAAGCAATTTTTTCTTTCACACGTGCCCGTCATTTTTGCAGGCAGTCGATATGATCATGTAACTTCGATTGGTTCATATAATTTTGTGTGTTGATAATAGTTCTTATAATCGTGATATATTTGTAAGAGTCAATAAAAGAGTCTCTTTTATGATACTGTTAAAATTTTAATGGGTTACATAAAAAATATATTTGATGTGATGTTTGTTTTGTATGTAAAACCTGTTTGAGAATATAATTTTCTTAATAAGTTATTGATAAACTTTGGTTAACTGTAAGTTGTATACAAAAGGTATATATATATATATATACCTAAGGTTGTATACAGAAACATCTTTTGCAGTATTAAGAATGGAACCGAATCGAGGAGAATTATGTCCAATATTGGACCAACAATCACAATAACTGAAAAAGAGGGACTGAGATTACAGACTTAATCAATATTACTAGAAATGAATGCCAAGGTGGTCAGAGTTGGCATGTTTAAGTTTTGGTGGTTTTTCTAAAATTTGAAGCAAATTCTTTGCCAGGAACTAATACGAACCAATTTACAGTTTTGTACGTTTTCGAGACTGTACGGGTTTATGCTGATCTGGGGCATCCTACATTACACTTATACCACAACACAATCATTAAAATTGCTTCCGGTGTTGACATATATGGAGTATGACATACGTTTTAAATTTTTATTTAATTTATTACATTAGTGTTTAGTTTTTAATTCTTCTATTAAAAGATCCGTATTTGAATTTAAATTGTACGCGCTTTATTTTGTTTGTTTCTATGTTCGGTTAATTTACCGTTGCAATAAGTTTCGTTAGGTGTGGTTCGGCATTTTAGAGGGTGCAAACGAAAAGTTACAGTTACAATTACCATTTTGTACATATTTTAGGTCTGTATAAAATTTGTAGATGTAATTAGTAATTTACTTTAAAAACATTGCAACCAAATGCGTTATGTTCGTAAATTTTGTTTTTACCTTTTTTTGTGACTTATTGAGACCTCATGCTTTTGGGATCAATCTTTGTTCAAAATGCGGTGATGACCAGATGCTCGTATTACATTTTTGTACCGTCATTTGGGGTGAAATTGATCACCGGGGGTGAGATTGATCACTAGGTTGCATTTTTATTAATTCAAATACGGCGCGCGAATCGTCGATTTGTTTCGTGTTAAACCGTCAAGTGTGTTTAGCAGAAACATGGCCGAAGGAAATGTGTACAGGTCACCTCGTTAGTTCGCTGTTTTGTGTGTGAAAAATCAATTTAAATTGTGAAACTGCTTTTGCTTTCATTTACAACTTTTAGAACTTTGATGGGTAAGTCAAATTGTGATGTAGTAACGAACACACTGATTGCATGGCGCTATTTGTTGATGTTACTGCAAGTCATAATCCGAAATTTAGTTATTTTACGTCGTGAATTGTGAGGTTATACTTTAATTTGTTCGAAGGGGTCAGATTGATCGCTTAGTCGTGAGATTGATCATCGAATGATCAATCTCACCCCGTGAACAATCTCATCCTCCGTCAGTATGCAAATATCTCGTATGAAATTTGAAGTTTTTAAGGTAATTTCAAGGCCGCAATTACAATTCTTTTCCTTCTTTCAGTAAACAAGTCATGCCACGACAATACAAACGAAAATTGGGTGCACGAAGATATGCAGATTATGATCCAGCAACATTAGAAGAAGCACTACAGAAAGTAGCTGAAGATGGATGGTCATTACGTCGTGCATCAGCTGAATTTAAAATTCCTTTTGGTACTATCAGAAATAAATTTAATGGTTTACGCAACAGAAAAACAGGAGGACAAAAGGTTTTCTCGAAAATGAAGAAAAAGCCTTCATCAGGCATGCCAGTTTGTGTGGAGAATGGGGATTTCCTTAACTGTTTTAGATATAAGAAATATAGCAAACAACTATTTAGATAGCAAAGGCCGCACCATAACGAAATTCAAGGAAAATATGCCAGGTAAAGATTGGGTTTATGGTTTACTGGAGCGCCACAAAAATGAAATCAGCCAAAAACTTGCCACGAATATAAAAAATGTCGCGCAAATGTTTCGCGAGAAACCATTGTTGAATATTTCGAGAATTTGCGCGAAACACTAAAAAGACGTTCCTGCTTGTAACATCTTCAACTATGACGAGACAAATTTGCAGGATGACCCCGGCAAAAGAAAATGCTCTTTCGCAGGGGCACAAAGTATCCCGAACGTGTATGTAATTTTACGAAAACTTCCATAACTGTCATGATGTGCGGCTCCGCGTCTGGGGTATTTTTTACCACCGTACGTCATTTACAAGGCGGAGAGGCTATGGCAACAATGGGTACAATTTGGACCAAAAGGAGATCCATGCTGTAATGAGAGGTGCTGCAGTTCCGGATCACGTTATAACAGGACACATCACGGATGGATTGATTCGCAAACATTTACAGAATGGTTTGAATCATGCTTTTTGCCGCATGCCAAGCGGTTACCAGGACGCAAAGTGTTGCTTGGGGACAACCTTTCGTCCCATTTCACTGATATTGTTTTAACGCAGTGCCAGGAAAACGACATTGCCTTTGTCTGCCTACCCAAAAATTCCACGCATCTTACCCAACCGTTGGACGTGGGATTTTTTCGCCCATTCAAGAATGCGTGGAGAAAAGTGTTGACGAACTGGAAGGCGGCACATAAACAACACACGTCAATAGATAAGAAGGACTTTCCGCAACTGCTTGCCTCTACTTTGGCCGAAATGGAAAACATATCTAATAATGCCATTAAGAATAACCTCATCAGTTCATTTCAAGCAACTGGAATTATACCAATTGATCCAGAGCGTGTTTTACGCAAAATTCCAGCTAATGATAATGACCCTGGGGCCGATGTCAGTGAGACCCTTTAAACTATTTACAACAACAACGATTCTCGGCTGCACCGACAAGAAGAAACATAAAACGTCAGAAGCTTTCTGTGGAGCCTGGCAGAAGTGTGACAGCAAACAATGATAGCTCTAGCGAATCAGATGTCAATGAACCAGTAACTAACGACAATTCAGATGACGAACCTTTAGAAGAAGACGTTCAAGAGGCTGTACGACATGAATCTGAATACTTTGAACCCCGAATTGAAGATATTGAAGTTGGAAAATTTATATTAGTAAAGGTCCTGGGAGGATCTAGGAAAAGACGGTGTATCGCTACACAGCCGTGGTACAGGGTATGAATTCTGTCGAAGGAATACAAGAAATTGAGCTCTTAGGGCTAAAATCGTGTGACAAATCTCGAAAACTATTTGCTCCCCAACCTAATGATGAATTTGTAGCTGATTTAGAAGACGTGATAGCAATTCTACCAACTCCTAGTGTTACTAATCTTAGCGATAAAGTAACTTATTTGTTTGAAAATGAAATCGATGTTTACGAAATGTAAGAATATCCCACTTTCTTTTATATATATTTTTATAATATTTAGTTTTATGTAACAGTTTTTGCTTGTTTTCGATTCAGAAAATAAATATTCAATTTGAAATTCTAATCTTGTATTTTTTTACATCGCAGCAATAATTATTTTATATTGATCATTCTCACCCGCACTGAACAATCTCACCCCAAATGCTAAAAATCCTATAAAATTTAAACCGTGAGTTTAAAATAGACTGGGGTCAGATTAATCAGTTTCTATGCAGGTCTACCGCTTATTCTATGCGTTAAATATAACGTGATCAATCACACCCCACACGTAGTATGAGATTGTTCAGGACATTTTTTCGTTCCAGGCCTTTAGTCTATTTTTTTCAAATTTTCTGATTATTTGGTACTATTCCCATCACTAACATCTACCGACAAAATTTATTTACAAAAATAGGGTTTTACACAAAACCAAATCCCGGCTAAAAACTTTTTTTTATGATCAATTTCACCCCAAACGACGGTACTGATAATTGTTTTGATATTTGTGTTATTGCGCATTCGAATCTTTTCTATTTTATGTATATTACGTTCGATCACACAATATAATAATTTTGACCACGTGGGTTTTTGTTTCGTGGAAACCTTTATCTTGTTCGCGTTTTCTTTTGTTGTTTGTTTTCAATACAATTACAAGAATATAAGATCATTGTTTTTGATATTTTAATTTAGGGTTTATTAAAATAATATTTAAAATAAAGCAACAATAGTGTATGAAAGAGCCTTGTCGTACAATTAATATTTTTTCTACCGTATTCAGGGGAATGACACAGTCACATTTATTTATATTTATTTTATTTTGTATATTTAGTAGATGTCAAATGTAAGATGCTATTAGTTATTATTAACTAAATAAAGGTTATTATTATTATTATTATTATTATAGGTATGTGATATTTGCAAAATTTTTGCGATCTCAAAAATTCAACTGCCTAAGGTTGGAGCGTAGCGACTGACAAAACTCGCCTGTTACTCACGGTGTTATATACTGTTAACTAACCATCTTTAGTTTTAATTGGAAATGTATATATAAATGAATTGCTATATTCTGAATCGGAGATTTTTAGCATCTACAGGGTTGCAATTAACCTTTTGTAGGGGTACATAGCCCAAACTGTATCAGCGTGCCTAACAATAAAAATTAGTTTAGAAACAGTAGTCTACTGTGAGTTCATCAACGCTAACCAACAATGGCAGGACTATTAAATGACAGCGAAAATCAGCGTTTCGTGGATAGAATTCAAGCAAATGCATATCGTAAAAGCTATAGAGGCTGGTGCTGCATTTATTAATCGGAAATGGATAGCACAGAAACTCAGGCGTTCTGAAAGGTGGGTGACTGATAATTGAAAATCTGTCATGCTACTTTTTAACATTACTTCTCACCCCTAACAAAAGGTTAATTGCAACCCCGTACATTCTAATAATGGGTTTGTTTGTGTTTAAATATAAACTGATAAACGATTCCCCGCCAGGATACTTGTATTATATTTGTCTCTAATAAATTGTGACCTTCGTTGAAATCTTTAGTTTTAAAATAATCGGCGATGCATAATTAAATTGCGTGGAATTTTCGTCGAAAGCAAATGTTGTTTTGTTTGTTTTTTTATACGTGATTGTACTTGATAATTTTATCTGCTGCTGCAGACTATTCATTTGTTTAACTGTGAGATAAGAATTTCTGCTGAACCAGTGGGTTCACTGTAGTTTCGTTTTGCAAATTTGTCGTCTGGAAAGTTTTCTCAGCTTACAATACGCTCTTGCAATAATCACTTCAATATGTAACGAGTTTAAATTAATAAAAAAAAATCGTGTTTGGAAGTTTTGGGATAGGGGATTTTTCCATGCTTCGTTTGGGGAGGTTTAAGTATTTGACCCGATTTTCGTGTAATGCGGTTTTGTAAAGACTCCCGTACTACGAATTTAGTTACCTACGCAGTATAGGATTTTTTCGAAAATAAAACAAGGTCACTCACATACACGTTTGAAAAACTAGTTTCAGGTTTTACCGTTTCGTGGCGCTATTTTATAGGAAGAATTTGCATGTTTTCGAAGCGCCAGAATAACACCCTTATATGCAACTGATATATACTGAAATATTATTTTTCACATTCTACAATATTCTTTCCAACTTTGTGCGGACTTTTTTTTTAATTCAAGATCAATTAATAAATTGGGAAGAATTTCAATATTTCACGACAAAATCTGAGAAAACAGCTTTTTTCAAAACGTAATTATAACAAATCAGAATATTTTAGAGAAAAGGATCCGATCAAAGTTGCTCAACAAATTGATGTTGATAGTGAAATCCAAAATTATTTTTATTAAAACTGTATCCTTAAGAGTGGCGCCCGTGACATAGGTATTTAACATGGGTACTGAACGGTACAGAAGACTGTAAAATTGACGTATATCTTACTAAACAAGACTAAAGTTTAGAAATAGTATCTTAGGAATGAATGATTTGTATTTGATGATCGTGGGAAAAATCAGATTTAATCCGCATTTAATTACTGATCTAGATTGAGGCCCTCCCTACAAGAATGACTAAGGATTCTCTCCTAAGATAATTAAAGACACTAATCTAACCAAATACACTGTCAAAATGAAATGAACATTATGAAAACTACAATAAAATACCCAAAACACAAACAATTTAAAGTTACAACGAACATTGCAAATTGTTGGCTAGAAAATAATATTTAAATTTGTGAAAATTTCTTAACAACAAAATTTTTAAGTTTGGGTTAGTTAAAGGTTCTATCCATTCTCTTTTCCTGGGAAACTACGATAATACTTAGTTATATCCTCATACTAAATTTCTCCCTTAAAAGTAGTACAGTAGTCCGATGTTCTCCGGGAAAGGGTACGGAGTATAGAACCTTTAAGTAACAGAAACTTTAACTCTATAACTTCATCGTTTTACAAAAAAAAACTTTTTAATAACATAAATAAATAATAACTTACCATTCATATCACAATCACTATCCTCGTTGGTAGCATTTTCCGCAATGGACATAATACGTTTTGTTCTGCTGCTCATTGTCACTTGAGGATGGAACAAAATAAAAAGAAAACTGTCGCAAAAAACCACTGAGAAGTGGCGAGCACCCTAATTTATGCAAGACTGAGCATAGAAAGACGTTTTCTGCGCGATCCACTTTGGCTAGTAAACTTGTTACGACGTATTTGCTATTGTGTCCTCTATGACGTGATAAAGTGAAAAAAAAAGTGTCCGCCCTGGCGTGATACAATGGAAAATTGCCTTTTTTACTGATCGTGCCAGAGCGGACACCGGTGTCCGCTGAGCTGCTCTTATGGGTGGCGTGATGAGAAGTTTTCTGAAAATTGGCTTGGCGGCAAATGTGTTAAAAGGAGTAATCCAAAGCTTAATGAAAAAAAAAACAATATCATTATCGATAACGAGGGAAAGACGGTCGAATAAAGGTTTTTCGGTGTACTCATACTCTTCGCGGGAAAAATGTTGCGTTTTCAGAGTATTGGTAGTATACTGAAAAATAGTGGTTGTAAAGGATTTTAAATCGAATAAAAAGCGTTGTGTGTGAGATATGACCGCAACCTTTATTGCGATTAAAGTACATTCAATACCATTATGTTTTAAAAATGACATCTTTCAAATGGCACCCGCGGCTTCGTTTACATGACTCGATCTGAATCAATGGTTTCAATTATGTTGTTCTTCAGTTGGTCAAGTGTTGTTGGTTTGTTGGCATAAACCTGCGACTTAACGTAGCCCCAGAGAAAAAAATTTAAGGGCGTTAAATCACACGATCTTGGCGGCCATTACATTGCCTCTTCTGGGAATAATGCAATGTAGGAACTTTTCTTACAACAGCTCTAATGTAACGCCCGATGTGTGACACGTTGCGCCGTCTTGTTGGAACCACATGTCGTCCAGGTTCATGTTATCCAATTGAGACCACAAAAAGTCAGTTATCATGGCTTGACAGTCACCGTCTGCCCATTCTCGTTTCGGAAGATGTATTGACGCGTTCTTGAAAAGTGTAGCGCTCCATGGTTAAATGGTAACTATGACAAATGACAAACGTCACAGAATTACAGTGCTGCCACCTGAAACGTCAGAACAATAAACTGCCAAACTTTGAACATAGCTATTGAAAAACGGTATAGGGACCGTGCACATTTTAAATTTTGCGCCTATCTACGCCCTCTGGAGAGAATCGTTAACATAACTGTTGGTACATAATCATAACCTCATTATAGTTGTTGAGTTACACTTTGGTTTTAAATCTATATTTTACATGTGGTGAACGAAATAAAAGGCAAACAATTGAAAAACGCAGGACATGTACTCAATTTAGTTAAGAGGCCACAAGGGATTTATGGCAAAGTAGTGCGTCAGACAAACATCAATCAATCACCTTATGATATATTATTAACTGTAAGTCATAACTGTTTTTAATTTTTATTATCAACACTATAACTTGAAAAGGGGTATTTAGTATATAATTTACAAGTCAAAATATTCATAGAAAAGTATTTTAGATACAAAATATTTTAGGGAAACATCATAAAATACATATGCATTTCAAATACTGTATTTTAATTACAATATATTCTAGTGACTACCCGCTGCTGATAATTTATTAGCATCTTACTGATTATACTCACTTCATCTGTCTAATATTTTATATCCATATATTACGCCTTTGCTTTTCATAAGGGCGAGCAAGGAAGTTATAAAACTTAATAGACGGTTCTGTGTTGTAGTACGCATTTTGGCATCCCACAACACAACAATTGACACGAGATTTAGTAGAACACTTTCTACGTACACTACCGGCGCGGCGTTATCAATACTAAAAAAAAAAAAAAAAAAAAAAAAAAAAAAAAAAAAAAAAAAAAAAAAAAAAAAAAAAAAAAAAAAAAAAAAAAAAAAAAAAAAAAAAAAAAAAAAAAAAAAAAAAAAAAAAAAAAAAAAAAAAAAAAAAAAAAAAAAAAAAAAAAAAAAAAAAAAAAAAAAAAAAAAAAAAAAAAACATTTTAATCAAATTCCAAAATAAATAGCTTAATAAAACTGATACAAAGTTAAGACAACTTATGCGTTTGGCGCGTTTGTACCAATAAAAATGCACTTAATCTTCGTTAGGTGGCGCTGTGCCGGTCCCTATACAGTGACCGGCAAAGAGTTTGCAACAAAGTCCGTCCTAAAAAACAATGTTTTTGTTCTTTACCGTCCATTGGTAGACTAATAAATAAAAATTACTGGATTGTGAAGTTCATTTGTTGGTTTTATTGTGTTTTATGTAAATCAAACGCAAAAAATTTTGTTTTCTTAATATTGTCGGAAAAATGCCGGAAAACTGATATTGTTGAAAAGTCGTTATTTTCTTTTGAAAATTTGCACATAGACGTATAATCTAATTCTGAACAACTTTTTTTTCAATATCTTGTTATCTAACCTCACTTTTTACATTTTTAAGGGATATTTTTTTAATTTGCCGCCATGACAGTGGTCACATGACATTTGTCAAAATGCTTTTTTTATCATTCGATATGCTGAATTCATTTGCCACTAGAAATTTTCGGATATCTCAATTACAAAAATTTTTCCCATTTGATGCAAACTCTTTGCCCGTCACTGTATAAGGAAAGATTTGAACGTGTAGAACCAAAGACCATACAATAGGAAAGACGTGCAACGCTAATGTTAAACACCGTGCGTATAAAAGTTAGTTGAACGCTAGAGTATTCCCTTAATAACCGACTAACAAACTATAACTTAGCTACGACCAAAACCATTTGCAATGAAACCTGGAGTTTCTAATGCGGAGTGTTTTTTTGGTAGTTTTTGAAACACATGTTCGGAATAACAGCGTTTCGGTGCCTGCTTTACGTGTGCTCATGATTGTTTCATAGGTAAGGTGTGCAAAATAGTTATTTACAAACCAAGTGAGGGACGAAGGTGTTCCTGCATGAGGGTTTTAAAAGAGCGAACTAGTGAGCGAGTGCTGTAATAAAGCGAATGCTAGAATAGTCTTTCCGCAAATGGTTTGTACAGTGTGTCCTATTTTCGATGTAATTGGGGGGTTTCAGATATTTCGCGAATTGATAGAGAAAACCGTGGACCCTTGGCCCGATTTTTGAGACAAATTCAATGGTCTAAACAGCATTTCGATATCTCGACTCGTTTGGGAGATACAGAGTGTTTTGCGTTTTATGCCGTTTTCTTTAAAGCTTCATAACTTTTTTGTTTGTGAATATTTTTTATTTTAAGCAAAACATTTTTTGTGCATTTTTATATATGAAGTCATAGCCAACTATGGTTTCCATTTAAAAAAATGCATGTTTGGTCTGTATGTATGCGCTCATTTAGGAAAAAGTTCTTCTCAAACTTGGTTCGTAAATAACTAATTTTGTACTCATAGCCTAAGATTACTGATTTCCCGGTTATTCTCGATGCACGGGAAGTTCCATTTCCCGCACCGCGGTGTTTTTTAGTTTCCGAGGGAATAGGGAAATTTTTGTTAGGTTGGTATTAGTTGACAACGCAAAGCAAATTGACCATATTCCCAAGATTTTTGGACTTCAGTTTTGTAATTGTCTGTGTGGCTACCCTGTCATATTTTAAATTTACCGCAATAAAACTTATTCCTTATTGGTCGATGGTTGTGACAATAAAAAACAAATAAAATGACCACAACATAACCTCTTTTATTGTTCCTTGGTTTTAATTTATTATAATTCGTCTTTTATTGTTTTTGTAATTATTGTTGTCTACATAAATATTTAAATTAGAACAGTATATGAAAGTATATTTTTCATTTGGAAACTGATATGGATAAGCATCGACAAAGGTAGTATACTTAAGTGCATTTCATAGCATGTTTTGATTCAAATCATTACAGAAGGATTCATGGAACAGTATGTTCAGTGAAAGGTTGTAGGAATAACACGTTTATGAATAAAGAAGTGTCATTTCATCGATTTCGAAGAACAATAAACTAGCAACACAGTGGCTACGCTGTATTGATCCTTTGAGAAAAGATTTTAGTAGATATGCTTCAAAAAGAATTTGTGGAGTACATTTTAATCGTACTGGTAAAAGACTAAGGCAGATAAATATCCAATATATTTAGTGCCACATATTCAAGTGGATCAAGGTAGTTATAAAATGTTATCAAATTTAAAATTAATTTAGGTACACATTTGCAGAACTAACAAAAGAGGAAGAAAAGCTATACATAACATTGATCATACTGAAGAAGTTAGTTATGAATTAGAGATTATACCATTAAACAATGAAATTCCTAGTATTAATACAAACGATGTAACATCGTATGACCACACATATGCTTATCGGGAAGGTAATGCAGATGCATTTAAAGGTATGCAGCAATATATCTGTTCTTTAGAAAAGAAAATGAAGTGTTGAAGTTGAAATTACAGCATATGAATACTACGAAATCGCCAATAAGGATCGATTTAACGAAATAATAAATGACCAATACATGCTAAATTTTTGCACTCAATTTGCTGATAGAAATAAGTATAATGCATTTGTAACTATAATGAAGTCTTTAGCTGAAATGTATTTAATTCAAAATAGAAAGTGTAGAAGACCCAGCCAAGTATCGCATAATGAACAGATCTTTCTAGTTTTAACAAGATTAAGACTAGGTGTACTAGAAAATGACTTGGCTATTAGGCATAATATAAGGCAAAGCACAGTTTCTAAAATTTGTTCATTTTGGATAAATATTATGTTTGCTTATTTCAAACAATTGCCTATTTGGCCAACACGAAAAATAGTACAAGAATTTATGCCCGATTGTTTTAAAAGGCGATATCCTAGTACTAGAGTGATTTTGGATGGTACCGAAATATTTATACAAAACCTTCAGACTATAATGTCCAAAGTGCAACTTATTCACATTATAAGTCCCATAATACAGCACGAGGGATTGTCGGTATTACCCCAAATGGATTTCTGTCACATGTAACCGATTTATTTCCTGGAAGAATATCAGAAAAACAAATTATTATTAGCAGTGGGCTCTTAAATAAATTGGAACCAGGGGATTCTGTTATGGCCGATAGAGGATTTTTACTAACAGATGAATTGAGGACTATCAATGTAGACTTAAACATACCACCATTTGTGAATAGACTGCCACAGTTTTCATTGGAAGATGAACAACTTACAAGAGATATAGCGAGTAAGTGTTCTAAAATTAGATATACAAAGAATATAAGATTTATTTTCAGCTGTACGAATACATGTCGAGAGAACAATACGAGACATAAAAATCTATCGTATTCTGACAGGAGCGTTTCCAAATAACTCAATAGATCAGTTAAACAAAATTTGGACTATTTGCTGTCATTTAGTAAATATCACTAATGTACCTTTGTTGAATAGATAAAGAGTACATGTACATTAGTGATATTTACTAGAACGAGTGCTAGGAGGTGACAGCACTTGTGTACATATTATTACAATATACTATATTACATTCTCGCGTTGTATTGTTGGAAACTGTTTAAAATAAAAATTTACCAATGATGGTAACATATGCTCGGACCACAATTCACTGTCAAAAGTAATTTTTCTATATGCATATCACTTCCGCTATCGATTAACAAATCACAATATTTCAGTCCTGTAATGGCTAGCTGTCCTTGTATCTGAAAATAATGTAGATGTGTTCTTTTAACACAATATTTTCATCAATTTGTAAAATGGAGCAAATCCCTGATTTATACAGTCAATTATACTTAAATTGCCTAACACACCACCTTTAACTAGACTTTTAATTTCTAATAAATGATATTCCTTTGAAGCAGAATTATAAATTAGTCTATCTGGTGAAGCTGCCAAAAAAGGAATACCAGGATTCACACAGAGACCGCAACTGAATGCTTTATAATCAGGATACAGTGATAAGTATTTTGATACCGCTTGCTTTTCATTGTCAATGCCAATCTGCATAAATGCTGTTCTAAAATTTTGTCGTTGCCATATTCGTTCCAAAAAATTTTTATCGACTGCTTTTTTTCTTCGAATAATTTCTCCAAATTTCGATGCGGTAAGTCTTTTACTACGTTCAGTATGCCACAACTTATTTTCAGCCTGTCCTCTTGTACCCTTTTCTAACGCTCTAGCTTCTTCTACAGTTAACTGTAATTGCAATAATAATGAATCAACACTTTGTATATTATTTGTTGTTACAATGGTTTGGAATTCGCTTTTCCCATTTGCTTTCGGTGGGAATAACGTCTTGTTCATTTGAGGTGCTTTCACTGCCAGTTTTACGTATTTTTAACGGTTCACATTTGTTGGATTCTATAACTTTTGAAAGCATTACTAAACCAACATCTTCAAATTCTTTAGCATGCTGTCTAAGAATGGTAGAATTAATTGGCATTTTTAAATGTTGCACCATAATCTCTCTTCTCTTTTCAATATTTTTAATAATCCTCTTTCTTTGTTTACTAGGATCGGGTTTTATAAAATTTATTTCATCTAATGGTTTATTAATAATTCGTTTGAAGGAGCCTGTACCCCAAGTTCGTGGTTGAGATGTTGTTGCGACCTCTTCATCATCAATAAACATTTGTTCTTCTCGTACAAGATCTAGTAATTTCCATAGAATGGCAAATACGTGTTTGCAATGGCCAGATCTACCTGCTACACAAGTACAGTGAGCCTTTTCGATAGTACCATTGTTTATCAAAACAAATACTTTATAACAATTTTTTTCATCGCTGCACTAACATCACATTTAGTAATGACTACGCCATTGGTGCCATAATGTAATAAAATGTTTTTGACTTTTGGGCTTTGTACATACGGTATCCCAGTATATGTGGTTTATTAACACCCTCGCCAGAATTATTTTTATAATCTAGCAGCATGCGTTCACAAAACTCCTTGGGAAATTGTATAAAGTTTTTTGTCCACGGACCTTTTGGAATGGTTCTGTAAATTATACTATTAAATTGCTTACAAAAAATATAAAACATCGATAGACAATATACCTTAAAATTCCTCAACTTCTTGCATTTACATTCACATTTACTAATCCCTGTAAGTATATAAAAACAACTACCATAAGAATAACAGACAAAATTAATAAAATCTAAAAATTTAAACAAATTTTAATAACAATGAAAGGGGTTATGTTGTGGTCATTTTATTTGTTTTTTTATTATCACAACCATCGACCAATAACGAAAAGTTTTATTGCGGGAAATTTAAAATATGACAGGGTAGCCACACAGACAATTACAAAACTGAAGTCCAAAAATCTTGGGAATATGGTCAATTGTCAAGCAATCGGCGGGACAGCGCTACCAATGCAAATTTCTTGTAAACACAAAAAAACTAAGCAGCTGTGAATTTATTTATTTATGAATTATTACTACAGTTACTCGTTACAAAAAATAATATACCCAACTTACTCGGGAAAAAAATTTCCAAACTCGTTAGGTAAATAACTATTTTGAACTCACCGCCTTTAAACGGACATTTCGCGCATTCGCTTGACGAACGGAAATCCGATCTTCCCGGTTTAGTACGCCTGAAAATTACGCAAAAAACATTGAGAATTGGACGGTCGTGACTATGATTGGTTTATTTCGATATTTATTATTTGAGTAGTTGTCGCTCATTGGATAAACTTAGCATACACGCATTCTTTTTAGGTAATACTTATAGGTTTTTAATTGCCGCATTCGCTACTGTTCTGATTTCAGGTAGCGTACAACACAAAATACTAGATTTATCTGATTCAGACAATTTCTTTCTTTGTAAAAAGTAAAAAATAGAACCCAAGTAAAAGCACAAATAAATAATTAGTAACAGCTTACTATTAACTGTTTTATAGGCCGGTCATAGCCTGATTTATTTTGTATGTTCGTTAAGCGTCAAATACGATTTCGGGTGTTTTTCTGCAAAAATTCCTTGTTCGTTTCAAAAAATATTGTACAATCCTCATGCGTGAAAAATTTTCCCGCGTTCACGCGGGAAGATTGTGTTCCCGCACTCATATCGTAAATAACTAATTCATGACTTGAGCGGAGAGCTTATAGAAAGCTTACTAATTTACTATTTCTTAGCAGTGGCATTTGTTGATATACTGCACAATCGGAAAACAACGAATTTACTTTAGCTACACCTTGGCTACTCTTGGCTGCACGTGGATAAAGCGCGAATGCTACTTTAAGACCAAAATTATCGCTCAGCGGAATTTCTGTATGAACTGAGTATGAACGCAGTGAATATACAGGATAACCTACCAATAACGAAACATACCTTTTTTTGAGCTATCTTACACTTTCAAAATAAAACGCTCGGACACGTCAATTTTTGTTTGGAGGTAGACACTTCCGAACACAAAGTCGAAAATCTTAAATGGCATGATAGATCGACATGTAGCTCTCTGCAGCACTATTTTCTAAAATAAAAAAAGTCAGAAAATACAGCAACATGGTCGAAAATGCCAATTCATGTTTACAAGGGACATTGACTAACGATAAAATGCAAATGCAAAAATAAACGAATCCTCCTTTCTTCGGCGCAAGCATTAATAAGTTTGATTAGCACAATATTTCTGTGATTGCAAAGAATCATACAAACACTTGACCCGCCTTGTAAATTTAGATTTTTAAGATGGGGGCTGCCGGGACACCTTGTTTATTTGTCAGGGCAAATTTGATCCTTACTTTTACTTTTTCTAACTTTTTTTTTATTTTCGAAAATAGAGCTGTCGGCGGCTCTTGGGCCTCCTGATTAAAATAAGATGTATAGAGAATTGAAAGGGCTTTTATATGAGGTACATGTCGACCCATCATGCCATTAAAGATATTTGACATGGGGGCTGGCAGGGCCACCCTGTTGATGTTTTGGGGGTCAACTTTGTCTTCGAAACATGTCTCATTCCAAACAAAAATATATCTGTCTGAGCGTTTTTTCTTAAAGTGTAAGATATCTCCAAAAAACAATCTGTATCGTTTTCGGTGGGTCAACCTGTATTGTCACCTCTTTTTGGTGAAAAATTGTTTTTTTTGTTTTGGTTTTGAATTGGAATAGACTATAATAGTTTTAAAGTATTTCATTTACGTCGCAATGTACGTGTGTTTTCCTGTTCATGTTTGCTGGAATATTGTTTTTGTCATTTGATATATTTTTTTTGTTGTTTAAATCAGTTGGTGTAGAGAATCGCGTTTTCGTCACGTTCACGCAATTAGAGTTTTTAAGAAATGCTTATTTCAATAGTTTTCACACTCAATTTCTTCGAATTTAATCAATATTATGTCGCAGTTTGTTGTGCTTTTTCAAAGGTTTCTTTGTTTATTCCAGGGAAACAGCTCGGTGATTGTCGCCTTTATCAATTAAATTAAAGACTTGTTTTGACTAAGTGAAACACACACGGAACGTACCCACGATCTAATTTCTGAAAAGTCATTTTTGTTTATGATTTCTAAGAGAATGTTAACGCGTGTTAATTTTTGTAATGTTCTTTGTGTAGAAAATGTTAAGAGGGGTGATTCCCTTACCTGATAATGGTTAATAGTTTTAAGTTAGTCTTTAAGTAGATTCACTAAGAGTAACATGTAGTTACTTAACATGTACCGAATTGCGCGGATTAATGTTGTTAAATTTAAACAACCGCTTAAGTGCCGAAGGGTGTACGTTAATGTATAACTATCGAGGCGCGAGTGTAATGATGAAATTAAGTGAACCATAAAAGGAACTTTCGTTTTGCTACTTTAAAGAAAGTATCTTTTGATTTATTTAAAGTAAGAGAAATAACCGCATAGCGGATGAATTGACGTCCTCTTAAGTCAGCGTATTATAAAGAGAATAATGTAATGCCGTCATGAACACTGAGAAAAATAGGTTTATACGCCAGTTGTACAAGACGTGCTTGTATAATAAGTATCTGAATTTCATATAGAACCTATACGGTGCAACGTTAGAGTTAAAAACATTACATTCGGATAAAAAACCTAAGAGTTCAAACTTCTGGGGTTTTGGAATAGAAGGTTGATTTGTCACCACAAATAAATATCGTATAAGACGAAATCGCTAATGTTTCTAGACTCTGGCAGATATACTTAATACAACAATTCATTTACATTGTATTACTGAGACGTTAAACTTAAATATCTGCTTATTTATTATTAACATTTTATTCAGACGAAAATTAACGAAATCGCAATCGGTTATTTTGTCTTTGGTAAAATTGCTGATGGCGCGTTTTGCTTCTGGCGTAGCTTTCTGATGCAATCTGACATCTGTATGCTCTCAGTCACGTTCGCTTTTCGGTGGTGCATTTGTAAAAAGTGCGAGTGATATGGATTTTTGAAAGACTTTTTGAAGACGATGACCGTCATATTTACGTTGAACGATTTTAAGTAAGTATATAACGAGTGTAAGTATTAACGCATTAATAATATCCATAGCCACACATACAAATTCACATTCTCACATAAGTGCGCCATTGCAATTGTTTATGGTCCAAGATTTTACGTTCAATTTTCAAAAGCAAAAGGCACTGAGCGTTGTGTTTTGTTGTATTAGGTAAAGAATACAGACTTTTACAAAAATGATATCAAAACGACAATTCACTAACAATCACAAGTTTATCAAAATGAACAATTTCTGTTTGCTGACGCAGTCACACATACCCTCTGTTCAGTGAAAAAGAAACCTTTTGTTAATTACGATAAATGCGTAATGTGACTCCCACAATTCCATTAACCAAACGTTCTATAGATTACCCGAAACAATTTCACCAGCGAAGCACGAATGAGATGATCAAAACCAAAACATTTTAGTTTGCTGTTTTTACAATAATTATACAGTCTAGTAATGCTTATTTTTTGTTTTGAAATGATACCGTCAATAATTTTGCTGTCAGTGGAGAAATGTTTATATTTTAAGGTTATTATAAGTTTGTATTTTTCCAAGTGAATGAACTAAAAAATTGTATGTTAGTTTTACCATTGGTTTTACGAATATCTTTACGTCATTATTTAAGGAAGTAGTACCTACGAAGACTTAATTAGAAAATTATTGTTACCATAAAAACTAGCGAAGACGTTCCCGTCATAACTAAACGTTACGTCATAATAAAACTGTATAAAAAATATGCATTTTCCAAATATAGGGTCATTTATATAACTATCTTACATCTTTAACAGTTTTTAAATTTTTGGTTAAATGTGCCAAGTACCTACTGAATTTTTGGTATTTACTAATTGCAGAGGAAGAAATAGATGAGGAATCATTCAAAATTCTCGACGAAGCTACAATAACATTGTTGATCCCTAAAGTCGGGCCACGGCTAAAATTTCTAAAAAATATAGAGATTATCTTAAATCACATTCTTCCGTTACGGATACTGTCGAAGATCCAAAACAAATGTAAGTTTTTATGACCCCCAGTTTATTTGTTTATGAGTGAAAATTAATAAAAAATATATGTGTGGTTTTACGAGCTATATCTTTACGTAATCAATACATTTTATGTATACAATGTATACAATAGTAATTTTTTAATGAGTTCTTGTTTACATTTTTGAATTTTAAGAGTCACAAGTGAATAGGGGCCCTATTTTCACAGGGTTTAATTGAAAACAGTCTTTACTTCGACACGAGACCCTATAACTCTCAAAATGGTTTAAAAATGTTTCAAATCAGTTTGACATTTTGTTAAATTAAACAGTAGAGAAAATTTAAATTATGACAGTTCAGACCTTTTGTCGAATACTGAACAAGTTTAAACTTTTTTTTAATTTATAGGTTCAACCAATAGCACTTGTTAATTTAAATGAGACTGATGATCTTGTCGAAGGAGAGTACAGTTTTTCTGCTGGTTCGGAAATTGAGTTTTCCTTAGTGATTGCATGACTAGTTCTACGAATACAATAGCAGAAACTCCACCTATTAATCAAAAAGGTCACGTAAATCGAGTACTCCTTCGCCACTTGAAGAAGAACCTAAAAGAAGAAAGAACTTCTTTTTCCCGTGGTTAGTCGTTTTCTTTTTGTAACTCAGTGCTTTAATATAGGTACATTGTATTGTGTAAAACAAATGTTAAATTTCCCAATTGCATGAATAATTATATTTTAGGGTTTGGAAACTTTTTACAATCTTCAGTCGATGGGCGATTTGTGTTATCTTTTCAAAAAAATTTAAGCTATCGGAACAACTTACCCAGAAAAAAATTATGCAAGGAAATTGTTAATCGATTTATCCATTTGGAGCATATAGACAAGTAAGAATTATTAATTTTTAATACCATTTGAGAAAAAAATAAAATTGGTTTTAAGTTATTTTTGAGAAAATTTTGTTATGAATTAAGTCATTATTTCGAACGTGCACTAAAAGACAACATTTTAAATCAAATTTGAACTTGATGGGTAACATAATTTAGTTCTCTATACTTCATAATTTCAGATGAATAGACTTCTTTTTGTATATTTTCAGTATTTCTAAGGCCACATGGATGTTTGAGGAAGCGACAGATGAAATCATAAGATTGTTCCCTAACGAAAGGAAAGAAATTTATTACATTCCCTACAAAAAAAACCACAAATAGTCCAAAAAGCGCCTAAAGGACGATTATGGTCAAGATATCATAATGTTCGTAATGCCTTGAGAGTCACTGAGATACCCAAGTCCTTAACCCCTAGCTGTTCAACATCAGGAAATGATTTCATAGATCAAAGTGGTACGTATACAATCTGTTGATCGTGGATTGTAGAAATTGAAATTCGTTATTATAGTTTACTTGAATATTGATTCTACTTAGTTTTAGACCAAGAACTAAATTACCAACTGCTGAAGACGATTGTCGAACCAAAAACTAGAGTTTTGGAATTATGGGAGTCTACATATAATTACAGAAAGGATATTTTCAAAAATTATTCTATAGAAGAAATATTCGACGAAGTACCCGTACTTAAGACAAACATTGGATCCGAACTTGTAAGATATTTATTCTATTTGATACAGCAAATCAAAGCAAGAGTTATATTTTTAGATTAATACCGATTTCAATGAAAAACACCCGGACACAATTGATAACATTTATTTGAAGTGGCCAAAATTATCAAGTGCAATTTTGAAAGAAGCAGATCAGCGAAAAGTAAAAGTCATTGAGAATGCAACTGATATAGGTGAGGATTTACAAAATCCTAAAATTTTAAATTGGTTTTATCAGATTTTATTAGTGTGAACTTAATGTCATAACACAGATACTAAGATAACATACCTCTCTCTATTTTGTGTACAGTTTGCTCTTTTCGAGCCCTTCTAGGTGGAGGTGAATGAAATAACAACTCAATATGTTGTCAACGCCGACGTTTCGCCCCCTATGCGTAGGGCTTTATCAAGGCTAAAAAATTTTTTATTTAATATAAGACATGAATGTTATACATAAACTAATACAAATTAGAAATTAAAATTAGAAAACGGTATACATTAATTATTGTAATAAGGAATTTTTTTTATAATACAATTAAACAAAATATATTTTTTTATATATATATATAGTAACAAGGACTAATCACCAACAAGATTAAAAAAAAGAATTCCTTAGTTATATAAGTTTCAATTAAAATTCTTTTTTTATTATAAAAGAATAATCGCGATAAAAGATAAAAAGATAACCGGTATTGGACTCACCTCATAACAATAAAAGTTGATAGTCTCAATTACCATCAATTGATGGAACGTCACACACGGATTAAAAAACAGTCATACATATATATATATAAGTTGTGGCTAAAAACGATATTTAATTAAAAGACAAACAAACAAACCCAACTTGATACAAACGACAAATAACGAATGAATAAAATTCAAATCAGTACTTTTCAAAAATACAGATAAAGACCGCTTTTATATTCGTTTGCGTACATACGTAAAACGAAATCAAAAACATTTGTTAAAAATATATGTGTAATCTATTTATTTTTTTTATCTATGTAAATATGTAATTAGTAGATTAGTAATTAGGATAGTTTATTAGACTAGGTAATTAGACTAGGTGTTGATTAGTTCGTTAGTTTTTAGGTTAGTTAGTTAATTTATTAGTTAGTCAGTTAGGATATTTTTCATGTTAAGATTAATTAGGTACGTTTTAATAGTTAGTTAGTTAGTTGGTATTAAGTGAAGGGTTTAATTTTACTAATAATATTACTATAAATCGTACTTAAATTATTCGTGTCTGTATTAAAATTTACATTTTGGGGTGCATTCTAATCGATATCATTTCTGAGACCAGTCTTTTCTTAAAAATATGTTTCCACATCTAATATTACCGGTTCTTTGAAGTTGAACGTATGCCCTGTATTTTTATGATGAGAGGAGAGTCCTGTATCTTCTGTAAGTTTTTTGCAATTATATTGGTGTTGTTTTATTCGTGCACCTAATTTTTTGTTTTGTTTGACCAATGTAGCAACTTGAACAATTGTTGCAACAAATTTTGTACACAACATTAGATTTATTTAGAAGTTCAGTCTTGTCTTTTAAACGTGAGTAAATGTTGTTGTAGATTGTGTTTTTGTTATATAAGACTATTTTGGTATTGTCACTTTTAAGATGTTTATGATTTTTGGCTAAGAACAGGTATATTGATGATTTTTTATAAGAACATGTTTCAATTAAATTATGGGTATTATTCAGATTAATGTGAGATTGAGTGTCATTACTATGTCTATTAATTAGCTTATTTATAACTTTGTTAGGGTAATTATTATTTTTAATATGGATTTTAAAATTTGTTTATTTTTTCATGAAAAGTGATATCACTCAATTTCAACATTTTTTAAAATTCAAAATTCAAAAAATTCAAAAACAAAAATTCAAAAAAAAAAAAAAAAGAATTCGAAAAAAAGCTACCCTTTTTTTTGATGTCTTACTTATAAGGACTAACGATGGTATTAAAACTGATTGGTATAAAAAACCTATGGCATCAGGGCGAACTATCAACTATTTTTCAAAACATCCATTACATCAAAAAACTAACATTATTACGGCCATGCTTATAAAAAATGTTGAAATTGAGTGATATCACTTTTCATGAAAAAAATAAACAAATTTTAAAATCCATATTAAAAATAATAATTACCCTAACAAAGTTATAAATAAGCTAATTAATAGACATAGTAATGACACTCAATCTCACATTAATCTGAATAATACCCATAATTTAATTGAAACATGTTCTTATAAAAAATCATCAATATACCTGTTCTTAGCCAAAAAATCATAAACATCTTAAAAGTGACAATACCAAAATAGTCTTATATAACAAAAACACAATCTACAACAACATTTACTCACGTTTAAAAGACAAGACTGAACTTCTAAATAAATCTAATGTTGTGTACAAAATTTGTTGCAACAATTGTTCAAGTTGCTACATTGGTCAAACAAAACAAAAATTAGGTGCACGAATAAAACAACACCAATATAATTGCAAAAAACTTACAGAAGATACAGGACTCTCCTCTCATCATAAAAATACAGGGCATACGTTCAACTTCAAAGAACCGGTAATATTAGATGTGGAACATATTTTTAAGAAAAGACTGGTCTCAGAAATGATATCGATTAGAATGCACCCCAAAATGTAAATTTTAATACAGACACGAATAATTTAAGTACGATTTATAGTAATATTATCAGTAAAATTAAACCCTTCACTTAATACCAACTAACTAACTAACTATTAAAACGTACCTAATTAATCTTAACATGAAAATATCCTAACTGACTAACTAATAAATTAACTAACTAACCTAAAAACTAACGAACTAATCAACACCTAGTCTAATTACCTAGTCTAATAAACTATCCTAATTACTAATCTACTAATTACATATTTACATAGATAAAAAATAAATAGATTACACATATATTTTTAACAAATGTTTTGATTTCGTTTTACGTATGTACGCAAACGAATATAAAAGCGGTCTTTATCTGTATTTTTGAAAAGTACTGATTTGAATTTTATTCATTCGTTATTTGTCGTTTGTATCAAGTTGGGTTTGTTTGTTTGTCTTTTAATTAAATATCGTTTTTAGCCACAACTTATATATATATGTATGACTGTTTTTTAATCCGTGTGTGACGTTCCATCAATTGATGGTAATTGAGACTATCAACTTTTATTGTTATGAGGTGAGTCCAATACCGGTTATCTTTTTATCTTTTTATCGCGATTATTCTTAATAATTTTCAAAATTTATATTTTATAATAAAAAAGAATTTTAATTGAAACTTATATAACTAAGGAATTCTTTTTTTTTTTTTAATCTTGTTGGTGATTAGTCACTTGTTACTATATATATATATATATAAAAAATATATATTTTGTTTAATTGTATTATAAAAAAATTCCTTATTACAATAATTAATGTATACCGTTTTCTAATTTTAATTTCTAATTTGTATTAGTTTATGTATAACATTCATGTCTTATATTAAATAAAAATTTTTTAGCCTTGATAAAGCCCTACGCATAGGGGGCGAAACGTCGGCGTTGACAACATATTGAGTTGTTATTTCATTCACCTCCACCTAGAAGGGCTCGAAAAGAGCAAACTGTACACAAAATTTATAATCTTGGAGGAATACTCACCTGATACCCTCTTCTATATATGTAATACCTACATTTTTGATATTTTTAAGTAACTGCAGCATTTTAATATCTACAAAAATAATATTGTAGAAATTCAGTAATTAGCATGCGCATAATATGTCACTTCTTACTATTTTGAATTATTATATGCAAACTGTTTTAGATTCGTCTGTTGTGGCACTTTTAACACTTCCATTTCTAATACCACCTGTCACATTGAAAAGGAGCAAAGATTTCAATTGGCGACCAAGTCGGACAGAAATTCAAGAAAGCTTTTTTTTCATGTCAACGTAAGTTTCTATAGTATAACAACACATCAAATTCTAGCGTAGTTAAAATAATATGGTAGTTTTATTGATTACTCTAATTTTAAGAGAAACTCGATTATATATCTATTGATATACCGTGTGTCTCTAGCAAGACGCAACATAGGACTTTTACTATGGAAAAAATTGAATTGATCTACTAGTGCTGTGGAACTTTTTTGGGTTACGTATAAGCTATTCGTTTCTGTATTTTGTTGAAGTTAGAAAGAGATGTAAGTTAATCTTGACGTTTACAACAAAATAAATGTTCAGGTACCGTTTTAGAATTTTACAAACATTGTTTAACCCTATTTTGTATTTTATAATGGTTATATGAAAGTGAACATAACGAATGCTTTTGCATAAGTAAATTCATTTTCTTTACAAACGTCAACAAATAATTTACATTTGAATGAAGATTCGACGTTCTAAACTTGGTATCTCTTTCTAACTCTAAAAGGTGCCATAACGTACAGCGCATTATAACGTATATGTCATCCGAAAATTGCATGGCACTAGTAGATCAATTCAAATTTTTCTATAGTAAAAGTCCTATGTTGCGTCTTGCCAGAGACACAGGGTATATTCTTCTATTTGTTAATGATATTACTTCTATAAATCAATATTTTTAGAAAATTGAAGACCTGAATGAAATTTTGTTAAGAAGAAAACGAAAGTTGGCATGGGCTAATTCTACTCTTCAACCATTTGGTCTTATGATTGGGCCTCTAAATATGATAGAAGAATACAGAGTCTATCTGGGCGACGTAAGTTATAAATTCGATTCTGTTCTTAGAGCGGTTGAAATATTATACAAGAGTTTTCACGCTTTAAATATTAAATATCCAATAGAATGCCAACACTTGTGGTATTTTTGGAATCCATGATTTTCGACGCGAAGTGTAGGAATAGTTCTGCAGCGACTCTTATTGCAGATTTAAGACCTTACTTACTTCAAGATTAAGTTCAAAATCATACAATTACCTCATATTAACATTAACTTTTGTATACTTACAAAATGCCAACCTGCTTTTACTGTTTTAAACAATTTGAAAACATTAGACACTATTTAACCCATCTTAAACTAATTCATAATTGCACTGAAAACCAAAAATACCAGTGCGTTGAAAACAATTGTTGTAGAAATTTTTCTTGTTTGAATTCATACAGAAAGCATTTAAAAACTCATCCTGTTTGTGATGCTGAAGCTATTGAAAATAATCTTAAAAAAATGTTGAAATTAACGATGATACATATTATGACAAACACAGTAATACTAGTGAGCCCATTTCAAAAACTGATAGATTGTGTTTAGATTTATCTCAATTTCAAAGTTTACTTAATGCGTCAAAAACATCTTATTTTTGTAAACTTTATGGAAATTCGTGTTTTAATAGAAAAGACACTCAAAACATCATAGAAAATACGAAACATCTAATTCAGGAACCACTAACGCTTATTAAAGATTCAGTGTTAACGTTAATTAGAGAATATAAAGTAGAATCTGCTCATTCAACAAAAATTAATGCTATGTTTAATTCATTACTTAATGTTTTTGATGATATCGATTCAGACCACTTGCGATTGAAATATTTAGAAAAATCTAAAATTTACATTAGTCCCGTAGAAATTCTTATTGCAGAAAATGTAAATCATAATAAGTCGTCAAAGGAAACAATTAAACATTTCGCTCATTTAATCCCTCCCAGTGAAGTTTTACGTTATTTTTTTCAACTTCCAAATGTCTTAAAAAAAACTTTAACATACATGAATGGCTTAAGTATGGGACGTTTACGAGGTGATACAATAACCCATTTTATACAAACAGATTTTTTGGAAAAATAAGATTGAAAAATTCTTATTACTTGATAATGAGTTTGTTTTTCCTATAGTATTTTATTTTGATGAATATGAAATAGGGAATCCTCTTGGCTCGCATGCTAAATTGCATAAGCTAGGTGCTATTTATTACCTTGTACCCACAATTCCGCCAATGTTTCAAGCAACTTTATGTAATATATTCTTATCCTTGTTATTTCATAGCAACGACTTAAAACATTACGGACCCAAAGCGGTACTTCGTGAACTAATTATTGAAATCAAAAAATTAGAAACTGATGGGATTGAGATAAATGTTATGGAAAAGAAATATAAGTTATTTTTCTGCATGCCATTTATTTTGGGGGACAATTTAGGGATTCATACTATGTTGGGTTTTACTGAAAGTTTTTCGGCCAATCATTACTGCAGATTTTGCAAGTGTTCCAAATCAGAAATGCAACTGTTAACAAAAGAAAACGTGTCTTGTTTAAGAACACAAGAAAACTATAATAACGATTTAAAATTAAATAATGTCACTTTAACAGGAATCAAATCCCCCTCTGTGTGGAGTGGTATAGATTCATTTTCTGTTACGGAGAATTATATAGTAGACGTAATGCATGACATATTTGAGGTATAGCCATTTTGATATTGTACACATTTTAAATCAATTTATTTTGATCGATAATTATTTTGACGTTGAAACTTTAAATTCCGAAATTCGCTCTGTTGAATTTGGGGATACAGTTTCAAACAAACCTCCACTTTTCAATAATGATCACATCAAAAGCAACATATCAAAATGAGTGCATCTGAATCCAAAACATTTATTCTCTATACTGGGCTACTGCTTGGACATTATATTCCTGTTTCTAATAAATACTGGTCATTGTATATCATCCTAAGGAAAATGTTGTCTATCATTATATCCAAACAGATTTCAAAATCTGACTGTGAATTGTTAGAGATATATATTTCTCAACATCATAAACTATATCGGGACCTTTTTAAGGAGAACTTAAAACCTAAACATCATTTTATTACTCATTACCCCAGAATTTTGAAAACAATTGGACCTATAAACTCATTATCGTCTTTTAGATTTGAATCAAAACATAGACAAAAGTAAATTATCCGCAAATGTAGTCGCTTCTAGAGCCCATATAACACATGGAAATCCAGTGAACTTCCATCGAACGTCCGTTCTTGGACTAACCATAGTCCTTCGGACGTGCGTATAAGGTCCGACTATCCTCTAACGGACGTTAGATGGACCTCCGTTTGACTCCAACTCGGAAGTTCCATTAACGTCCAAAACGGACATTTTAAGGTCCAAAAACGTATCAAAATATAACCTTGAAAGGACGTTGTTTAAAAAAGTACATACATAAAAAGTACAAAATAACGTTTATTCCAATGAATTCTTATGTAACACTTAAAAAATATACATACGTACTTATTAATACATAAAAAACTTATTCTTTTTCTAGATTAAGTAGTTTAATTTGAAACTTCACTGCGATCTGAAAAAAAGTTATTAGAATTGAAGTGTTGTGAAAATAGATTCAAATTGTGACTCAACAGTGCTGAAGGCATTATTTTGAATAATAAAAAGATATTTGTTCATTTGAATTGAATTTGTCTTTAAACCGCGTTTGTTGGGATTTTGGCGTTTGGTGAATGGAGCATTAAAACCTGAGAAAAACATCGGGTGTGTAAACAACCCAGCGCCGCGAGATAAAACTAATTACCAGAAATTGGTAATACATAGTAAGAAAACTCTGATTAAATAAGTTTTCGTAAAGTAAATACTCGATTATGTAGATTTTGTATATCAAATGTAAGAATTTTATTTTGAAAAAACTATTTAAATTGTTGTAAAAAATTTAAACTACAAAATCACAACCAATAATAAAATTGCAATCACTTTTGGCAACCATTGGAAATAATTTATAGGGTCTAAATTTGATTCAAATATTTAGTACTTACTTTGCCTTGCAGTTTCTGCATTCCTCGTTCCGGTGATCTTTTAAATATTTCCTTATGGCCTGCTTCCGAACTCTTTTAAATTACTATTTTGAGTAGACTTATTTATTTTCATTGCATCTATAAAAGAAAATTCGGTTTACATATTTACACTACAGCAAACAAATGACTTACCAAATAGAAGTTGACTAAACTTTAGTTGGCAAAATTTGTGTTTTTTCCCATTCCTTTTCCTTCGTAACTATATTGCGAAGCCACTTTATAGTGAAAAATTTTGGAATGGCTCTTGCAATAAACTCATATGGCAGAGTCCCCACAATAGCTGATAATTCTTTAGCCTTCAACGAAGAATATTATTAGTGTTTAAAGTACATATAATCTAAGAAATATTTCACTTACAGAATTAACAAAGTTTTGCTGTTCATTTAAAACGATTCAAGTCCTGCTACATCATCAAGCACATTACAGGCAACGGTAAATTAAATTTAAAAATAGAAAATTCGTCAATGTTGTCTTCCTTTGGAATGGTTTTAGTACGCGAATTTCATCCAAAATCTGTAATTGTGACGCGTGTATCAAATTTTGTTTCCGTAATATTTGTTGAAGAACACCTGAAAATTTTTACTTTAGAGTAAACTACCTTAAAATGGAATAAATTGTACTTCAACTTCAATTGTAGTTCAATTAAAATTTTGACCAAGTACTTTTATTTTATTAATTTGAGTGGCTTCGTATTCGTCAAGATTTTAAATTGAACTGTGAACTAGAGTTTATTTAATTTATAAACCAATACATAATTATACGTATCCATATTTTAATTGATAATACCAGATAATACCTTAATGGAACTCACCTGTGGTTTTATTGTAGATAGGACAACATGTACAAGTGACGACTGATTTTGATGAAGCCCCCTGTGTTATAGAACTGCGTTCCAAAATAGGTGTAAGTTTAGGAGTCCACTGTCGTGCGATTAAGCATCGGCGGTGTAGGTATCGCCAAAATCTCTGGATCCTCGTTATCTGAATCTGGTGTTTCATTTCTAGATTTATTTGCCTTGTGCCTTACTATTTACAACACAGTCTTCATCATCAGAGGAATCGTACATTGTATTTCGTATCCTTTTTCTTTTGCCTACAAATTCTGCTTCAGACAAGGATATCTCTGAACCAGATGTTGATGCATGGTTTTGTACTAATTTATTAATATAACGCCTTGCTTTTATGTACTCATCTAAAATAAATAAGTAAACCTATTAAATGTATAATTTTATGTAAACATTTTACTTACCAAACGTGCCATTTTAAATAGTTTAACGTCCCAGAGGCTCCATTCAGAATCTGACGGGTGTTGATTGCGAATGAATCTTTGAACTTGGTCTTTGTAGTACTGCTCTTCTGATGGCCAATAACACAAATTACCTTCGATCCAACATGTTGGAACTGCTTCATACGAATTTTCTTGTAAAAATTTTACAACTGTCCAGGTGGGTTTGCATGTTGCTGAAGTGAAAAAATTATTAAAACATGAATTACAATCTTTAAAATATCCACCTACACGATTACAGAAGAAAAAAAGCTACGGAGCTTAAAGTCTTCGGATTATATACAAAAATAACTTATCTTCTACTTTCTTGAGTACTATTAATATTTTTATAAGTTCGAGTTAAGGTTTAATATTGGAAAGACAACATATTCTCCTTTGGGTTGTAGATCAAACTTCATCATTTTTTTACAAATGTCCTCAACATTATAAACTTCCATCTTTTCTGACATTGGAGTGAACTTTAAATATGTTTAACTCTGATGATTTACATGGAACATCATAAAAATTATCTGTTTTTGAAACTTACATCCAAGAACCATTGTTTCGTTTTTGTATTCCACTATATTTTGAATAATAAATATTGACCCATTCTTTAATTGACAGCAATTATTTGGTGCATCTGTTTTTAGTTTAAAATTTTGAAGTGAATTTCCTTAAATTGAGAATGAAATCATTACCAATGATTGGACCATTATTGTGCTCATATTTTTTAAAACATATTTACAATTATTCGAAATTTTATTTGTAAAACGCATAAATCATCTTCTTCATATTTACGTTTGATGATTTGTTGTAAAGGTTGATCCCCTTTCGAATTTTTCTTTTTTAAAGATTTCATATAATTTTCGAAAGGAAAGCACTAAAAGTATCAAAGAGGACCAAACCGCCTCACATCATCACAAATATGTAGTAAATTGTGAATATTATGTGTTGCATAACACCGTCCATAAATTTTTATGAAAGATTCAACAAAGTACTTTAAAAAGTTCTTCTGACTAGTCTATAAGCTCCAAGGAAAAGTTATTTTCTAATAAAATAGTTGTAGCTACGTGTAAGCATAAAAATTTACATACTTTTCTCTTAAGACAGATTTTAATACTAATGGGCCTGTGTATAGCAAAATTGCCTGCATTCAACAGCCTTCCACCTTGCAGCAATATTTATCACACGGGGTTTTCTTGAAAAATCACATGTTATGTATTTTCTTTGGTTTATTAGATTTAAAGAAAGTTGTTGCCGTTCTCGTAAAGCTATTTTGTGAGGTATTTCTTCACACCATAGAGTTATTAATTTACGTACTACACCTAAACATATGAGGTGCATGTAATCCAAAGGAAAATCATTTACCATGTCCAAATTGGGAATAGTTTGTAAAAGAGATGTGCCAAGATGGTACTTTTTATCAATTTTGCAATAAAATCTGCATGACTTCTAGTTACACATTCAATATCCGGAAAACAAATTCTGTTGCTTACATGCTCTCCTTTTGTGTAGCACTTAGAACATGAATTGTAACCGGTATGACCTTTACCATTTTAATATAAGCTTTCGCTGGAGCATCGTAAACAAATCCCTTGATTTTAAACTTATACAACTTATTATTAAATTCAAAACCATTTTGAGTATAATTTATTGCTTCTTGAACAAAATCAAATAAGTAATTATTTACATCAATGGGTTTTTGTTTCCACTATAAATTCCAACTACATCAACCACTGTTCTGTTTTGTACAAGGCTACACAAAATCGGGTATAACTCACTATCTGAACTTTTAGAAATAGGAAGCCCATCTATATTTACTAAAATTTCAATAGCAGTTTCCGGTGTCAAGCAAATGCATTTTAAAAGATTTAAAATGATAGATTTTAAGCCAAAATGATAATAGTGGCCTGGAGAAACCTCTTTTGTTTCAATTTTGCGACGTGTGTTCAACAACACTCGCATCAGAAGGTAATTCATTTGGATTAAAGTTTTTGATTTTAATAATTTTAACAAGCACGTAATTGCATTTTGTGGAATGTTAAAATTCTATTGACCAATCACATAAATTATCTTTAAATATCTTAGTTGTGGACTCTTTAGGGTCATTATTAGCTAAGTTGCAAATGTTCTGCTCAGAAAGTTCATGAACGTAATAATCCTCTGAAGAACTAGATTGAGAATTAGCAACGAACTCAATATTTTGGTCCAAAACCTCTCCGTTAAAAGATACTGATGGATTTGGAATATTTTCATTTTGATGTTCATTTAAATACTTATTACTACATTGATTGTTTTCATTAAAACACATAACATTTTCACTACCACCATCTAAACTATTTTCACCATCACAGTTTGTCCCATTTCTTTTTAAAGGTGAACTGTTCGAATCTGAGTTAATTACCCTCCGTATATATTTTTTTTTTTTTGGCATTTTCAGCACAGGTACAAGGGTGCAACTGGAAGCTGTAATGAGAAAAATTGAAATTACTGTAATTACGGAAAGACCAAAATTAAAGATTGATTTACAAAGGGACCGGCTTGTAATTGTGAACAGTATTGAATTGAAATGTATTAGGCACTAACGAAATTTGGCTACTATGCAGCGCTTCAAAACGCTTCGTGTATGATAACATCCCATTTAAATCGAAAACTAGAGTAAGGTTATGTACGATTTATTCTTTGTTTAATTGTTTACCGATTGTATACTTTTATACGCCTGAACATAAAAGTAGTATAAAAAATAAAAATAACAAAAACTTACCCGGCGATTTGTTTGGATAACGCACTAATACACACAATTTAAAACGAAATTAAACACACACTGCACGTTTTGTGCTACACGTAATTAAGATCACACCAACTGGCGGGAGCGGGATGTAAACGTTCCTCCGGCGTTGGCGCCAAATACCACGAGTACAATCGTGCAAGTACGTGATTCGAAATCAGTTTCATTGCGCAAACCTTTTTAAATCTAACGTAAAATTTCGTCGCATTTAATAAATTAATATTTACTAATTAAAATTATTATTTGACGAAAAAGCTTAGACTTTCTAAACAGAAATCAACATTGGTATTTAAAAACTAATCGATACATTATAAAAATAAACGTTTTGCGCAGAACTGCACATTCTTCGTACAAATTTTTTTTTTACGTTGAACAACTCTAATTTGTCGGAAAAAATGACAAAAAGGGGTGTCAAAATTTTCGATTTGGAATTCATTAATATTATATTTATAATAAGATGTGGAGTAAAAAAATTACACAATCACCTCTGTTTTTAAGTTGTGTAAGGACATACAATGGACGTTCTTATAGGGACCTACATTGTTCTGACAATTATGGACGTCTAATGGACGTCCGTGCAAGATTCTGAACCGACCGGACTCTAAATGTCCTCACAAACGGACGTCCTGTGGACGTTTGGTGTTATATGGGAGTAAATATTACTAAAACTTTGGCTATTAAACATCAATTGCAAATGTGTGAAAGATTTTTATCGAAAGAAGGCTTTAACTATCGAGTAGAACAGTCTAAAAGTTCAACTTATGCAAGTAGTACTATTCTAGAAAGAATTTCCATATTTTACAGATTTAGTTTGGATTTCAATAGCTAAAAGATTTTCGACTGCCAATATTGTAAACAAAGTTGTTATTCATCATACTACATATAAAGTTAGATCATATCATTAATATTAGTGTTGATAGATCCTAAACCACAGTTTTCAAAAATTCAAAAGATTTTTGGTTAATAATGCTAACGAGGTGTGCTTTATTTGCTTTAAAGTGGAGATACTTTTATTTAATGAACATTTTGTTAGTTTTGAAGTCAGTGAAACGTGCAATGAAAACTTATGTGTTGCATTCTGATTTGTTCTTTCATAAACCTTTAAAATTATTCAATCATAGTAACGGAAAAAAATACATAACCGTATTCTAAAATGCCTAAGTCTCATGTCTAAGTATACCAAATATTTTCTTTTACAAAAGTAGATTTATATAGTACCTATAGTAAGAGCAGATTGGTTTTATTGTTTAGTATTTTATGTACACCTAGTATATTACGTATTTCATTATTTTGTTTAATATTTTATACTTACCTATACATTATTATATTATTATTCGGATTGAATTTTTTTTATTTTAAATAAAATTTAAAATTACGGTCATGTATCTTTTATTTATTTTCCACCACCGGTCATGATTAAATTACGTACGGATTTAATCGCATATGTTGAAGTTTTGTGTTGAAGATTAATGGTATTACTTATCTTATGTCTCATTATTGCTAGAGGTTTTGTATTCTAGCTACAATACATTCAAATTTTATAAATCACCACAATCTTTAGCTGCTGCGCTGAAAGTCGCAATGTAATATTTGATGAGTTATCGTTTATGTGCGTATACGACGAATATTTGAATCAACTTTTCCAAAATATACAATTTAAGTAAACTGAGTATTTCAGTTGATACGAACCCGGATTCTAAATGTATATTGCAGGGTAGTGAATTTTGTAGGATATCCATTGTAGTATATACGACGGGATATTTAAATCTATTGGCCCTAGGCTATTTAAGCTATATAGAACAAACTAATTAATTCTATATTACCAAACATTTGATTCAATTTTACTTTATATTTGGTATTATAAAACGGTTTATATATTATTAAAACACTGGTAATTTAGAGCTAATGCGCGTTTATATAAAGTGTATCAAACGAGTTGTTCAAACTAATAGTCTAAAAACTCTGGTGGTATCGTAAAAAGTGTTAGTTATTACAAATCTAAGATGTTCATATTAAATAACCTCCTTCTGATATAATTTAAAAACGTTTTGTTGTCCCACGGAGTATCTGAATTTCATATAAAGAATATCTGAAATTCAGATATTGTGTAAGAAATTTTTCTCAGTGAAGCATTAGACCGAGATCTTTGGATTAGCAAAAAGGTTTCGAGTACATTATTCTGGAATAAATGGATCATTTTCCGCATTTTGGATTAGAAGAAAGAAAACTGTAAGTACACTCATGAAATTTAAAACTTGGACAACACAATTTCTGTAAACAAAAGTTTGCACATTGTGAAGCGGGCTTAAGGGTATCATTTACAATTCTAACAGCAGGTAGTCTCAGCAGGGGTTATCTTATAGAAGGACTGTAGAATGAATCATTACACTAAGCACGTTTTTTAGAAAATAGGTAATTTACGTTGCTTACTTAATTTTTTTCTTTAAAGAATATATTTGAAGGTATCGCTAATTAAACACCATAGCTCGATTAATTATCGAATCAAAATTTTGTTTAGGAAATGTTTACAAAATAAAATTAGAAATAATTTTGATTTAAAAACGTCTACAAGCAATAACTTTTAAATTAAATCAAAAACTAAACATGGTTATTTGGGTTGACTGATTATTACTTATTTTTAAATAAATCTAACCTACTAATTATTGTAAGTTATTAAAAAAAAATTAAACTCTATTCATAATATTTAGCCCTTACAAAATGTATATTTTATGACGTTTCATTTTTTTCTGTAGTTAATATAAAAAGTGAAAATAAAAACTAAGGCAATTCTTATTGTCAACGTATATATTTAGTTTTTTGACAAGAATTTATTACATAATTATAATTAAGATACCAAGTTATAGTTTAAAATTAAATGAAAACTTTTTAAATAAAGGTATTACTATATAAATAAATATAAGAAATCAATAATGGGTGTGACCTCCATTATTATTGATACATTCTTGGAGGCGTCTGCTCATTGACGCTATCAAGGTATAATTAATATTAATCGTTTCCCATGCGGTATCAATGGCTGCAATTAGTGCATTACGGTTTACTGGTATAAAATTTGGCCCTTGTTGTCTTGGGATAACAGCAAGTATTCGAGCCCAAACATTTTCGATAATGTTAAAATCTGGGCTTTTTGCTGGCCAGGGTAACAGCTCCAAGTTATTTGCTTGTATCCAGTTGCGCACAACCTGCGAAGTATAGGGTCATCATATCCCGATAGTTAATTATCGAATGTTCCAAGAAAATATGTGTAAATAGTAAATGGAATCTACTAACGTAACGTTAAGTCGTTAATTATAGTTACATAACTCTCCTTTCATAAGATATAGTTCATATTAATATGCTTATTGTAAAGATTCGTACACACCTGAACAACAAACCGAGGAACAAACAGAACAACGAAATTAATCAGTGTTTAAGAATGTAAGAAAAAAATGATTTCCCTATTAGCATCACTTTAGCGGGAAATTTAAAAAAAAAAAAAGCGAAGTAAATTATAATTTTTACTCTTCTTTTGGTTGGCACTATCTTCTTGTTTTCCGCAATTTTTCTCTTCTCAATAATAAATATATATGAACTGAAAACTACTGAAAAAAATTGGGAACAGCACAAACGTTCCGTTTGTTGTTCGGTTGTGGAAATCATAAAAGATCGTTTGTCGTTCTGTTTGACTTTCGGTTCGTTGTTATGTTTGTTGCTCGGTTTGTTGTTCAGGTGTGTACTGAAGCTTTACAACTTAAGCAACAATTTTTTGGCGAATAAAGATTAGTTTGTGATGTAATATTAGAAACACAAATTTATATCATATCAAATTTATGACAACAAAAACCAAGAACGTGTATGTTATTGCTAAGAAATTATTAAGGAAAAAGCGCAATTGCAGTGTAAATATTTATAATTAGATATTTTCGAAAGTTTATAAGTCCTCTATTGTAATCTTAATACTTAAAATGAAAATCCTGTCCATTAGCATTATAAGGAAATGGCTTTTACTTTATGAATAAGTTTCAATAACAATAGAATATCCTTGCTTGTTTAATTTACTTCCTTTGAGTCATATTGCTCTAGGGTTGTTACATCGGTCATTAGAAGTATGTAATAAATAAACAATTACCTATTGTTTGAGAAGGTAGTGTGAACCAATAAATAAAGTAAGAAATGTAAATTCCATTTAAGTTTAAAATTTCAAGTGTTGTGAAAATGCCACCCTCATCTCGGTGCTGATTTGAAAGCGCGGATTGTTTCGGAATTAGGGCTGGCCGTAGCGTGCGTGAAATTTCACTTATGTTAGATATACCAAAAAGCACCGTAGGGCATTACCGAGTAAAATGGAATCTTAAACACACTTTGGAAAGAGCCATCGGAAGTGGTAGACCTAAAGTATCTACACGTGCTCAAGATCTCGAGTTGTTTCATTACGTAACAGAACAACCATTTGCTACATTCTCCAGGGCTATAGCAGATAAACATTTTCCCGGATGCCGTATAACTGCACAAAAAAGATTAAAGGAGATGGGAATAAAGAAGTATAATGCTGCTGCGAAAGAAGTTCTCAGTGACGAAAATATGAGACGTCGTCTGGAATTTGCAAGGCGATATGTGAACGAACCTTTGGAATTTTGGAATCGAGTGATTTTTAGCGACGAAAAAACGTTTAATAGCCGCAACGATGGACCACTAAAAGTTTTTAGAATGGAAGGAACTCGTTACGAAAATAATCACATATGTCCTAAAAAACGAAGTGGTTATTTTTCTGTGAATGTGTGGGGTTGTTAAAGGACAACACCCGTATTCATACTTCGCAGGTTGTGCGCAATTGGATACGAAAAATAACTTGGAGCTGTTACCCTGGCCAGCAAAAAGCCCAGATTTTAACATTATCGAAAATGTTTGGGCTCGAATACTTGCTTATCCGAAGACAACAAGCGCCAAATTTTATACCAGTAAACCGTAATGCACTAATTGCAGCCATTGATACCGCATGGGAAACGATTAATATTAATTATATTGATACCTTGATAGCGTCAATGAGCAGACGCCTCCAAGAATGTATCAATAATGGAGGTCACACCCATTATTGATTTCTTATATTTATTTATATAGTAATACCTTTATTTAAAAAAAAACGTTTTCATTTAATTTTAAACTATAACTTGGTATCTTAATTATAATTATGTAATAAATTCTTGTCAAAAAACTAAATATATACGTTGACAATAAGAATTGCCTTAGTTTTTATTTTCACTTTTTATATTAACTACAGAAAAAAATAAATCGTCATAAAATATATATTTTGTAAGGACTAAATATTATGAATAGAGAGTTTAATGATTTTTTTTAATAACTTACAATAATTAGTAGGTTAGATTTATTTAAAAATAAGTAATAATCAGTCAACCCAAATAACCATGTTTAGTTTTTTGATTTAATTTAAAAGTTATTGCTTGTAGACGTTTTTTAAATCAAAATTATTTCTAATTTTATTTTGTAAACATTTCCTAAACAAAATTTTGATTCGATAATTAATCAAATATATTCTTTAAAGAAAAAAATTAAGTAAGCAACGTAAATTACCTATTTTCTAAAACGTGCTTAGTGTAATGATTCATTCTACAGTCCTTCTATAAGATAACCCCTGCTGAGACTACCTGCTGTTAGAATTGTAAATGATACCTTTAAGCCCGCTTCACAATGTGCAAACTTTTGTTTACAGAAATTGTGGTGTCCAAGTTTTAAATTTCATGAGTGTACTCTTTTTACTTCCGAAAACCTTCGTGCTTTTGGGGTGTGAGTTCGCATTTGGTGAAATAAAATTAAACAGCGTTTAGGGTATCTTTATTTTTTATATTTTTGTTTTATTTTTAAATTACGTGTTAGCGTTAAAATCATGTTCAATGGTAAAAAAAACATGATCGAACCGAGTCCAGGACACTGTTACGTTCGAGTTGATGTTACAGTGAAAATTACGTATTTGACTAGGCCACAGACTCGTTTCGTTGATTTACACACATAATGTAATAGTTTTAGGAGCGCGGTTAAAATCTGTTTCTTCGCCCGGTACCGGGAAGTGGTTTATCGTTTGCATGTTTGTCTGTTGTTTGTTTTTTTTTTGTATTAAGCGACGAAATACGTCCTAGAATTAGGACACCGTGTTAAACCTTGTACATTTTAATACTTAATAGAAATCGGTGTAATGATTTTTTCTTTTATTGCCTCAAATGTTTGCATTTCTCTCTTTTCTTTAGTGAACATTTGTCTTAACAATTAAAAGATTAGGTGGCGCCTGACAACACTGACTGTGACCTAATTTAAGGACCTATAGTCTTCGATAAGGTAAAGTGAGAGACAAATCCCTTACTCACCCCTCGCCATTTTGCTAGCCGGCACATTCGTTTGTTACGAATTTGATCATCAAGTTTTGTGGTGTAACAGTATTTATTATTCTCTGGTATTGCTGCTTAACGGTTCAAATTTAGAAAATGCGCAACATATCCATATACCCACCTTTACTACTTAATGGAACTATAGGAGCCAGAGGAAATTTAGCGTTGCAATGAATGACTTGGGGTGGGCCGAGATGACCGCGTGAAGCGCAGTTGCGGATTGGCTTGCGTACAAAGTCCGATATCTTGGGAATAAAGGTTCAAGTTTGTGATAAAGACGATCGTTGCGGAAAAACTAATAAGCATCTACAATGACCCGGATAATCTTGTTTTGAAGAACTTGCAGTTTCGTTGTATAAATTTTGGCAGCATAGAACCAGGTAGATCACCGTTTTGTAGATGAGTATAACTTGTTTTTAATGCTTTGAGTCGACTGTTGCGGCATAACGTTGGGTAGAGCCGAGGTAAAGATTTGCCAATAGGGCAGTGGCGGTATTCAGTTTCTAGACCATGTGCGCTTTTTAAAGTAACTTCTTCATCTAGGGTCACGCCGATGTATTTAACATCGTTTTTTGAGGAGACGAATTTGCCGTTGATGTATAGTGAGTGTGCGTGTTGAAGAGAGCCACCCGCGGGGGTAACCACTCAAGCAAAATTGTGACAAGATTTCACAAATATAGGGATTTCACCTAAATATTTGGGATTTCAAGGGATTTCAAAAATATCAAAGGGATTTTAATGATTTCAAACAGATTTCAAGGATATCAAGGAGATTTCAAAGATATTTCAAGGGGATTTTAAGCGATTTTATTTTTTTGTTTTTTCACATAAAATAATTTTATTTACGTTTTATTATAGGACGTCATTCATGATGCTATTAATAATAAAATGACCGAAAATGACATTATGGATAAACGTTTTTACTGATCTTCCGAATTCATGAACAAGTGGGTATATTATTGTCAAATTACTAATTATGAGGTGTAAAAAAATATAAACGTTATATAACTTTTATAATAAAAAAAAAAAAAAAAAAAAAAAAAAAAAAAAAAAAAAAAAAAAAAAAAAAAAAAAAAAAAAAAAAAAAAAAAAAAAAAAAAAAAAAAAAAAAAAAAAAAAAAAAAAAAAAAAAAAAAAAAAAAAAAAAAAAAAAATAATTTTTTTAAATTTTTTTTTTTTTTTTTCTTTTTTTTTATTTTTTTTTAATTTTTTTTTTTAATTTTTTTTTTTTATTTTTTTTTTTTTTTTTTTTTTTTTAATTTAAATTTTTTTTTTTTTATAAATTTAAAATTTTTTTTAAAATTAAAAAAATTTAAATAAAAATATAAAATAAATAAATTTTTTTTTTTTTTTTTTTTTTTTTTTTTTAAATTTTTTTTTAAATTTTTTTTTAATTATTTAATTTTTATTTTTTTTTTTTTTTTTTTTTTTTTTTTTTTTTTTTTTAAATAAAATTTTTAATATATTATATTTTATAAAATATTTTATAATAAAATTAATTTTAATTTTTTTTTTTTTTTTCTTTTTTTTTTTATTTTTTTTTTTTAATTTTTTTTTTTTAATTTTTTTTTTTTTTTTTTTTTTTTAAAATTTTTTTAAAAAAAATTTTTTAAAAAATTTTTTTTTTTTTATTTTTTATTTTTTTTAAAAAATTTTTACAAATATTTTTTTTGTCAATTTTTTTTTAAATTTTTTTTTTTTTTTTTTTTATTTTTTTTCTTTTTTAAAAAAATTTATTTATTTAATAATTTAATTTTTTTTTTTTAAAATTAAAAAAAAAAAAATTAAAAATAAATTTAAATATATTTTTTTTTTTTTTTTTTTTTTTTTAATTTTTTTTTAAATCATAAATTTTTTTTTATAATAAAAAATTTTTAATTTTAAAATAATTTTTAAAATTTAATTTTTATACATTTAAAAAAAATTCAAATTATTTTAATTAATTTTAAATTAATTTTTTTCAATTTATCTATTTTCTAATTTTCTTTTCTTTTTTTTTATTATTTTTTTATAATAATTTTTTTTTAATTTTAATTTAAAATATTAAAAAAAAAAAAAAAAAATCTCCTTTAAACTCCTCTCAAACACCTTTTTAAATTTCTTTCTCCCTCCCTTAACCCCCCCAACCCCCCCCTCTCAAAAATAAAAATAAAACTAAAAAAAAAAACAAAAAAAAAAAAAAAACTACCCCTAAAAAAAAAACCTTCTTTTCCATTTTAAATTTTTTGGAAAAAAAAAAAATTTCCCCCAAAAAAAAAAAAATCTCCACGTTGATTGAAATATTGGTAAAGATAGTCAACCTTACGGGATTATGCGACCCCGAAATTTGTTCTAAACATCAGAGGTCGGTAGTATCGCTTTGTGCTAAGAAAATACGTCAATTGTATTGTAGAATTTACAGAACAGTATTGCCGATAAATGTGAAATAGAAAACTGTAATTTTGCTGATAGTTTATGCTAAGGCACGACATTGTTGCCAATGCATCATGCCGTTGATTGAAATATTGGTGCATTGAGTCAATGTTGACAAACAAACAAAAACATGCGTTCTACAATATACAAGAATTTATTGATTTTTGTCGACGTACTAATTAAATGTGTGTCCTTTGTTATATATTTTTTTCTATTGTCTGTTAATTGTTCAATGTAATAATATTTATTTGTATCTTTCTTACGTAAGGTTATAACAATGGTTATACCATCATGACAAACACATATATGTACAAAGATTGTATACATACACATGTGAATAAAGTTTATTATTATGAAAAAAAACCTGCAGATTTAAAAGTATTAATTTCGTAAAGAAATCGTTGAAAAACGTTCTCCCAAAAAAAACAATTTCTTTAAATACTTTTGAAAATTCCATACTCATATATTTATTACATTAACATCGTTTATCCGTTGAAAATGTTTTAAAATCTATTAGGCTTACGCAAGTAAATTTCTAAATTTTGGTCATTGAAATTAAAATTTTTAACATAGAAACGCTATCCCTTTTTATGTTGGAACGAATGTTGAATTTTCTTATATTACAATCTAACGTACTCAACTGTTTGCATCTAAACAATATTATAACAAGCCTACTCATTTACTAAAGGTGTTGCTAAAAGTATGCAATTGTAGAATTTCTGACTAAGCCGATAAGGAATGTGACTCATAAACGATAATCCGGAAGACTCCTCGTAATACATTTGTTTCAATATCAACTTTAGGTGTACTTATATTTTAAGATATGATAAACGCATTAAAGAAGCATCTATGCAAAGCTTAATGATTATCTGTTTATTTGTTACAATGAAAATATTACAATCAAGATTGGTTTTTAAGTATGTATTTCCTGAGCTTTACTAATAACAATGGTAATAACATTTACAAAATACTATCAAAAGAACACAAAATAATCGAAAGTAATAATACCCCACCACTTTTAGTTTAACAACAAAACCGAAAATTAATTAGTCTTCCTGTTGTGCTCAGTTTAAGAGGTTTTCGGTTCGAGTTTGATTTTGATTTTTAAAACATTTCGGTAGTTATTATTTACATGTAAGATCGGATTGCTGGTTTAAAAACTTATCCATTAAAATGAGTAATACTATTGCGTGTCATCGCTGTGTATATCACGGTTGCAATAATTCGAGAAAAAATTGCCCGACGATCAGCTTTTATCGGTTTCCTACTAATTGTCTAAATAGATGCAAAAATTGGGTGATGAATTGTGGTAATTCAAAGCTAGTACTACTAGATGATCTTAATTTATTACGAAATAAATTAATCTGTGAGAAGCATTTTGAATCTAGTAGTTTTCGAGATCCTTCCGCTGCGAAGAAGAAACTTAATATTACTGCAGTTCCTAAGAAGTTTGTTTCGGGTAAGTAATAATTTTTGTTCAGCAATGACAATTTGCTAATACTTATTGGTAGCGGTCTGGTAGGTACCCAGTGGTGAGAAGTATCTTAACGTTCTCAAAACTCAATTTTTTACATAACACTTTTAACCACTTTCATGTCTTCAATCTTCTCACCACTACTGGTATCGCAAAGTACAAATTACAAAATCAATTTCAAGAAATACTTTCATTTTTTATTAAAAATTTTGCCAATACATAAATAAAGTTCTTTTAAAAAGCCCAAATTTCAAGAAATACAATTATTTGCTTTGATTGCAGATGAACCTAAACAGGATACATCGAAGTCTTTGCGATTAGAAAGAAATCCTACTCAGAAATCACCAGAAGTTCTGACAGTTTATAAATCTGATAATGTGCGAACTTATGAAAATATATTTTCTAGCGGAAAGTATTTGCAACGTAATTACAACTATTTTCTGTCAGCCAATAAGAAAAAATTGAGAACAACGCCGATTCAGTTAGTGATGCCTCCTTTGTGAATGTTCTTCAAAGTGCAACAATCAGTGCAAGTATAAGTTCTGATAAACCTATACAGACAACCGTTTCTTTTAAAATTAAAAAGTTTAAAAATAAATTGAATAGTCAAAAGTGTGAAATATTTAGATTGAAGCGCAAACTTCAAAACAGCACAATTTCGGGTCTTTTAAAAAACAAAAAACCGGCTTTGAAGACATTTATTAATATGCAATGTTTTCATCGAACACGAACTCCATGGAAGGATTCAGAAAAACAACTGGCATTATCATTGTATTATAAATCGCCTACCGCTTACAAATTTATGTTGAACCATTTAGGATTTGTTTTGCCAGCAATTTCAACAATCAAGTCGTGGTTGAAAATTGTTAATTTAAGATCGGGGACAAATAATGTTCTTATACAAAAATTAAAAAAAAAGTTGAAGGAATGACAGACAAAGAAAAGCAGTGCGTGGTAATGTGTGACGAAATTACTTTAAAACGAAATTTAAATTATAACCAATATTGGGACTACGTCGAAGGATATCAAGATTTAGGGGAATTAGGACGTAAACCGTTTTTAAGTAACCATGGATTGGTTTTTTATTTGAGAGGAATATTGTATAATTGGAAAATTCCATTTTGTTATTTTCTCAGTAGTGGTTCAGTTAAAAGCGAAATATTATGTACTCTTATAAAGCAAGTGATGCATAAGTTGTTTCAAATTGGATTGAAACCTCGAGCGTTAGTTTGCGACCAAGGATCTAATAACAGAAGTGCTCTATCTTGTCTAGGCGCCACAAAGAAAATCCAACAATTCAAATCGACAATAACAAAATATATGTAGCGTATGATCCTCCTCATTTACTAAAAAGCTTAGGAACAATGTCATGAACAGCAAACTGGAAATAGTCGTCAACAATAAAAAAATTCAGTGGACCGATTTTGTCAACACTTTTTATATTGATCAGTGTAGCAGTGTAGCAAGATCCATGTTAAAAATTACGGACAAACATATTAACCCATCAAATTTTCAAAAGATGCGTGTTAAATACGCCGCTCAGGTATTTAGCAATTCTGTATCTGCAGCAATTAGCAGTGCTGTGATGACGGGTCAATTAACAAGTAATACGGCGTTAGATACTGCATCTTTTTTTAAAACAATTAACAACATTTTTGACTGTTTAAATAGTTTTTCAGTAAATGATCCGAATCCCTACAAGCGTGGTCTTTCAGTTTTTAAAGACATGCCATGCGAAACGTTGAAACGTTCTGTACAATACTTCAATTCCATCAAGTTTTATGAGAACGGTGTAGAAAGAAAAAATATATACTGTATCGCAGGTTTCCAATGGACTATAAATTCAATTTTAAGTCTGTGGGAGGACTTAAAGGGAGAAGGAACTTTGTACTTTTTAACGTCACGAATAAATCAAGATCCTCTAGAAAATGCTTTTCAATGATTCGTGCTAGAGGAGGTTATAATGCCCAACCGTCTGCCCGCGAATTTAGGCTTGCATTACAACATAACATGCACATTCGCTTGCAAATACCAATAGAACAAGGGAATTGTGAAAAAGATAACGACGAGATACTATATGGTATAGATGAACAATTTAACACTAACTATGAGGAAGAGGATAACAAAATTGGGACAAATGAAAGTGTAGAAAATAATGAAACAAAGAGATCGTCTAGAACCTGTCTGGAGAACAAAATCAATGAAGACAATGTCGTAATTAATAGTTCTTTAGAATCTTGTTCAGTGTCGTATGTTGCGGGTTATTTAAGTCACTACATATATAAAAAAGTACATTGTAATACGTGTAAGGAAATGCTAACAGTTAACGACTCAAGTGTTTTCAATGTGAACGAATCATTAATTCTATATAAAGATTACAGCAAATCTGATGGAATTAAATACTTACACAGACCATCACCCGAATTCTCAAAATTTGTGTTTTTTTATTGAAACTTTTTACTGAAGAATTTCATCTTTTAAAACAGATTATGGTTTATTGGAAAAAATTAAACTCCGTATAAAAAATGTCTCAACAGCAGTGTGAATTCATGGTTCAGAGAATGCGACACTCATAAACTGTTAATTATCGATCAGTTGGTTAAAATAAAACTATATCGAACCTTAAAGTGGGAGGCTAATAAACATATTTCTAATAGCTATAATTACAGTGATGTCACAAAACCACACCGTAAAATAAGAATATTATCTGCATAAATAAGTGTAAATGTTTGGATATGTTTTATGTATAGCATTGTATTAGGTACGTTATTATTTATGTGTAAATTGTTTGTAAATTATTACTATTATTTTAGATCAGTTGGAATTGTAATTTTGAAACAATGTTTATAATTAATGAGCTATTTTTACTTTAATTAAACTATTTTAATTCGAAACCATGATATTTTGATACAGTTTCAAAGAGTAAAATCCTAACTTTTATCTCTACTAACAGATAACAAAGTGTCACTTTTCGTAAATTATTTTTTCCCTCGGGAAAAAGTGAGTACTATTTTTAACACCAAATTTCCCTCAATAATTTTCTAATTCTATTGTAATATGATTTTTCAATATTAAATCGTCATTTATTTCGTCACAGAAAAGAATAGTGTATTATACACGTATTATCCGCACCGCGTCGGGAGACAACACACCTCAAGCTAAAATCTAGTACTTTTATTTTTAGAAGTAATAGGAATAGGTTTTATTACCAAGTGAATTTAAATTTGAAGGTCTAGTGGAACCCACTTTCCCTAAAAAACACGGTAACTTGTTGCCTTTTGAATTGAAAAATTTGAAAACCAATTTTTATTTAAAATCCTTTTCAACTGAACACGTAAAACAAGTAGATACAAAAACCAATAATTTTGCGTTTCTGAACTCTAGTGGTATTTCTCCCAGTATGTTCTACTTTATTCCTAACGAAGTTATTAAATGACAAACAAATGTCAACATTATTATTTGCAAGTTAAAAAATAAAGTGCAAGCATAATTTGTAAAATAATTGTTTCTTATTTATCTAACACCGACCAAACCAAACTGTTTTAACAAATAACGCTTCGCATGTATTTTAGTAAATTATTAAAAAAACATTGTCATTAAAATCCAAGATATGTATCATCAATGGTATTATTCATAAATGAAAAATTCGTCACTTTTAATTACTAGTTAATACGTTTACTAAATATTTGAAAACGTTGCAACATTGTATTGACAAAAGTAAATTTTACGGATTGTATGTTGCGCCATTTTTACAACGGTGGAATAAATTGAACTATTCTATTTCAAGAATCGTACACATTATAACTTAGCGCTTCAGTACAGGTGAAAAAGTAAACAAAAACGCAACCCAACATGCATATGTGAATTGCATCCGTGATACAAGCAAATACAAGCGGTTGACTATCTTTACCAATATTTCAATCAACGGTGTAAGGGAGAATACATATTCACACTCTACAAACCTGATTCAGAAACAATGGTGTTTATTGCTTGTATTTTGTTTCTCCCTTTGTAAGAGATCTAACATATCAAAGTTTCTATAGTGGACTAAGTTGATGTCATTGAACGAACTTGTCGAAAGAATTTTTCCTTGGTTAAGCTGCTAAAAACCAAGGTAAAGAGTTCAGGTTTGTCTCAATGCTTCTCAGTTAGCCAAAGTAGACCATAATTATTGAGTTCTACGCATGTTAGATATTAAGAGTTATCCAATTTTCTGAAGCGTAAGCTCATTCTTTTCATTGATCCACGTTCTCTATAACCCCAGAAAAAATGCGGAATACCACATGAAGTAAACTCTTTTCTCAACTGCCAATGTTTTGTCCAAAAAAGCATCCAGGATATACCTCGTCAAGATAAAAGCATCTGTCCAGTTGCCATAGATTTATCATTAGCCATTAGCATATCTGTTATACAGATTGCTGATAACTTGTTAATTGCTTCAAAGTTCATTTTGTCCTTTTCTGCATAAAAACAAAAAGTAAAGAAACATAAATTCTGTGTTATGAAATTTACCATGTAGAAAGTTTTGGCACAAAAAATGTTTATCTTTGGAAACGTTATCGATAAGATTCGCGAGATGTTTTTTCGATATTTCATAATTCCCCATTTTTAAACTGACTGGGGATTAAGCAATCGGGGTTTTAAGTTTCATACTAATATGTATCGTGTCTTGAATTGGTACAGGAGCATCAGTAGATAACTTAGCCTAAAAAGTTATAATAATTTCATTATGCAATCAAATTAAGAGACGTTTCGTAAATACTTGATAATAAGGAAAATATGCAGACATCCGTTCTTGTTCATCTGAATTCGCCGAAAGAGGCAATTCAGATATTACTTTCATGGCTTTTAAGCAACGACTGTCGCCATCTAATGAAAAGCCTTCAACTGTGATGCCATGTTTTTTTGCCTCCTCATATAAGTAGTTCCAACGGAACAATACGTCTTCCGCTAGGAACGAATTGTTACTGCAGAACATAGTTAGACAAAACGCTGAAGCGCCTTCCACCAGAGGCTGCGCCATATATATGTTGTTGTCAATTATATTTTTATGTCTGCAACAGTATTGACTTCATTTTTCGCCGCTTTTGGGAAATCCTGTGCGTTGTGATTTTTAAAAACATATCCTATTAATTGATTCGTAGCAGGGTTGTATCTAGGGCGTCTAACAATAGCCGTCTGGTCCTCAGAAATAAACACATGTAAGGATAATTCCTTTGATTTAAATAATCGTTCAATTCGCCCTCAGAAAATTTGTAATATCCGGATAAGCTACGTCCAAGACAGTGAAATGGATGGTTTTTCCTCTCGGTATATTTGCTACTAATGTTTGATAAAGCTAACCTTCCGGAAATTAGAAACAAATAGAGGGCACAGTTTTTTTCAAATCATGAGAGTAACGATTAGCAGAAGGGCTTTGGCTTATTTTTCTTCGGATCCGTGAATTCATCAATGTTTTCCTAAAGTTTTTTGTTGGTAAAATATGTTGGCGGATAAAGTAAATTCAGTTTTCAGTGAAGGGCATTCCTGTATCTGGCATTTTATTTTTTCACAAATATCGAAGTAATTTGTCATCTTCAACTGATTAATATCAAATTGCATTTATCGAGACTTCTTCGCGATTAACTACACTGTCAAAGATTTTCTTGAACGTATTCCGCCTGAGATGTTAATGTCAAATCTACGACTTCTAGATTATTGTTAGGTATTTTCTAAGGCAGGGTCTATATTCTGGGCAAGTGGCGCAGCGGGTTCCAAATTATCAATTTGCATCTCCTCTTTAGTAGACCTTGTCCCAATATTATCACTTGATAATAAATCTGAGCTTGAATTGTTAGCAGTCACTTGCAGATTTTTTATTTTCGTTTAATTGTTTAGCGCTAAAGTATGAGTAGATGGAATTTTTTTGATTTTTTTCCTACAGTTACTGACAAGTTTATCCAACACTTTTTGTCCCCTTCTACTATTCGAAAAATCGCTGTTTTTTTAAGAGTTCTCTCTACCTTTCAATTCCCATGTAAAATTCCTATGTTACGGGCGACACTCTCAAGGCTACAGTTTTTGATGAAAATAATTTTAGATTTCACTATCAAAAACATGGATTTGTTACGTAACTTATGTCGGAGCCTTTTTTTCTCTAAAATATTTTGATTTGTTATAATTATTTTTTGAAAATAAGACTGTTTTTGCAGCTTTGTAGTGAAATATTGAAAATTGAACTGAAACTAGTTTTTCAAACGTGTCCGTGACCTTGTTTTAACATTCTTTCTATAAAAAAAAAATAGTATAGTTCTTAGCGATTCGATATAACGATTTTAGCAAAAGGGTGAGAGACTCTTAAGGAAAGTGCCTTAGAAATTTTCTTTTTCATCATTTGATAAGAGTTCTGGTAAAATCTGTTGCGCAAATTCTTCTAACTTATTTTTATCAGTTTTTCAAACACACTTAGTGCTTCGAGCAACTACTGTACCCCGTGTAAGTTAACAGATCTCTCTTAGATAGTTGGGAAAATAATTTTCCATTTTAAATTCATTTAATAATTCAACTACGGTATCCGCCAAAATAAACAGTACCGCAACAGAAAGTGCTGTGGAGTTGTTTATGTAATATGGATTTGTCATATTTGACTTAATTGTCATTAGTTGATATATTAATGGTACGCTGCAGTTAAATTTGATTTAAAAATGGTTTCTAACAACGGAAGAAAAGTTTTTTTTCGGTAGAGCATTATTTTCGTTCATATTTATTTTATTTTCGGTACTGTTTATTTTGGCGGATACTGTAGTTTACGTCTATCTTCTGGACGTGGAGCCATTTTCCTGTAATGTAATTTTAAGACTAATACGCAGTGTTTCAACGAGGAATAAAAACAAGTGATCGACCAATAAATAGTAGGTATATTATTTAACATGGAGCAAAAAGTGAGACTTTTTGTGACGAATCCGCAATGAAGTTTGACTCTCGGTTTGACTTTTTAACGCGGTGTCATAATGAGTTTTATTATGCAGGTTTGAAGACAAAAATTTGGCCGAAAACGATAATTAATCAGGCGATACTGATACCGGAACCCGTACAACCTTTCCTATTTCAAATGAAATCCACCCACCGGTAAATTTCAAATAAGTTTTATGTAGCATGGCCCATACCTAACCTCAGTTTTCGAGATATTGGCAAAATAATGCGTAAACCGCCTTTTCTGTCGTTGATACTTTTATTATTATAATTTTTTTTCATTTCCAAGATATCTGTATGGTAACCCAGAAAATGACGCAATTTTGAACATCTACACACCCAATGGCTTGTAAAATGACCTTCGTAAAGTCAGTGAATCTGGCAATTACACGTATAATTAAAAAGAACCAAGATTCTACTTTTAAAATTAAAATCCATTCAAACGTAAACACAAAAATGCAGCTACAGTTTTCTAAAAACCAAAATAAGCCCAAAATTAATTCCGATAGCCAAAAAAATTAAATATTTTATCGGCTGATATCGGTATCGATATAAATCATTCTCTATTTAAAACAACAAATTCGTATTTTGCACGTTACCGAAACCCTTCAAAAATATAGGTAGGTATTAGGAAATTTACTGAGACGTAAAATAAATTCAGTCGTGTTCTAGTTGAAATACTCTGTAGATCTTATTAAATATCTCTTAAATGTATCGATGGCTCGATCGATGGTTAAATAGATAATAGTAAACAAATAAAGACACAAATTAAAAGACTAAAGAACAACATTTCGAATGAAATCGACTAGAACGGCGGTTTGCCCTCGGGTTTGCTCTAGTTATCATAAAGCCTATTAAAGTATATTATTGGAAATATTACAATTTCTTTATAAAGCATTAAATTATCTACTTACCTTTAAATAATCCAGAAAAAATTCTCTACAAGGAGTTTAAACGTGTAACTGAATTAATGAGCCGCTAGCCCTGCAGTTGCGCCGTTGCCGAAATCTTTTCTACCGCGCTCTATCGGCGTTACATACGGGCGCGTGAACGAAAACAAGTGAGCTTGAATGGGTTGAAAAGGAAAGACATATCTGATTTTCCCGTCGTAATAGCGATTTCAAAGGGATTTCACAGATTTCATAAGGATTGCACATGTTCAAATAAGATTTCAAGGATTTCGTGAGATTTTCCAGCGATTTCACGCGATTTCAAAAGGATTTTCACCAATTTGTGACAAGATTTCACAGAGTGGTTACCCCCTCGGGACCACCCTGCTTCTGAAAGCGTTGACTTTGATCTGGTAATCTTCGTATCTAGGAAATCCAGCGCGAGTTGAACATTTCTGTCAGCTTGTGTAGTAGATAGTGATGCTGCCAAGACGACGGTGTTGTCGGCGTAGAACGCGTATGTTAATCCTTTGATCTTCGGGATATCGGCCGTGAAGATGTTGTACACCAACGGAAGAGCGTTGAACCTTGTCGACGCTGGCGTGCATGCTGCCTGGGGTGGACTTCCTGGATCGGATTTTTACTGCGAAGGATTGTTTTCGTAAAATGTCAAATATTTAGTCATCTGTTTAATAGAAATTATTTTTTTACGCGTAAATCCTTATAACCTCGTTGAAGTATTCGCTTCAAGTAGGTGGTACTGTTTGCGTTAAAAATCACATTTCATGTCGATGGTTAAAAGGTTAACTTTCTGTTAATCTCAAGGAGATTCAACATAACAGTAAACTCAAAATTAAAGTTAACCAATTATTGAAAAACTGGACGTAATAAAATTACCCTACGGTTTCTGTTAGCTTATTAATTTTTTGTAGTGTTCTTTGTTTATATAGAAATCTAGAAAGGGAGATACGTTCCCCGAGTTTGTATATAAATATTTAAAATAGGTCTGTAAGTAGTCAGTAAGTGGGTACTCGATTAGCAGATTAACAACGACGTAGTATGTAAGCAACAACAAGTACCAAATCTGTAGCGGATTAAAATTGTTAACTCCATAACAATCGCTGATTATCGAGCAGTACGCGTGAAAGTTCTTCGAGTAACCAACTAATTAAGTGATATTTATGAAACACTGCAAGGAACCAAATACGGTGTGTGATCTTAAAGGGAAGTTTCGTTTGACTGGGGTTGAAGCAACGCGGTACTAGCGGATATGTAGTTTTCCTTTTACCTGCCACCAATTTAGAGATGTCATACCGTAGAAGACATCATTTTCGATTCATTCCGCGAAATTAACCCGTTCCTGTCATCAACTTAACGTAACGACTAACGAAATGTTGGATTCACCAGAGAAAACAACACAACTGTAAGTAAATTGGTTGTTTACTTCGAAGAATTACCGTTGATTGTATTTGGTGCGCATTTAAGAATAGGCCAATTAAGAGAGGACGTCAGTGCGTTTTTTTTGTTTTTTTTACTTTGGTTCGAAATGAAACGAATTGAGGGTATTCAGATTTATGTTGAATCTAACGTAATATCAAGGAATATATTTTGTTTTAAATAAAGACTACAAGTCTCACTTCGTTCTACGAACTGTTTGAACCTGTAAATATTATTTAGGTATAGTCATTGTTAAGGAAATTAACTACGCGCGGTACCGCTTTTATTATTTTTATCTTTTAGTATGCGTTGAATGTAAAGAACACGCGATCGTGGTGTAATCAATATTTGTACATACTCTTGCATTTTAAATAGAAAATCTTACGTCATTCGAGTTTCTTTTTATGAAGCGCTTTCTTTTGAGTGTTTACTGTTTGTCTCAGATATTTTAGTGAGCATTTGTGGTACAATTAAAGATCTAGGTGGCGCCTAACAAAATCCCGATAGTGACACGTGTTAAGGACCTTTAGTCTTCCGTAAAGGTAAGTAAGAGGCATTTGTTAGACCTACCCTCGCCGGTGAGTTATCTTGGGACTTGTGACGTCGTGTTGTACTTCGAGTTACATGGCGTAACAATCTGCGTCATTAAGGTGGAGTACTATTGTACAATATACGCCGTAGTCGGCTTCAATCCTATCGTGGGCACATCATATGGGAACAACAAGATATTGTGACATCAAGTGCATGATAGTACTAACGTAGCACGTCCGAAAAGTAATCTCTACTAAAACAACTTTGTACAATCTCTTGCAAACTTACAGCAATTATTTTTATGCCAAGCTTAGTTGGCGATGAATAATTGAAGAATCGACTATGCAACTGCTTACATATCTGTCGACAAAGTTACTTTTAGATCAGATCACTTTTCGGACGTACTAGGTTATCACTGGCGGGACTATCGCAACATCTTGTTATAAAGCTTATGTAAAGTTTATATACAGTGTAAGATTTAAATATGGAACCTCACAATTATCTCAGAAACGCTTTGCACGATTTTTATAAATTTTGGTATGCAAGGGTGCTGTGATACGGCCGATATTATGGTGGTATTATATTGTTGTCAGATATTTTCTTTTTTTTGTTATTGTGTTGTTATTTTTAATGGATTACCCTGTATATTTTTGTTTGTTGAAGTTCTTAAAAGATACTGATTATTTTTCATGTAATATTTCATATACCAAAATGCCATACTTTCGGAGTTATAGCTACCATTTACATTATCTCCGCAATCCATTTGAAGTAACAAAGTATTATTATTTCGGAAAAAGGAAAGATCTGACAACAATGTAAATACCACCATAATATTGGCCGTACCACACAAACCTTGCACATAATTAATGCTATTTGTAGTGAGATGTTGCTATTTGTTATATGTATACTTTATGTGATGTTTTGAGCTACTAAGATAATTGATATAATACTATTGAAATATGTAATAATATTTTAAGTTACTTTTATATCTCATTATGTTAAACAATTATTAACTTTTATAATAATACTAGCTGTCCCGCCGCGCTTCGCTACGGCAAATTAAAGAATTGTTAGCAGTACAGTTCGACCTCCTCAGAAACATGCACACTACTGTGCGACGAAAAACGGCTAAAAAGTGGTAAATTTCGTGTTTTTGTTGTATTTCAACAATTTTATAACATTTTCATATTTATTCACATTTTAAACCGGTAAAATTACATAATGTTATAATATTTACAGAATACTATAATGTATGTAAGTTAAGTAAACAATACTATTATTTCTTCTTATTTAAACCGGTTGGCAAGATACCCATAGAACGCTTTCAGGAGACTCGTCAGTAACGTTGGCGTGGCTTGGGTAGGAAGCGCTCCCATTGGCCAGGGCTGGCGGGCCGGCTGTTACTATGCAGACCGTGGGCCAAACACTGGTAGAATATTCTTTTCTATCTCATATGTTATTTACATTTGAATGATTATGATATCAGCTGGTGGGGATAACTAATCAATTATCACTTACACAGTTATCGACCGAGGTTGAAAATTAATAAATTATTAATATTTATTAAACAATTGCACTTATGAGCATAAAAAATAGATAAAAACCTGTTCTCAGACCTACCAAATATATATATACAAAACTTCATTAAAATCGGTTGAGCCATTTTGCAGGAGTTCGAGGACAAACACTGTGACAAGAGAATTTTATATGTATAGATATTAGTAAAAATATGAATAAATATCGAACTATATACAGACCAATCCTAACATATGGATGCGAGACATGGGTGACAACAAGAAATTTAAATAGTAAAGTTCAAGCAACAGAAATGATGTACTTAAGAAGTGTAAAAGGAAAGATCGGATAAGGAATGAGACAGTACGAGAAGAACTAAGAATTGAAGCAATATCACAATGTATAGAAAAGAGACAATTAAATTGGTGGGGACATTTACAACGAATATAATATATAATGTCTAGTATTAAGATATATATATATATAAGTTATTATTTATATTTTATAAGATATATATGTTTATTGTATGTTGAGAGATTATATCGATTTCTGTGCATACGTGATAAAGTGAAAGTAGTGAAGAGACGGTTTTGAGCAGTATAGAACGATGGGTGTATTATGGCCCGTGCATAAAATAATGTATATAAAAAATTTCTTCGTTTATTAATAATTAAAAGACGTGTCATATTTATGAAATTTAATTAACTCAGTTAATGAAACTTACTAAAATCATTGAATATACTAAAATAAAGAAAAGTCGGCGTTTGTCGTTAGCCCGCGCATTTGTTGTTAAGCTCCGTAGTGTTGAAAAACCAAATTAAACTAACGAAGTTTTAGATGAAGAATAATTATAGACAATTAAGTAAACGAAAAGTAACAACAAAAAGGATGGAAGCATCATAGGAGCTATCTAGGGTCAAAAGGTCACTGCCAAACGTTGAAACTCGTCACGTATATAACGCACAAGATTGGTCTAAACTAAAGGTTTAAATTTGTATCAAAAATAAACAAAATTTGTATCGGAATATTATTAGTTGCGTAAATGTCATGCACGTACGTTATTTAAAAGTATATTCATATTTGTAAAAAAGTGTACGTTCGATTATTTTTCTAAAATTAAAATTTTGTTAAATCGTAAACCAGGTTTTACTATGAATCCAAGACTTTGGGATATTGTAAATTAAATAATAACAATTTAATAATATAATTTAATAGTCTTTATTTTCTTGTAATATACATATTAAAGGGGCATATTACAGAAAATCTCAAGGAGAAATTAATAATAATAATTAGTCTCATGTTCACGTATAATTTAAATTAAATTTATTCAATACCATAATGCAATCACCGCAATATGAAATATTATGATCTTAATAATTGTCAATAAATGTTTAAATAAAGTAAGTTTAATAGATAAAAAATATAAAGTTGTTTCTACGATCACGCAGCAGTTTGTCACAAGATTGTCATGTTTGCTCATAACTTTCTTTTTCTACTACCTGTACTTCTAATTACATTAAAAATTATATTGCAATATCTTAAAGTTTTGCCAACTTAACATAATTTACATTATGGTAACAATTGCCAATGGTTTATTGGCTGTAATAAATTACTAAGTTTGACGTCATTATATTCTTAACGTAAACAGACTTTAGATGTTTAAATGTAAAGACATTTATTTTTGCATTTGGTAGAAATGAAACACAACAAACATGCGCATGCGCAATTCTACTTGAACTTGGAATTTATCAAAATTTACAAATCATTGTTACTAAATTCTTTCTAGAAGTTTCAAAATCGTTAGTCATAATTTCGTCTATTTAAAGAATAAGTTGGACAAGACCTTTTATTTGATGTGTAGAACGCGTTTCAACAACAAGTAGTAATAATGGAACTTCCAAATCTTGGCCAACATTGTTCTGTTTCGACATGCAACAAATTAGGTACCTATGTTAGACTAGACATATTGTGCTGTATTGCTATTAAATTTTATTTTAGATTTCTTACCAATACAATGTGATGCCTGTAAACAAATATACTGGTAAGTTTAGGGGTTATATTGTGTAAGTGCGAATTAAGTTTTCATCATGTTTACAGTGATGAACATTATCAATATACCATACATAACTGTGCTAATGCCTATAAGAAAAATAATCAAGTCCCTGTATGCCCTCTCTGTAACATTCCAATACCGATACAGCGTGGGCAGGCACCAGATTTAGCTGTTGGTGCTCATATAGGTATGTATTTGAACATTTTTGATGAGTAATCGACATGTTATTTTTCATTAGGTTAAAAGTTACTTAAGCATTAGAAAATTTGATAATGTATTGGTGACTAATAAGGTTATGCTTTAGACAGTGACTGCCAATCTGATCCAGCGAGAAAAAACAGGAAAGTTTTACAAACAAATGTTCTTTGAAAGGATGTAAAATGAAAGAAGTGATTCGATTGTGTGTGATGAATGTACACACAATTTTGTCTCAAGCATCGACATCCAACAGATCATAGTTGCAAGGAAAAATAGCTGCAATGAGGAAGAGGAATCTGTAGGTTTATTTCATTTACAATTTACAAAAGTTAAACTGTTTTAATTATTTAGCCAAGCATCTTTAGCAAGACAAAACAGAACCAAACCGTATCGGAAATACCACTTTTGTCAGCAAAGTGCAAGGAAATATGGTAAGTTAATATGTCTGTCTTTAATTTGTGCTGTGGTATGCCCTAACTGATGTGTGTTTATGATCTCTTTGATGTCTTCGAATTATGGTTTATTCGTACCATTTATTTAAACCTCAGCTAAACTACAGTGTTTTCGTAGCAGCATTAAAGATTGTTATTAATTTTTAATTTTATTGGAAGTTTAATAAGAAGTTTTCAATTATTATATATAGTTTAAATTATTTGGTAACATACTATTATTTTTATATACCAAGTAGGTACTTAATAGTATATTAAAGAACTAGTTTCAGAAGACGCATTTTATAAGACAAGAACAGTTTCGAAAGTACGAGTTGCTTAAATGCCTTCTGAAACGAATTCTTTATACTATTTTTCTATTTTGGGCTTTTCAGATTGATTTAAAATAGTAGATTATTTTACTAGGGAGTTAAACAATATAATTGTTGAGCTTAAAAGTTTGCTGGCAGAGGTGTTAGCTGAGACAGCAAATTAAGCGAAACAATTATATTTTGCTCCAAGTGAAACTATATTATTTTTCTTCAAGCGTTTGTTGCTAGTTTTCATGTGTTATTTTCAAATTTTCGAGATTCTCGAGTCTTATAGTGACTTTTTATTCTCGACGAATCAAGTTGGTACTTTTACTGTTACATTCATAATATGACATAACCGAGGTACCAACCTCTAAATAGTTGTGGAAACAAAATAACTGTTTTGCTTTTTAATGTCTAGACAGTAAAAAGAGTTTTTAGCGTCTGCCAGTAGTTCAATAATATGACGTTTATTGTCGCTTGAAGAAAATAGTAGATTATTTTACTAGGAGTTAAACAATATAATTGTTGAGCTTAAAAGTTTGCTGGCGAGGTGTTAGCCGAGACAGCAAATTAAGCGAAAACAATTATATTTTTTAACTCAAGTGAAATATATTATTTTTTCTTCAAGCGTTTATTGCTAGTTTTGATGTGTTATTTTAAAATTTTCGAGATTCTCGAGTGTTATAGTGACGTTTTATTCTGAACGAATGAAGTTGGTACTTTACTGTTACATTCATAATATGACATAACCGAGGTACCAACCTCTAAATAGTTGTGAAAACAAAATAACTGTTTTGCTTTTAATGTCTAGACAGTAAAAAAAGTTTTTAGCGTCTGCCAGTAGTTCAATAATATGACGTTTTATTGTCGCTTGAAGAAAAATAAAATTTCACGAGTTTTTAAATTAGAGAATTTTGAAGTGTAATTGCTAAGGTGGCAATATTTTCATTAAACTTTGGTTTAAATGCTAGTTTAAGTTTAATTAGTACATTTATCATATGTTTCATTAAAAAAAGAGTGAAATAAAAATAAGTAGATAAATAAATCTACTGAATTTAATTACGATTTAAATTAATGCACACCGAACGTAATGACAGCTTGGACTTTATCAGTGTTACTAGCGTTCGGAATAAATATTGTTCTATTTCTATAAAAGAACTCATTTGGGTGCTTTTATAGCTCTGTAAGCGACCCAAAATAGAAAAAACTGATTTAAACATCCAAATATGAAATTCAAGTTATTAAAAAACTTTTATCAAGCAAAATTTACGTACTGATCTAAGTTTTGAAATAATCTCAATCAAATTGGTTTAGCATTTCGCCTGATTTTGATATCCAGTTTTTTCTACACCTTTTTTGAGGTTGCCCGGATTACGTCTTCATGGTGATTGTAGGTCATGTGCTATTTGAGTGAGTTGATGGGGATTTCCTTTTTTGTATTTTGTAAATTTCACAATACCGTTTATATTGCTTTAGGTACTTTCTCACATGTTCATTACATACAGTGCTTTTTATTTAACTTTGGCCTTAGAATTTTACATGTTAATATTTCAATCCTATGTTAACACTTACATCTGGTATAAACCATTTATGTTAATTATAATTAAGTGGTAAAATGTCTATTAGAAAATATTCTTAAATTCATTTGTAAGTTTTTAATTTAATATAGAAAAAACAAAAAAAAATATGGTCTCTGGGAGGATTCGAACCGACGAATCTAAAGGACTTTTGTAATTTGACTTGCTACTGTGGTAACGATATTTATGATTGTAGATTTACTTGGTACTGGACGACTTGGATGCAAAGCTTCACGACTTGAAGCACCTTGTACGTACTCAAAACAATCTAAACTCTTTCTTTTACGGTATAAACTGACATGTTCTGTTTAATATTTAAAAATTAAATGTGTCAAAATGTCTGAAACTTAATAAACAAAATTTGATTGACATTTGTTACCATAGTAACCAAGTCAAATTACAAAAGTCTCTTATGGTCGTATGCACCAACACAGCATACTTAAGCGACGCTTAAAAACTTAGATACAATTGTTAAGTTTAAACTATGTTGGTGCATACGACAATTAGACTCGTCGGTTGAATCCTCCCCGAGACGATATTTTTTGTTTTTTCTTTATTAAATTAAAAACTTACAAATGAGTATAAGAATATTTTCTAATAGACATTTTACCATGTATTATGGTTTATACCAGATGTCCCAAAAAGTGTTAACATGGGACTGCATATGGTTTAGTGTTGTTTTCCTGGTGATTGTTCTCAAGGTGCCCATTACGACTGTTTTCAGAAATTGTTTTGTTTTAGTACATTCAGGTATTTTTCGGCTCTGTATGTCATTATCTTACTACCGATTAGAGTCATGATAAACTGTACTATGGTAACATATGCATGAGAATATGATCACATCAATTTGGTGCAATATTTAATTCCACATTTTATTACTGGTGAGCCATCAAATGTGCTGTAAATAATGCCAATATGCCGGACTCCCTGGTCTAATTCTTAAATGTTTTTCAGTTAAATTTCGTTTTCGTTTTTTATTGGGTTTGTGTTTGTGTTTAGACCTTTTATTAGTGTCAATAGGGTTGTTTGGTGGTACCTGTTTATTAAGTATTATTCAAATGTACCTGATAGTTGAATCTGGTCGAAAGCTTTGCAGGTGTGTGACTCAGGAGAACAGTTGTGAATGCGACGAGAACGTTGGTGTTTGTGTCTGTGAATATTTAAGTAATACTATTTATTAATGTAGAGAAGCATATAATTCACTGTGGATAATAATTATAAAGGAAGTAATCAAATAAAGTAAGATTAATTACTTTAAAATTTAAATAACAAACAGATAATAAGTGTTATAAAATTTGGAAACATAGATAAAGGTCAAGGTCCGATGGGTTGACCATCCTATGGTCTTTTGCGCAGTTTGATAAGATAAAATGATATAAGTACATTTACATTTTAGAATTTAAAAAGCCAGGTCAGGACTCAATTTAATTACAATAAACATGGGCGAAGTAACCCTAGAAGACATTATGACTAAATTGGTACAAATGGAAAGAAAAATAGATGAGACTAATAAGAACATGAATCAACAAGAAGGAAGAATAAGGGAACTAGAGGATACAATAAACAACCAAGAAGAAAGAATAGTAAAACTAGAAGCTGAGTTAAGAAAATGAAACTTGATAATTTTCGGTATCCCAGAGGACAAGAACGAAAACTTAGAAATTTTAAAAGAGAAATTCTTAGGAATGGAATATAGAAGAATTAGAGGAACAAAGCACAGTACATAATGAAACAGCAGTAATAATAGAAATAGAAGAACATCACAAAAACAGGTCGAAAATAACACAACCCAAAAAACTAGCAAGCACCCAAAATCGGACGGAACACTTTACAATGGAAAACAATGACAAATATCGAAAAGAAAAACAACCAAATAAAAAACATAATAAAACAAACAACAATATAAAATTAAAACTGGCTAACATGGAACATAAACACACTCTTAGAAGTAGGAAAAATGAATGCGGAGATAGATGACTGAAAAAATATAAGATAAACATAGCAGTGCTGCAAGAAACTAGATCGTCAGATAAGAGAGAAATTAATAATGAAAAATACAGCATTTTCTACAGCGGCGAAGATAAACAAAGGTACGGCGGAGTAGCTTTCTATGTAGCAAAAAACTGCAAAAATCAACTTTCAACCAGAAAACAGAAGACTAGCAATTTTAAAAATAAAAGGAAAACATAACAACATGGCATTGGTGTGAGCATATGCGCCGACTGACACAACCGAAGTTGAAGATAAAGAGAAATTCGTTGAGGATTTACAAAGAATTGTTGAAAACATACCAACTAAAGAAATTACAATTATTATGATGGACGGCAACGCTCAAATAGGCAACATGTCGTAAATATGGATCTGTTCGTAACCACAACAAGATTTGAACACCCAAGACGTCATAAAGTAACATGGAAACACCCTAACGATTATGCGGAAAACCTAATTGACCACATTATGATACCCATGTGAAGTTAGCCATAAATCCAGCTATAAAAATGAATTTTTCTGTAACGCTATGTAAATATTATCATCCCCACTGATCTAATAAAATACGGGGACTATTGCTGCACGCACACATTCACAGATTGATAAGCAAGATATGGAATGAAGAAACAATGCCGAGAGAGTGTAAAATAGGAACTATAATACCAATACCAAAGAAAGGAGAAAAAGAAAATTGCAAAAATTATAGACGGATAACGTTATTGAGTACAACATACAAAGTGTTTGCCCAAACACTTAAAGGGAAGTTACAATAATACACAGAGAAGGTAATCGTCAACTACCAACAAGGATTCAGACTTGGCAGGAAGTACTACATATGCAATACACATTCTCGAAGAAACGGTGGAAAAAGCAAAAGCACTCCACCTTTTCTCTTGTTCCACCCACTTGTTATGTAGCTAGGGACTAAACACCCTTAGGGGTGACGCAATAACCTCTCTAGGTTGACATGCCTATATATGTATATACAGGGTGTTTCTAAATATCATATACAAACGAAAGGAGGTGATTCTTTGGCTTATTTTATGACTAAAATATCAAATATCCTCAAACGCTTCCTTAGCGGACTACAGGGTGTTAAAATTTTTCAAGTTTTTTGTTTATGGCTCTTGCAGTTCTTGAGATACTGAGTTCAAATTTGGTATGTAAGTTAGACCGTGATTACATGGTTATGCCCATCAGATCTTCGGAATTATAAATAAGGTCCTTGTACACAGTTTCATAAAAATGGAAGGGGTGGTTTTCTCTATATCTTGTTAACATACGGACGGCCGGCCGTCGGACATAAAATTTTTTGCTTCATTATAACGTACTAATATGTGATACGTTTGCTGCACGATATCCTCATAATAATTACAATTTAAACCGTAAATGTACTTAAATACAGGGTGTTCCATTTGACTTAAAAGTTATTGATCTGTTATCGAATTGGCCATGAATAGTATTATTTGAGAAACAATCAAATTGTGTGAATTTTCAAATCATTCTTATGGGTTGTGTTCCAATCATGCCGGCACATTTAAATTACACAAATGAATATTATTTAAATTTTGTTTATTATTTATGGACAATGTGACAAAATTATATCACGAACATGTGATACATTTATTTAGTATTATTAGTATTACATTTTTAATATATGGAGACATCTTCGTTTGCTCCGGAGTTCCGGAAAAAAGATACAGATATTTTCGTGAACTATTGCATCTATCAAAATTTTACTAAAAAAATTACAATCTCGAAATCTATAACTCTTGTTATTCAAAGTGATCCTAAAATTTGACGTAGAATCCGAAAATACAATAATATATAGGGTATTCCATTTAAATGAACGTAGTTGATGTCGACTTCCGGTACAACCGGAAGTGTCACAAGAATGAAAGTATTTTAGTTGAGTTTGCCCTATAGGTTTTAGTCATTCTCGAAAATTAAAAATTTTTTTTCCATGTATACTATTCCGTATACGGCTAATGGCGGTTCCCGGTGAGACACCCTGTAGAATCAAAAACCTTTCTAAAATCTGTATAAAGCACATCATATTTGGTTTTAGTAGCTCTTTACTATCTTTTTTGCCTCATTTGAGTAACAGAATATAATATACAGCTTCTAATGCTTTTCAATCTCAAAACTTCATAGCGACATCTGGTGTTCCTCAAGGTTCACATCTTGGACCGCTATTATTTATTATCTTTATTAATGACTTATCATACGTTATTTCTTGAAAACACTTGTTTTTGCCGATGAGCCCAAGTTATATAATTCTATTGCTACTAATGATGATTGTCAATATTTACAAAAACAACTCACTTTAATTTTTTAATGGTGTTGACTCATTTAAAAGAAAACAAATTGTATCATATTTTCATATTCAGCCAATTCGGATATTTTGGATAGTGTTGATGTTATAAAAGACCTAGGAGTGACTTTTGATTCTAGTCTTACGTTTTTTTATCATGTTAAAGATATCATGTCTTCTGCTTCAAAGTGTCTTGATTTATAATGCGCACATGTAATTTTTTTAGATCTCCTAATTCTATAATTTCAATTTTAAACTCTCTAGTTCGATCTAAGTTAGAGTACTGTAGCCTAATATGGTTCCCGTTTGCAATGACAGCTCACTCATCTCGTTCGTCTTTGACTTTTTATAATAAAACGCCTAAATCTAATTTGCTGTTAAAGAGCTCCAATTCAATAATATGTTGACTTTTTTAATGATTACTGCTCGAATTATGACATTAAATTAATTAATTAAACATACCTGAAATAAGCAGTTTTTGATTTATTTGATAAAATCCATTTTTTTTTGTAAAGTAGGCTACGAGGATTGGGATAAAAATTTCACCAATCAATATTTCTCAACTATATTTTTATACCGCTTTAATCCAATCAACTTCACCCTATGAAATAAACCAATTGATTTTATTTGAAAACAAAAAAAAATAAGCAAGTTTGTTGAAAATTTAGTGCATTTGCATAAATTAAAATACCTTGTAAATTTTACACATTAATCAATCCTTAAAATTTTGAATCGTTTTCATATATTATATAAAAATATTAAAAGAAGTTGTTTGGAATTTAAAATCGAAAGTAAATGCGACATTACAGTCATGTTCGTGTTGTCTATTTTTTTAACTTTAGGCCAATCTTGAACGTTAAAAAGTTATAATTTTTTAACAGAAAAAATATTTTTGACATTTTTTAGACCATTGACATTTTTATGTATTTCTGGATCAATGGCTATTTTTGCTATGCTGCTTATTAAGTTGTTGTTGTACACGAATTCCTCAACCTATTCTTTTCCTACTATTCCAGTGATTAATTGAGAAAACGTAACAGATTGAACTTGCTTGTTGTATTTGTACGCTTGGATGGGGAAAAACAATTAACCGTAACATTAAAAATTTATTGTCTACTACATTTTAAATTACTTTCTATCTAATTCTAATTTTTTAGAGCGACGACGAAGCTTTGGCCAGAGCTTTAGCGCTTTCGATGCAGGAAACAACTATAAGTAGTAAATTAACACAAGAAGAGTTAGATTTAGCTTTGGCTAGACAACTTCAAACCTCGGAGTCAGAAACAACAGTAGGCGGAACTAGAAACAGTCGTGATAGATGCAATGTCTCTTAAGACATGAAGCACATTATGCCTTACTTACTTTTAATCACCAATATATGCTTGAAAAGCTTATGTAAAACATTTTAGAGGTCCAATTGTACATTATAATTTAGGTTTTAATATATTACGCTTTTGTATTTCTTTAAATATATAATGATCGTTTAAGTATGTTGTAATAAAATCGGGTGAATATTTCGCGGTTACTATTTCGACAAACAAGTCGTTGGCTATATATAATAAATTATTTTCTTCTGTTCGTATTAATTCTTTTGTAATATTATCCAACAAATCTTTTGTTACAATAGTGCTAGTACCTTCTATGGAAACCTACAAATTTTCGTATGTTATAGGCTTTTTTTGTACTGTAATTTTTACCTGATGCCTAACCCACTGCCATACTTGCAATCGCGAAATTTCTGCAGTTGCCGAATCTTCAACGGCACCTTTGTAGAAAAAGTGTCCGTTGCCTTTTAACCAATTATAAATAAATAGAACTGCGACTTTTACATTGTGTTCTAATCCTTTTAGCGTTACTTCCCCTGTAGGTATTTGTAATAAATCTTCGGGTGTTATGTTTCCCGGGGCAATGGGTTTAATTTCGATATCTCTAAGGTCATTCCATAACTAAAATTAGGTTTTTGTAATTGGATTCAACGACTATACCAGTTGAATTACTTTTTTTATGTGAGGTATTAATTTTACGTCATACACCATAAAGCCATTTAATCCAGTCAGTATTTCCTTTTCTTTGATTCTATCACTTTAGTTATTACGTTTGAAGAACTGAAAAGTACGTAATTCTCAGAGCAATGGATCTAAATTATATGAGTCTTACGGTTCGGTGTTACCAGTAACGCTGCCATACCACCAGTTGCTGGAGCTCCTCTGGAGTGACAAGTCGCTACCACCAATTGCATGTACTTTTTCAAAAAATGCCTGTCGGCGTCCACATATTTATTTCTATCAGGAATTACATAATTTGAACTGTCTCCAAATTTACAAATAATCGAGGCTGTATAATCCCAAATGCCGCAGTTTAAACCCAAAGAGTGATCTCTAAGCTCATATAAAATTTCTTCCATTTCGAAAGCGGCAAAAATGTTCTCAATCAAAACGCACGCCTTAATAGTACCTAAAGATAAATGCAATTTTGTTGGGCCCACACAAACATTCTGTTCCATAGTTTAGCTTCAGATGCGCTTTCTAGTTTTGAGAGATAAAAAAATGGTCCACAGTTAAATTCTGCCAAAATTTCTGCATTGTGGTACATGAGCATCCCAAAGTCTACTAATGCACCAGGTGTTTCTTTTCCATTTATCTAGAAAAATGCATTAGAATATTAAGTATATTGTTACAGCTTATACTACAATTATATTATGTTCGATCATATTCCAAGCTCTGGGACGTAACATTAAAATAGGTAAGTTTTGAACGTGTTTGGTTCCAAAAAGTTCCCCTCGTACTGCTTGATGTACGTTGTACAACCCCACAATTTGATTGTGCCAAGTGGGGCAATGTCCATCGTCAAAATCAACCTGAAACCACCTATGCAGCTTTGCATTGAAACTTGTTTTCATATAGATACCTGAACACCTTGAACGTCAGCATTCAGTGCTTCTATAAAGTGATTGGTGTTTGCAGGAAGACATCCCCTAAATCTAATTCCCGATTTTTAAGCCTTTCAGGTAGTGGTCGAATTTTCCACGACAAGTCAGCTCGTGCAGGGCTTTGCGGAAAAGATGGCAATTCTCCTTTCAAGTAAAATTCAGACTTTTTTCTTAATCGTTTCCATTGCAACTATAACGAAGGAATATATAAGCTGTATTTAAGGTATACGAGATTGAGTACTTGTTCGACATCATCTTCAAATGCAGTCACAAGCTGGGCAATGAAGTCTAAAGCACCTTTGGTAAAAAGCGTTTGAAAAGCATTTTGCAAATGCAAAGGAGGATCAGCTATTCTGATCGTGGAAGGTGTCCCACTTAATTTTTTGTATTTCATGTTATTTGTATTTGTGGTGACAGTATGATTGCATAATTATAACTGAAAACCAATTGTGAAATGTGTAGTGTTTTTGTACGCGACATCAATAATAGTTTAAAATAATTCCAGAAGGTTAAGCGATAATCTCAACTCTTATTAATTGATACGATAAATAATACGGATTTAGACGTATTTTAATAAATTGTATTTGGACTGACGCCGACGGGTAGTTTGATGACATGCCCTGTACTTAGTTTATCTAAATCCTTTAAGTCAATTTGAGATACTGACGTCATAATTGCTTGCGAATTTTGGAAACAGAATAATGTATTAGCGGAATAATAAAATTTCATAATTACGAGGAAGGACGTATAATGACCGAATACATTTCATTTGAAAATTTTAATTCAAATTGTGAGCGCCCTAGGTTTTTCACTTTTAAGGATGACGATTGGCTAATTTAAATTTAAAAAAAAACGTAGCAATATACCACGTGCTTAAATTTTTTTAACGTTAACAACTTTATTAATCTTTAATTACAACGAATACATGTTTTTTATACAAGCTCTCGTCGTTATTGAAAATGATAAATTATTTCAATACACAACACGCCGTTTACGTATAAATCCGCTATCTACGACACAACGTGCACATGGAAAGATAACCTCTGCTCTAAAAATACAATATACGCGTTTAAAATGATTATTTTATAAGTAATTAGAGCTATTTGAATTAAATCAATTGTGTAATTGGAAGTGATTCCACAATGGTATTAACAGAAGAAGCATTAATTACAAGGTACTACCGTACACCAGGTTATACCAATGCCAAAACCGAAGAACTGCTATGAGGCTCAAACAAAAAACGCACACGTATGTGCATTAGACACCGAATTATGCTACAATGTTGAATCAACTCCTCTTACTATCGAGGAGAAAAAGAAACTCAAATGGTTGTTGCAGAACCCCTTTAAACTACGAAATTTAACTGAAAGAACGCAACTTACTGCATTATCAGGATGCGTTATAGTTGAAGTCGGACCCAGATTTAATTTCTCAACTTCTTATTCCACAAATGTTATTTCCATTTGTCATTCATTGGGTTTGAAGAAAGTTACACGCCTGGAAGTTTCAAGACGATATCTAATTAGTTTTAAATTGATAGTAAGTGTTCCATCTATTGTTGAAAATGAATTGGTGTCACTTTTGTATGATCGCATGACTGAATGTCGTTACACACACGAGAATATACCAAAAAAAAGTTTCAACGAGAAACTGGTGAAGAAGGAAGATTTGCGTGAGATTGATGTATTAGGTAAAGGTGAAGTCGCCTTAAGAGATCTTAATGATGAAATGGGTCTCGCATTTGATAATGCCGATTTAAGATATTATACTAATTTGTTTGCAAACATTTTAAAGAGAATCCTTCTAATGTCGAATGTTTTGACCTTGCACAATCAAATAGCGAACATAGCAGACATTGGTTTTTTTAAAGGAAAGATGGTGATAGATGGGATCGAACATGAACAGTCATTGATTGATATGATAATGAACACCCAGAATCACACAAATCCAAATAATGTTATAAAATTCAGCGACAACAGCAGGTCGGTATAACAAATATTTTGTTTTTCGTTATTATTATCAGAGTTTGTAGTGCTATTGAAGGTTTTTCACATAAGAGTTTACGACCACGTTCACCAGGAGTTGCCTGTGAAATGAAATTGATGAACACAAATTCTCACTTAATCTTTACTGCGAAACTCATAATTTTCCTACCGGTGTTGCTCCATTTAGTGGTGCAACGACAGGTACTGGTGGTCGAATTCGTGATGTAGAAGCTGTCGGTAGAGGCGGTTATTGTATTGCGGGTACCGCTGGTTATTCTGTGGGAAACTTGAATGTTCCAGGTTGTAAGAATAGATCGTTGGTAAAAGATATAATATTGGGTTATTTTAGGATATCCGTTACCATGGGAGAATTCTAAATTTGAGTACCCGATCAATTTTGCTTCACCGCTTGAAATACTCATAGAAGCTAGTAACGGTGCATCTGATTATGGAAACAAATTTGGCGAACCAGTAATCTCTGGTTTTGTTCGCTCTTCGGTATGATCGATTCTAGTGGGGAAAGGCGTGAGTGGATTAAACCAATTATGTTCAGTGGAGGCGTTGGCAGCATGGAGGCAGATATGACGAAAAAATTGCCACGAAGAAAGGGCAACAAATTGTTAAGATTGGTGGACCTGTTTACAGAATTGGTGTTGGTGGTGGATCTGCTAGCTCAATTGAAATTCAAGGTGACAATAAGGCTGAATTGGACTTTAACGCCGTGCAAAGAGGTAAAGTTTTATATTTCTATTGTAGTATAGGGTATGATCGTTCATAATTTTATTTAATTAAACTAAAGCTTAATATGTTTTATGCTGCTAGTGTTTTTGCAAGTTTAGACCAACTGATGAAAGGTTACAGTTGTCTTTCCTAATAGACGTTGTCAAGGAAAGACACCCTTGTTCAGCTCACAATGTCACTGTGCGATGGATGACATTGCACGTGTGTGGGTTTTTAGTTACTTTGTTGGGGATATTTTTGGTTTGAATGTTGAACGTCAGATTTGACAAGTGATAACTGATAACGAATAAAGCAGTAATTGGAATACAATCTCAAACTACTGTCAAATTTGGCATTACTACAATTACAACACCCACATATGTTCAGTATCACTGTGCATAACTTCTATCTCTTTTTGTTGAAAAAGGCTATTACATAAAATAATAATTGGGGTTTTAGTCTTGGATTTAAGAAAAATTTCTCCTTGTTTAAGAAGCTTTTATTACCAAACTTTCGCTCTGATTTGAGAGCATCCTCAGGGTACTACAAACATATAATAAGTGATACATTTAAACAATAAATAACTTATGGGCTACTAGAACGAATAACATTTGTGGTTGAACCATAAAAATTAAGACTACATATTATTTCTAACATTAGATTAACCCATTAGTGGTCAAAGTAATATTTGTTTAAAAGTATAGTTTTTCTTTGCAATTTTAGATGCATATGATCTATAGGAACAACTTTTGAAGAATAAATTTGTTCTAAAAATATGTGCTTATATATTTTTTTAGGTGTCCCTTTTGAGGGACGCTGTGCAGTATAATGGTATATGAGGGAAAAGAGGCAAAATAAAAGCAGATAATTTTTTTTATTTCATGGAAAAGAAACAGTACATATTTTACATTATTCTAAATGTCGTTCCACACAGTGCACATCTTCTGTCAGTTAGGGCTAAATATAATCGTGGCCAATATTATCGAACCTCACGTCGGCCATAGGTTAGGAAATTCTTCCCTGATGTGATTTCAGTAGTGCCAAGGCAATGTATGTTCCGAAAAGCTAAGAGGATTTCAGAGTCTTTGCACGGATTCAACTTTTCATTAGCAGCCAACCGTTGACTACTGAAACATCTAATAAGTAAGCTACTAGTGGCAAATGCCATATTCTTTGTTTTATTCGGGTTCGATAAGCAGCTACAAGGGCGTCTATGTCTACACCGCCCACTCCTCTGGTATAATCATTTACGATTTTTGGCTGTGGCATAATCTTCTTGAATTTGGAAACTCTATCTCAACTGCTAGCAGTTCTTTATTCCAAATTTTTTTTGCTAGTAACTGAGCATTGTTCTAGTCGATTCTCCCGAACAGTTTCAGTAGCACAAAAGTTTAGTGAGCTGAAGTGTGGTAATAGAGGCAGAGAAGTGAAATAATAATTTTATAGTCTTCATTCTGCAGTATGCTACACTGTTGTAATAATGAAATAACAACATCACTGCCAACTCGAATCGTTTTTTAACATTATTGTCTTTTCCAGTATATATGATAAAGCCAAGCATATACCCGTCATCAGCTTTACATAGCGCCCAGTTTTTAAAACCAAAGCGAATTGGTTTACCGCGAATGTATTGCTTCGCATAATGTTTCCTATAGTAGGGCACCATACTCTCGTCAATTGAAATATTTTCCTCTAAACCTCAATGTTCCTGAAAGTATGGTTGAGATTCTCTACCAACGGCCTGATTTTAAAAAGTCGGTCTGTTGGAACTATTTCCATATTATTATTGAAATGTACATATCGTAGTATGTTTTCGAATCTTCTCAGTCTTATACTATTCTGAACAATTTTTGGTACATCTTCTTTACTAGACCAATATACTCTCTTGTTTGAATATTTCCCATAACCCGATAACAGAAGAATTCCCAGAAATAATGAAGTTTCTTCAAACTCATATCGAGATTATAATTTTTGTAGTGCATATCTATTTCTTTCGAAAGAATTTTTGTCAGTAATTCGTTATCAAAAAATAGTTTGAAAAAAGTTACGACTTCCTTGGGATACAGTTGGCCTTACTGTTACAATTTGGCTGACCACTGGAGACTGACTTCCAAATCGATGCCGCATAAGAAGATTTGTTGACTTGTATTCGCCGCCATAGTTCTGCTAGGGAAGCATATCTTCGTCATCATAGTTGCTGTCAAAATCTTTCTTGACCTCACAGGGTTTGACTAGAATTCCTCGTAGTAAATGATTGACATTTCCAACGTGGGTATCGTCAAAATCATCACTGTCTACGTATGTCTCGTCATTATTATCAGGCGGTTCAATATAAACCTCGGATGGTGCAGAAATGTCATCTCCTTGGTCTTTAATGTCCAATAGTTCTGCCAAACTCAACCTGTAAAGTATAAAGCATATTGCCTATGCGTCTGTGTGGACAGCGTCCTTAAGGGACATTGTGAATTTTTTAATATTTCGTCAGTCATTTAGATTAGAATGCTACTTTATGCATTCAAAAATATTAGTACATATTATTATTATATATTACAAGTGAAAAACCGCTAGTAAATCACATACAAGTTATAAAAACGTCAAATACATACGCTCAATTTCTTGTATAATAAAGTTCTGGATCAATTCTTTTCACACTCTTCACTAACACTTCATAGAAGACAATACCACATTACAACAACATTAATACTGTTTAGTACACCTATTCTGCGCATGTCCTGACCACCTGCTGCTTTCTAGATCATTTATAGGGGAAAACGTTACTGTCCTTATAAGAGACAAACACAAAACGCTAAATTTTCATTTTCACATAATTATACAAACATTAATATGTCACGACAATTACCATTTACCTTAACTAAATAAATAAACGACCGATTGATTTTGGTTACATTTGAATTCGCACTTTGGTTATTGATAAAGATTCAATTACGTTTGGGGGTCACAGTATGCGTTAAAATCGTCCGTTGACTTGAGAATATTATTTATTTTAATTATAGTTTTACTTGTGTATGGATATATTGTTATTGTTAAGATGAATCAGGTGAGTATTCCTCCAAGATTATAAATTTTGTGTACAGTTTGCTCTTTTCGAGCCCTTCTAGGTGGAGGTGAATGCCCTAGGGGGCGAAACGTCGGCGTTGACAACATATTGAGTTGTTATTTCATTCACCTCCACCTAGAAGGGCTCGAAAGAGCAAACTGTACACAATTGTTATTGTTACTTTTTGTAATTTTTTTATTGATGTTATTGTAATTCGAAGAACTTGTATCAATTAAATAGCTGTATATAATACTAGGATCTTTTCTGAAGTTCATTGTGTTAACAATATTACTAGCTATGTGACACACATTTCGAGGAATATTCTCTTTTGGTAATTACTCTCCATTTCAATAATTGATGCATTGTGTTTAAATTCATCTAGATGTAGACAAGATTGGTTGAATTATGTTTATTGTTGTATTTGTTGGTTGATGCGTTGTTTAAAACGTTGGTTTGTTTGCCTGGTGTAAACTTTGTCCCAATTGGCGCAAGGAATTTTTGTAGATTAAGTCACTTTTCATCAAATCTATCAATTTAGAATAATTCTTGCTTAGTTTATTAGGATGAACTAACACAATTGTTTCTTTATAATCTTTAAGAGTTCTTTTTAATTTTTCTGATAAGTCACTAACGTATTGTAATTTTAAGTACGGGACAAATTCTTGTGTGAGCTTTGGAATTGGAGTTATTGAATTGTCTTCCTGAAACTTATTGGGTTTATTGTTGTGGGCAAAAGCGCTGAATTATAAATTATCTTCTTGAGTAGTTTACAGGGTAACCATTGGTTACTAGCAAGTTAGTTTTAGATTTTTTGTAAGAACGTATTAGGGTAGACAATTCCTGAAATACGGGTTTCAAACAACTAATGTTTCAGTTTTTGTTTGAAAAGATGATTAGAATTGAAGAAAATGTTAGAGTTTGTAGGTTTACGATACCAATCCAACATAATTTGATTATTGCTATTATGCAGGACTTTGGTATCTAAAAACGGAACCCAGTTATCAGGGTTCTCTATTTCAATTGTAATTATTGAAGATCGCCATTGTTACTCCCATTACCCAATAGGAATACTACATATTATATTATCTACATATTGGTATAAAAGGGATTGTGAAGGGAAACTTTGGTACATACTCTTTTAACAGGTGATTCTTGACTATTTCTGCAATGAAACGTCTAATAGCCGATCCCATATAGGTATTCCAAAAATTTGTTTGTAATTAACATTATTGAATTTGAAGGAAGTTGAATTAAAAACAAACTCCACGATTTATATGAAAAACTGTTTCGTCATTCTACAATTAGGTTCAATGAGATACCAGTTCTGCGAAATTATTGTCACAATAAGTTGGAGTGGTATGTTAGTAAACAATGATTTAACATTCAGTGAACAAGTACATAATTGGCTGGTAATTGGAAATTATTGATTTTAGCAGAAAACTCGAACGAATCCTTGATTCTGTACTTTACGTATTCTTGAAATGAGATGGCCAGAATATTAGTGATATAAGTAGCTAGGTTCTTAGAAGGTGTTTGGATAGAATGGTAGTAAAGACTTCTTAATTGAAAAGAATTTTTTCTTGAATCCAAGATTAAAACCCCAGTTAATTAATCCACAATTAGCTAAGTCTTGTTACTCCACTGGTTAAAATAATAATGCAATTGTCTTCTTTCCTCAACAACTATATGTTCCGAGATATGTTCGGATTCATGAAAGATGACAGTTGTGTTACCACATATTTAGAACTGAGACATTTACAATACAGTCTTTCCTGAATACGACTTGATTAACGTACAGGGTTATTCATTATATTTTGACTCCCACCTACAGCTCTTATTATGAGTTATAGAAATAAACTTTAAATACAAAAGTAGTATCTTTTGGTAATAGAGGAAATAAAAAATCGACTTCACAACATTGTAAAAATTATTTGAGTTATATTTTTAAATGGAACACTGTATATTATTATCTCAAATGAAAGATCTCTTTGTTCTGATTTCGGATATTTATAATTTGTTGGCATTTGATTCAGTCACTTTTAAGATATTTGAATTTATAACTTATTTTTTCTGGAGATCAAATTGCCTTGAAAACGTCGACGTTTGCAATAAACGTAACCCTAGCAACGAAACAATGTTAGTTACACATAAGTTAGTCTTCAAAATTGAAAATTAAACCGGATTGCAGAAATTAATTTACTTCTAAAATTATTTAAAACATCTATCAAATGGGTTATTCGGAGGAAGAAAATTTACATGTTTTTCATGTGATCGGGGTAAACGGTGTTGGTTGGTAGGTTACAGTTATGAAATTTCTCCTCTTTAAAAAATATACATGTTTTCATTGAGCGGGGGTAAACGGTGTTGGTTGGTCGGTTACAGTTATTAAAATTCATCGTTCTTTCTAACTCGAACTTGGACCTTTTATTTTTAAAACAAATTGTTGTGCCGCGCATGTGCTATTCTAAAATTTACAAACAATTTCCACATCTCTTCCGGCAAAAATGTGAACTTGAAAACCGTCTTATAATTAATTCTCTAATTTTGCATCGAATGAAATGGTCGGAAGCGAAGACCATACACAGAGAGGAACATTGGTACAAAAGAAGCATCATTCATCAACAACAACAAGATCTTCAGCCAGTCAAGGGTTGAGAAAAGAAACATATGGAAAAAGTTTTCATTAATTAATCATCTGTTCCCGCAAGCGCGCACTTCATTCCCTTGAATGCTTCACCAAACGTGTCTTTAGTATATAAGCTATATTTTTTTACTTCAGCAGGATATTATTATTTCTAAAAATTTGATTAGCTCAATGCTGTGTTTCCATAGTAGCTAACCGACTGATAAAGTTAACTAGGGGTGAAAGAATCAGGCCTTAAATGAATTACTTTAGTACCGATTTTATTTACTTTACTGCTATTTTTTAGTGACGATTTCGGGAAAAAATAATTTTATTGTATTAAATGCAATTGACAAAATTAATACCTATACTTTTCCTCGTATATTGAATTATACCATTAAAAATAATGACCGTTAGAGCGAGTTTGTATAACAGTATAGTAAGTAAAGTGGTTTTTAATTTAATGAACAAAAGTTTTGTTTATAATATTTTGATCAGGAATTACCGAGATACGGTAATCACTTCTTGTAGTAATATATACTATAAAAAATTTAAACAACAGTTGTTGTAAATTAGTTTTTCTGCAAATTTTATTTAAATCATTGTGTTATAAGGGTGCAGAGATAATTTAAAAAAATAGTAAGTATGTTAAAAAAGTATACTACTATTCATTGTACTTTTCACGTTAAATTTGACTTTTATAGTTTGATTTTGTTTAACAGGTTAAATGGGATCAAGGTTTGAGCTAATAAAACTGTTAATTATTTTAATACACGCTTGACGCGCTTATTTAATCTGCAAATAACGTGTTAAATTAAACCACAAGCACCAGAAATTTAATTAGATGTGTGTTGCAATTTTGTATTACTCTGTGAAAACCAATTGTATAAACATCCTAAATCTAAATTGGTCGATAGAGGACAGTATTTCATAAAAGTCAAAGTCTAAGGCAATTTAGCGTTGTACTATTGTTCATTATTCTACCACAAACAAATTTTGCGACAGTCATGTAGTTTATAGTGACATAATATAGATGCCTTGCTTTACGTAATCAGTCGATCGTGAATGAAACATATTTCGTTTTATAATTAAATTGTAATTATTTATTACTCAATTCATTATTTAATTGTATTTTTTAAAATAATCTATATAGTATCATAAACCTGCGTAGTACAATTTGGTATTTAATTCTATTAACTAATTAAACATTTTCATTGCCCATATACATATACAAAAAATTGTTTATTGTTTACTTTGCTGCCATTGTTTAAAATGCTCATGTTATATTCCGAAAAATTCTTATATTGTATTTTATGAACTTATTCTGGAAAATTCCATTCGCATCACCTTCATTTACAATAAGATGCGAAAAACATGTTTCCACGACCACTATGAAAAGTTGATATTTCGTAGTCATAAACTCAGACTAAATATAAGTGCCTAGACGAGTAACGCTATATTTGCTTTATACCGAAAGATGAAGCAGGAATGCTAGAAAGGAAGCACATTCAAATATCGCGTCATGTATTTTTATAGGTTAACAGTGACAGTTGACATGAATTTTAGGTTAACAGTGACAGGCCGAATCATGAATTTAACCTCTTTATATGCTGAATTAAAGTAGTTTTGTTATTTTTCCACGCGTCACGTGACCGTGATAGTTCCGTTTTTGCACTTCTTTTTTTTATCATGGCGACTTCAAAACAAAGGTACACGTTACTTGCCTATAGGTACTATATTTAGTCTGAGGTCATAAACCACTAGATAAAGTTTGTCAAAACGGATAAACGGCGTGTTTAGATGGGCAAGCTTCGTATTACCAAGAGAAATAAACTTCAGCGCCGAAGTGTTTGCAAGGAAAAGTAAACTTGGAAGCGCGGTTAATTTAAAATTTAGCAAGGCAACTGTAGTTGTCAATAAGCACGTTACGCAAATGGTCCAAATATCATGGTCACAGAATGGTAATATACCGGGTGACCCAACCAAACTGCAAAGTTCGATTGCTCGGTTATTGAAGAAGATATTGACTTCAGGATTTTTTAATTAATTGATATCCATTAGTTGCACTTTTTAAAAATATATTTTCCTTATTCAGGTGGTCGTGAACTAGGTAACTTGACCAAAGTTGGGTTTTTGAATGGGACATCCTGCATATCTACACATATTTGGATGCTCTGTTGAAAAATAACTTGAGTTTGTGTACATGATTAGGGGTCTAGCAGCAACTGTTACAGCGTTAACTGACACTTACTACGAAAAAGTCAAAAAGCAAGTTTGAAAAATCACAGCACCTACACCCTTTGTTATTTATTGTCCATCTTTTTTGCAATTGATCTCTGATACTTGCTGACGTTTTTTGTTAAATTCTATACAGGGTAGACAAAAACACAAAATTATGATTTTCTCAATTTTTCAAATGAAACACCCTATATACCGATGCGTCATTCGAGTGCGATTTTTATCTAACGATATAACACACTTTGGTACTAGGTCCGGAACTTTTGAGATATTCCACAATTATTATTTTTTGCGGAACTTTCACTCAAAATAGGGAGTAGCACTAAAATTGTTATACACACATTTCGAGTAACACAGGATCTGTTTTTGGTAATAATTTTACAAAAATGTTATTGCGGCATTGTCTTATTCAGGTCTTTAATATCATTTAAAAACTTCAAATACTAATTTTAATAATTTATTGATGAAAAAACAAAAAAGACCATAACATTCAACTTCTCCCTAGTTCAGTAAGTGTTCAAATACATTTTCTTATTATTCTAAGCATTTTTGAGACATCGAGCGAACGGCAGCTTAATTGATGAAACTAGTAGGCTGGTGTCAAAAAAAATTTAACAACTGAACAAGAAATTTCACTACCTGGAATAAGTCAACACTGTATCTTCAACATTACTGTATCACTACTAATATTGCCATGAATCATTCAAAGGAAGAATTAGTGAGAATAATTTGTTGCCTTGGAGAAGCCGATCGAAATGTTTTATTGGCAACTCGAATTTACCATGCGAAATATCCGGAAGAGAACACCATTTAAACGGAGTTTTCAAAGTGCTATGGACAGATTCGAGGAAAGTGGAAGTGTGCTTTATAAGAAGTGACTAAATGCTAATAGAATCGACTATAATCAACAATTGGATATAGTACTGATGTTGGAAGAAAATTTACATCTGAGCACACGGGAGATTGCGAGAGAATTAGGAATGTCTCAGAGTAGTGTTAATAGAAGAATTTTGAAAAATAGATTATCACCTTGAACTTCACCAGGAATTGTACGGAGATAATTTTGGCAAACGGATTGAATTCTGCGAATACATGTTAGGGTTGATACATGGGTACCTACAACACATTTCAAGACAAAATTTTGTTCAGCGGCGAAGCTACTTTCTAAAGTGAATCCGTGAATCGGCATAATATGCACTTATATGCAATGGAGAAACCGAAGTGGATGAGAACTGTCGATAACTGTTGGACACTGAATGTATGGAGTGGCATCGTCGGGATACATGTAATAGGGCCATATTTCTTCAATGGAAACCTAACCGGGCTAAGATACGTACATTTTCTTCAAAATGAACTTCCAATTCTCTTAGAAGAAGTGGATTTAGTTCCTCGGCGAAGCATGTGGTTTCAACAGGATGGTGCTCCGGTGCATTTCCGTAGAGAAGTACGTGAGTGAGTGAAAAATTTCCCATATCGTTGGATCGGACTGGAGGTAATATTTCATGGCCAGCTCGTTCGCCGGATTTAACTTCCAATCGACTTTTTTCTTTGGGTTTTCGTTAAAGATCAAGTTTACAGAAATCGACCGACAACCTCAGAAAAAATGAAAATAAGAATAACCGATGTTTTCCGTTCAATTTCTCTACAATTTCTCAGGCCCGTCAAGCTCTCGTTCGTCCGACGTTTGGAAATGTGAAACAAGGAAACGTTTTTGAACACTTACTGAACTAGGAGACGTTGAATGTTGGTCTTTTTGTTTTGTTTTTTTAAAGTTATCAATAAATTATTAAAATTTGAAGTTGTTAAATGATGTTAAAGACCTAAATACGACAATACAATACTGCAACAACTTTTTCTAAAAATTATTACTCGAAATGTGTGTATACAAATTTTAGTGTTATTCCTATTTTGAGTGAAAGAAAATATTAATGTTAATTGTAATTAAGCATTTTCATTAATTGATATTTTTAATACTCTTTGTGGAATATCTAAAAGTTCTGGCCCTACTACCAAGTGTGCTATATCGTTAGAAAGCTCTTAAACATCGCATTCAAATGACGCATCGGTATATTGGGTGTTAGAAAAAATTAGAAAAGACAATTTTGTATTTTCGACCACCCTGTATAGTATTTAAAAAAAACGTCAGCAGGGATCAAGTTTCAGAATTTTTAACTATAATAGTCGACCAATTGCGAAAATGTGGAAAAGAAATAACAAAGGGTGTAAGTGCTTTGTGATTTGTCAAAGATGTCACAGTAAATGTCAGTTAACGCTAAAAGTTTCTGCAAGACACCTAATCATGCATACAAACTTCGAGGTTATTTTTCAACAGAAGAATTCAAATATGCGTAGATATACAGGATGTTCCACTTAAAAACCCAATTTTTGTCCAGTTAAATGGTTTAGGACCACTTGTACCGGGTGTCCACTTATATTTTTCCCTATTTTAACTGCTTATAACTTCTAAACGGTTTAAGATAGAAACATGCGGTTTTTCACTAAAATGTTACATTTTCTTTGAATACTCGGTCATTCGCTAACCGATTTTTAAATACTTTACATCGCTGGATAGGTGAAAGTCAGTTCTTTCAAACTACAAAACATATACTAAAATGTAACATTTAAGTGAAAACCCCATGTTTCTATCCTGAACCGTTTAGAAGTTATAGGCAGTTAAAATAGGGGAAAATATAAGTATATGGGTATATGGGAAGAATATTTTTAAAAAGTGCAACTAATGGATATCTATTAAATAAAAAAACACGAAGTCAATATTCTGTTTAATAACGGAGCAATCGAACTTTGTAGTTTGGTTTGTGTCACCCGGTATAGAGAATATTATCTTTGTAAATAATCTGGGCTACAAGCCGAAGCTTTTCATATTTTTCTCGAAAGAAAGGTTGTAAAAGAGCTTCTACCCATGAAATAAATATTAAAGGATCTACTAGTCTTCAATTAGTACCATGGACGCCTATATCCAGACTCTACTGACACACAAATTCACAGAATGTAAATAACCTGTCACGTGATATACAAACGATAGATAACATGTCCTACGTAATTTTGTGTTTAAAACATGCCACATGATATGTTCTTCACAATCTGTGATTGTTATACCTAGTTATTATTTTCACATTTACTATTAATACACTTGTATCAATTTTAAAAGAAAGTTAATTAATGATAAATATGTGGAAACTAACTGAATGAACGATAATCTGCATTCCCTCCACTAACTGAATCCTATCTCAATATCTACCTGCTTTCTGTATTTAGCGTCGATTACAATATGGGAACACGGAACTCAAAGATTTCACTTGTTTTTTAAACACGTCGTTAAAAAAGAACGTATCTGGAACCGAGATTTTCAACAATCAGAAGTCCCAAATGTTATGTAAAGTATAAAATAAAGGGTAATTATTATATGGTATAAACGTACTCACAATTACAAATGTCGAAACTGGATAAGCAACAGTTTGTTGAAACAAAAATACGTAAAATCACAAAATACTACCAAAACATTATTATTCCACATTTGCAATTCTAAAAGGTGATGTGTGAATTCACCTTGTATCTTATTATAACACAAAAATTAATTAACATGAGCTTTAACTTTTTTAACACGGTTAACCCAATTTCCATTCAAAATTATTCATATAATTTTTAATAAATTAAATTAACAAGTAATATACAGTAAAACCTCTATTTTCGGTCACCTCTAAAACCGGCCAAGTTTTCCAAGTCAAAAACTAATTATACGGAAATATCCATATTAATGACCCTCCTAATAGCGACCACCTCTAGATAACGGCCACGGCCACTTATTTGTAAACTTTCTTGGAAAATACATGTAATTCTACCACCCATTTCCGGCCATTCTTCAGTAACGTTATTAGTAGACAACAGCTTAGCGTTCAAGTTGTGCATAATATATATTTGTTTCATTGTGTGAGGCTTAAGTAATTACCGGTATTGAAGAACGGATTTAAAGAATTTGTTCGATTTACAATAGACATTACAGTGCAATTAAAGGCTCATTAAGCTACCTAAAAATCGTATTTTGCGTACATAGTTTGAGTTAGTATGTTCAACAGTGCTGTTACATATAGACGTACAGAAAAATTACAATGTCGCTAAAAAGAAAACGTTTGTCTCTTAAAGAAAAATTGATATAATTGTGGAAAGTGAAAAGTTTAATACCAGTGCTAGAAAGTTAGCTGAAAAATTTAGTGTTGGAAGAACACAAGTTAACGATATTATAAAAACAAATGTGATTTTAAAAAAGCTATTTGAAGAAGGTTCCAATACAGAGCAGAAGAGAAAATTTCCTAGAACTGTAGGTTTAGAAATTGATCGAGTAGTTTACAATTGGTTTTGTAAAGCTAGGAATAAAAATATTCCTATATCTGGATTTTTAATAAAAGAGAAAGCATTGGAAGTTGCAAATTAAAAAATTATTTTAAAGCTTCAAATGGGTGGCTTCAGAAATTTTGTCAAAGACATAACATACCCTTTAAAACAATTTGCGGGGAGTCAGCTGATATTAACCTGGACACTGTCGAAGGTTGGAAAGCAAAGCTGTCAGTAATATTGAAGGTATTCACCCAAAAATGTGTACAGGTTGGGCAAATTTCGACGTTTGTATAGGGTATCTCGGTAACCATAAGAGATAGAGAAAAAATGGATGTCGGTGAGATTTTCTTTTAATATAACACAAATAGACTTAAAAGGTTGTCTTCTTTCTCGATAACGATTGAAGTATATTTCCGATGCAATGTCGGAATTGTTATTATTTTGAATAAAGCGTTCTAACATATACTTTTTCATAGTTTTCGTAAACCATTTCGTACTTTTCAGACTATTGAAGAATGAAAATGTGGTAATGTAATTAGAGGCAGCATACATACATGACATCCGTCATAAAATGAAAACAAAATGTCTTTGGTAACTACTATAATTTTATTTGTATTGGAAAATATAAGTTTTGACTAAATTTAACTATAATTGACCTTACATTATATATATCGTCGTAAAAAGAAAAGAAACCTCTATCAAAATAAATCATAGTCAACTATGGTTTCTATTAAAGAAAAAAAAAATTTGTATAACTCGTGAACAAATGTAGATATTTAAAATCTGTCAAATCCGTTTTCAAAATATAGAAAAATCGGTCTTTTCGCTGTAACTCGAAAACAAAAGACGATAGCCGATTCTAGTTTTCACCAATGAGTTTCTCTCAAAAAAACAGATCGAGACACCGACATTCATTTTGTTCTTTCTCTTATGGTTACCGAGATACTCTATACAAACGTCGAAATTTTCCCACCCTGTACAATACTGACGAGACCGGACTTTTTTACCTTGCGATGCCAAACAAAACGTTCTCTTTAAAAAACGATAAATGTAGTGGTAAAAAAGCTGCAAAACAAAGATTGACAATTTTATTTTGTACAAATATGGAAGGTGATAAGGAAAATCCGTTAATCATTGGAAAAGTAGACACCAAGATGCTTTAAAGGCTCTCATATCAACAAATTGCCCTTAGAATGGGTATCTAATAAAAAGCTTGGATGACGGTAGAGATTATGACTTCCTCGGCTAAAAAAAATTTGATGAAAAAATGAAAAAGAAAATAGAAAAGTCTTATTATTTCTGGATAATGCCACGTCTCATCCCAAAGTGACTCTTGAAAATGTGAACATTGTTTTCTACCCCCAAACACCACATCCATTGTCAGCCACTGGATCTAGGAATTATCCAAAACTTAAGATGGCCTACAGGAAGTTTTTTAATCAAAGAGCGCTACTAAAATTCACAAATACCGAACTTCCTTGTGAAGATGCGGAAAAAGTATCAATTTAACCAGCGCTTTAGTTTTGGATATCAGTAGCCTGGAGAACCGTTTCGCCGATTACAATTACTAAATGTTTTGCGAAAGCAGGATTCTCGGAAAAGGTCCTGCAGAAGATTTCGATGAAGAAGACGAAATTCCACTAGCTCAGCTTTTCCTGTATTACTAGAAGGTAATTAACGTGTAAGCTTTGAAAATTATGCATCTATAGATTGTGATATTTTGACCAAAAGCCCCAATTTAAGTATTCAAGATATAATCAGTGAATTAGACTATAGTGAAGGCTGTGATTCGAACAATGAAAGTGGTGCAGAAGAATCCGAGTTTTTACGTCAAACATTAAAGATATGGGTGAAGTGTGTGAAAAACTAAGAGATGTGCAAAGTTTTCTAATGATAAGAGTGAGCTATCGGTAGAAGTACTTCAAATTTTATCAAAATGTGAATCTTCTGTTTTACAAACTAAACTTAAAAATGTAAAACAAACCTCAATACAAAAATATTTCACGAAAAATATAATTTAATGGTATGTATATGTATGTAATTAATTATTGTAATAAGTATAACGACCAATTAGAAAATATGTACATATTATGTAAATGTATGTATTATGTATTAAATATGTATAACTCTTCCATTATTATATCGTCTAATTATTTAATATTGCATCAGCACATTTATAGTTAACACCCTATAGCAAACCGTATTATGTTCCATACTTAAAGATTTTAATAAACAACGCAAGAAATAAATTTTTTCCTCCCAATAACGGCCACCTCCATATACCGTTCAGTTTTGCAGCAAATTTTAGTGACCGCTATTTAGAGGTTTTACTGTAATTAACAAATGTAAATTGTTGGAAACAGTTATAAATTTGATAAATCTTCGAGGAATTTCAAACATTTGTTAAAAGTTTTAAACTACTTAACGTAATATATTAAAAATTAGAAATTTTTTATTTTCAGTTCCTCTCAACGTGTTGTTGACCCTTCTATAAGAGTGATTGTACGGTATTATCAGGGAAACACCATTGATGTTGTTTATCCAACGTTTCCCTCTGACTGTACAATATACTATTAGAAAAAAATAATAAACTTTTTGAACTATTTTTCAGAATTAAATTGATTCACACCATAATATAATTATTAGGACACACCTACTATTTTTAAACTATGGTTTTATGGCTGAAAAAAAATCATATTAAAGGTGTTGTAGTAAAGTTATTAGAAATACATTGTTTTAACGACAAAAGATTAATGTTTATGTTAGAATCCGATAGGTGGCGTCGTAGTAAAGTGAGATGAAATATTGTTGTTGGAGTCTCCTTATAGCTAAAACCTAAAAACATTTCACTTACGAATTATGGCTCTAATGTTTACTCATTTGTATTAGTCTGTGTTGATATCCATTTGGTGTACGGTCACGGTAATTTGTGAATCCCGCATGCGGCAGTGTGCCTGATACGTTCCGATGAACTCAGCTTAATGCTGCGTGTTGCGAGATGCACTGGTTGATCGATTAACTTCACTGGTTACTCATTACTGATTACCTCGCTACTGCTAACTTCTATTTGAACGTTATATATATGTGTTTAGTAAGTCATTCCTAGCGCGACAAGGTTGTCAATATTATGCTTCCTCATTTGTTGCCAGTACATTGCTATTTCATATTGATGAAATGCTTATGGTGGGTTTGTACTGGTTCTACATTTCGCGCTTTTGGGGAATTTATATTTTCTTATGTTAATCTGTCCATAAATTAATATATTATTATTAATATTACTGGCAACCCTTGTTAATGGATTGCCGATCCACGATAAAGTATGCTGGGAGTAGATTAACAAAGATATACAAAATAAAATTGTTTTTGCGGGTCTATCTTCTCCTTAATTTTCGTTGTTTGTGTGGGATATTGTTATTGCCGCCACTACGGATGCTGCCGTGTTGTGGGTTTTATTGTTCTTGCTGCAGATATGCTAGTGTGATTGCGAGGGTTTTGCTGGCGTTACTTCAGAGGCGAATTGATGCACGTGGATACTGTATTTGACAACGTTAAGGTGTAGAAACTGGACGTGATAAGGTGTGTCAGCGGCGTACTTTGGTGCGTGTATGTGGCAAGCAGTATGTCGAAGCACTTAGGACCGGCAGTTTCGTAACGAATGAATGCGCGAGTTTGTTCTGCAGCGCGTTCTGATATATGATAGGCGAAGGACGTCAACAACCGGGCGTGGCAAGCTTTGTGACGTGAAAGCAAGCGGGTTACTTCATTACAGTTGAAGCTCCGGGAGACGTATGTGGGGTGATTGCAATTCGGCATTTAAAAAATATATAATATTGAACATGAGACTCTATTAATTTTTATTCTATAATTAACCTCAGAATCTTGGGTTTCACTAATAAAATGCGTTGGTTTGTGTCTTTAAAACAAAAATTTGTAATACAATAAAAAAAAAAATGAAACGTACAATTTTTTATCAAATTTAACAGGATTTTAAATAAGGCTTTTTAAAACGACTAAAAATAAAGTTATTTACACTACAATCTTTTTCCGTATACAAATTTTTTATTATTATGATCTTATACACTACCTGAATCTATATTTACCGATGACGACTTTGAAACCTTTCTGCTCTGGGTTGTTTTCCACGACGTTCTTTGTTTTTATTGATGATTTAATTACTAGGCGTTTTCTACAAATGTGTTTGTTTTCCTACGGTACTCTGGTTTGCTATAAAGATGCAGGGTTAATATTCTTTTTATATCTGATCATGTCTTTAAAACGTGAACACGAAAATTTTGATTTTTATTGTTTTGTGCATCATTTTACTCTTCACCTGTCATCGTTCACTACTAAAAACCGTCGCCTCCGCACTTTCACTTCCGTTTTAGCACGTTACATGTAATATCGATTTATCCTTATAATGTACAATACACAAATATATCCTAATATTAACAATACGGATGATTTTACATTCACACATTGCAACGACCTTGTGACCATGCAGTATGTGTTTGGGTGTTTGATCGTGTCGTTTCGAGACGTAGGTGTGTCTTTGAATCGGTTGGTTTTCTGAAGTAGCGGCGCACTTGTTTATTGTTTGGTGACAGCAGTTGTGGAATTTGTGGATGTTGCAGCGGTTGTGGCATATCGATGTTGATGTAACGTTGACGGGTTAAGTATTGTCCTGGCCGTTGCAGGACGGGCGTTTCGAGTTTCATTTTGTAGGTACGTTTAAAAATGTTTGTTATATCTGTTGTTGTTGCACCGCCTGGAGTTTGTTTGCTGTCTGTCTTACGTTTGTCTTGTGGAAAGCGCTAAGTTCTTTGCGTAGGACGACTATCATCAGTGGTAGCCAAGTTGACCGTTGTCTCGCAAAAGTCAGTTTCTGGCTATTTCAGTCTTGACACGAATAGGTATTTTTGATCCATTACGTAGTTACTGAGATATGACAATCACGTTACGCTAATTGTCTTAACAATATATCCAAGAATATAATTATACAAAAAAGAAGTTATGGATAAAAGTTGTTGAAAATTTTATTTCTATAGCTTTTATTGAGTAATATTTTTTCTAAAACGTAATTTTCTTTTACGTTTTGGAGCTAAATTTTTGTTGAACTTCAGTCTTAGCACGTGTTCAAGTGAATGAGTGTGCGACGTTTCTTTCTTCCCTTTTTTCTATCGAAAATTTTTTAAACTGCGGTGCACTAGCTGAACGCTCTTAGAGTTTATTTTAATTTTCGAGCAATAAGATTCTGTGTCGTTACACATTTTCTATACTGTTTACATTTATTAGTCATATTATGGGGTCTGCGCAGAAACGCTCGTTTTTGTAATATTCTTCGATCTCTTATATTCTATTGTAATTGTCAACTCTTCTCTTACATCCTACTTTTTTTTTAAAATGTTAACCAAACATTGAAAATAAACTTCACTCTTCTCTATATTTGTTTTATTAATACTCATATGATAAGTCTTTAAAGTAAACGTCTGATCCTGACCCACAATTTATTATAAAAATAAATGACAGAAGTTGTTACTTTATCTCAACTACTTTAGACGTTTCTTCTTGATAAGCTATGTAAAAAATTATGTAAACTACATTAAAGGTACATAAAGTTACTGTGTTTTATGTTATCTCTCTTCCATGTCATTTATAACTGTAAAGTGTATTTTCAGGCGATGCCGAAATGGAAAACAAATTAAATAGAGTAGTTCGCGCTTGCTTAGAATTAGGAAACAAAATCTATTGTGAGTATCCATGATCAGGGCGCCGGTGGTAACGGTAACGTTCTTAAAGAATTGGTGGAACCGGCTGGAGGTATTATCTACGCGAACAAATTCGACTTAGGCGATCCGACCATAAACACGCTCGAACTTTGGGGAGCTGAATATCAAGAGAGTAATGCAATTCTTTGCAACAAAGAAGATGTAGAATTGTTAAAAAAAAATTTGCAAACGTGAAAGATGTCCGATTAATTTCGTTGGGGGAAGTTACTGGCACCGGTAAAGTACTACTCGCTTTAGATAACGACAAGAAAATCTTGCCGTTCAACTTGGATTTGAGCACGTTTTTAGGTAAATCTTTGCAAAATTGCTTAGTGCTAACCTATTGATTACAGGAAAAATGCCAAGGAAAGTGTTTAATTTAGAACGTCAAGCCCGAATTTTGAAACCGTTGGTACTACCACATCCGTTATCAATTTACCAAGCGTTAGATCATGTTTTGCGTTTTGACCTCGGTGGGTAGCAAGCGATATCTCTACTAATAAAGTAGACCGTTGTGTTACCGGTCTTGTAGCACAACAACAATGCGATCGGTCCTTTTGCACACACCCCTGGCGGATGAGGCTTCGTAATGAGCGATATCCACACTTTGGTCATGTGGGCTTCAGTTAGCTGGTAACCAATCTGAGATTAATTTGGCGAAATTTAGGTAGGAGTGGCGACATCTCATTGGCGAGCAACCCATAAAAGGCTGATCAACAATGTTGCCGGGGCTCGAATGACTGAAGTTGAGGCTCTTAGCAATCTTGTGTTTGCTTTGATCAGCGATATTCGTGATATTAAATGCAGCGGGAATTGGATGTGGCCTGCGAAACTACCAGGAGAAGGAGTTGGTTTATATGACGCTTGCAAAGCTATGTGCGATATAATGTCCGGAGTTAGGTATGAAATAATCGACGGCGGTAAAGATTCTTTGAGCATGGCCGCTCGCGTTGGGGAAGATACGATAAAGCACCTGGAACATTAGTGGTTTCTACTTACCGCACCGTGCCCAGATGTTCGCAAAGTTATAACACCTGATTTGAAAGCACCTGCTATGGGTAAAACGGGAACTTTACTTCTAGTGGATTTATCGAATGGAAAAATAGATTAGGGTGGGCTCGGCACTTGCTCAGTGTTTTGATCAATGGGAAACGATGCTCCTGATATCGATAAAGTCGATACATTGAAACAAGCATTTATCGCCACCCAACAATTAATTAAAGATTCGGCAATCTGCGCTGGTCACGACATAAGTGACGGCGGTCTTATCGCGTGTTTACTCGAAATGCTGCTTCGGTGGAATGAGCGGCATTGAGTTAACGTAACTCACAAAAACGGCACCGTTTTACCTATTCTATTTGCGGAAGAACCAGGTTGGGTCTTGGAAGTGCTTACCTAGCGATGTCGAACATTGTCTCATCAGTTTTTAAGGTGAGCACTTTTTGTAATGTATTCATTTCCTAACAACAGAATTTTAGAAATACGAAGTTCCGGTATACATAATTGGGAAAAGCGTAAGTTTCGGGTTGAAAATGCAAGTCGCAATTGCAGTAAACAACGCTTGCATCGAAAGTTCGGTACTACCTCTAATGAAAATGTGGGAAGAAACAAGTTATCATCTCGAGCTCCTACAAACGATTAAACATTGCGCCGATTCCGAGTTTGAGTCGCTGTCTAAGAGAACCGGTCCAAAATATCGATTAACTTTCAATCGGACGAAGAAATACCGAAACCGAAGCAGGAAGGTGCATGTTGCGGTTATCCGCGAAGAAGGAGTTAACGGTGACAGAGAAATGGCCGCTGCTTTGGCTCGCGTTGGTTTCACAGTGCACGATGTCACAATGGAGGATTTTAATTTCTGGCGCTATCACTCTCAAAACAAGTTCAAAGGTGTTATCTTTCCGCAGGCGGGGTTTAGTTATGCGGGTAATTTTAAGGTAGTTCGTGTATTTAACGTAATAATCGAGATTGGTGTTTCAGATGTTTTGGGTTCTGGCGAAGGTTGGGCAGCTGGGATGAAAGGATGTAACGAACAGATACAAATTCAGTTTAAAGAATTTTGGCGTCCCGATACTTTCAGCTTAGGGTGTATACAATGGTTGCCAGTTGATGGCAATGATCGGTTGGATTATGGTCAGACGGTTAGCATTAGATGCTTCACCCGATATTTTGCTGGAACACAATTCCTTCGGAACGTTTTGAATGTTCGTTGGGCGACAGTTAAAATTGAGCAATCAAATTCAATTATGCTGAAGGGAATGGAAGACTCAGTATTGGGTGTTTGGGTTGCTCACGGTGAAGGAAGATTCGCTTTCAAAAACGACATAATATATAAGAACCTAATGGGAAATACATTTGCGTTTGCCTACGATACGTCGACGATAGTGGAAATCCCACGGGAAGTGCTATCCGATGAATCCAAACGGCAGTGTCGAGGGATTAGCGGCCGTGTGCTCGGAAAACGGAAGACACTTCTAGCTATGATGCCGCATCCGGAACGCTGTGATCAATTATATTTGGGCCTTACATTTCCAAATGAATGGCAAATGTATCAAAAGTCGCCCGGGAACGTATGTTCCAAAATGCGTACGATTGGTGCACAGATACAAGCGATGAGGGTGTGTATTATTAAAAAAAATATAATATAACGCACGCTTTGTATTTTATTTTTCTAAAATTTTAATATGTATGTAGATTTTGAAACCTCTGTACAGAAATGGTGCGAATTGTTAATAAAATTTTTATACGGAGAATGTGGCATGCACTTGACTTATTTTGCACGATATGCTTATTTTTAACCTTGTTACAGATGACCTACTTCTGTATGATCATTAATTAGGAAGTTGAAGGATCCTTAAGAGGCAAGAATAATAGTCGCATTTTTATTGTATATAGTGTTTTTTTTTTTATATATTTTGGGATATTAAAAGGCGTGTTTGTGTTGTCTATTAAAATGATCGAATTATTTACATTAATAATGCATGCTAATCTTTTAGCTGTTTGTAATTAATACACTTTACAGGTCATAAAAAAAGTATTCGGAAGCTATGCTTTTAAATTGCCTTCCTATAATACGTAATATCACAAATTATATTAGGTGGGTTGACAAGTATGGTAGTATAATTCGACCAATAGCACAATAAAAACATTTTTTGTGCCCACATGATGATTAGAACCGTTGATTGAAATATTACGCAACACATATACCAAAAATTGCCACGACTGTAGATGGCTCTACCGTCGATTTAGTTTAGATTGCATCGTGACTGTTGTAGATATCGCGTCGCAGTTGAATCGGAGTTTGTGTTTCGAAGTTTCTGTGACAATGACTAAGTATGTATACGTCAGTTGCATAAATAATAAACATTTATGCTGGACCATTTTTTTTGTACATACATTTTATTCATATGCGGTGCGCATCTTTCCAAATTTTCCAATCAACGATAGAACAATGACTATCACTCTTAAGTGTGGTCTCATTCAAATTCACTCTCACTTGTTTACCCGTAAAACAGAAAACACAAAACTGTTATTGTAATGCAGACTCTGCATTATCATTGGATTATTTTTTCTCAAACTTTATTCTAAAACTCTGCATTTACTCCTTCATGGATCTATTGCTATAGTTTGAACTCAATTTTAAAACCTATTTTTTTTGTGTACTATAAAAGGAAATAGAGTCAAAATAGGATATAAAAAAATTTACGTCAACGGCTGCAAACACATGGGATAAAGTTAGATGGAGAACTTGAAACATAAGAAGCTTAAATGGTAAAGAAATGGAATTAAGTTGATGGAATTTGAGAAAGGACCCAACGAAGATGAAGTAAAAGAGAAAAAGATGCACTTTGGGAAACGTTTTCTCTCACATTAGAAAACTCAAAACAATCGAATTTATATATTAGGAGATCTAAATGCAAGAGTCGGGGTACGCAAAGTAAACATATATAACAATAATTGGGAAATATGGAGAGAGAATAAAAATAAAGTGCGGAATGGCATCAGATTGTTAGAATTTCGCCAAAAAACCACGATTTAATAGTATAAGCAACATCTTTTATAAATATAAAGACATACATAAATTTTAAAAAAAGAGGGAACCCAGGCGAAACGAAAGATCGATAATTGATTATGTACTAGTTGGAAAGAAAAAACAAAAAAAATATATACTACTCTACACTGACGGCGAGTATTGAAATAAATAAGAGAATAACGGAACACCAAGAAGAGAAACAAGCACACCACAAAAACCACATGAAAACATAAAGGAAGTAACAAAGTTAATAAATGAAGATAAGGAAGGCCTAGAACAGAAAACTTAGAAAACTAGCGAAACGCGAGTTAACAACGGTCGCTCTCTGTACTCATGCTAGATGAGGCGATTCGTCGGTATTTATCTAATTCCATTTCTAATCACGCGGATTCAAAAGTAATCATAGGTATTCCTCGTAATCAAAGTTATTCACGAAATCTAATCTATAAATCGTTACACAAAATGTTCGCGGTATAACCTCAACATTCACATTTAATGTCGAGATAAGATTAAGATATATCCAGTAAAAGAGTAACTTCAGCTACTATGATTATAACACTTGTTTTAAGTGGATGCTGGTTTTGATATAAGTGAGTACTTCTTAGCAATCAATATTGTTTCAGATGATGAAGTCAATCTTAAATGTTTATCCATGTGTTTATCATTAGCTTCTATACTACTATAGTTTTTTCATTTCAATTTATTAAAAATCTTGCTTATAAATATCAAACTGTCTGTAAAGCACGTAACAGATAAATTCAAGAATTCCGTTACTAATTTTCTGGAAACAAAGGGTATAGCGATTCTAATTGCAGGGCCAATTTACAGCCATTTCTATTTTGTTGAGGTCTGTATCCAACGCCATTTCTACAAGGCGCTATTTTTTATAATTCATTATGACGAAGATCTTTTATCGAAACGTTCTAAGGGAAATCGGTCGGGAAACGCAAATTCAGCACTGCCTTAAGGGCGGATTTATGCTCCAAAATCAAACTGGTGTCATACACATACTCACGCGTAACGACGTCGTCCCTGCCAAAGCATCTGAGGGCTGTTGAAATTGCTAGATTATTTTTTTCTCGAATTCTAAATCAAATAAAATCCTGTTAGTTTAGCAAAACGAGCAGTTGTGGAAAATGTGTCACTTTATTTCTTTATAGAGAGAGGGCAAAGGCAAAGATGAGACAGTCAAATTGCTCGGGACGTAAACATGACAAACTTCCTCAAGGATTTAATAACAACTTCAGGACGTACAGATTTATAACAAGTCATAAGGGGATCACTATATTTGATCTGTTAAGCAGTTTTCAGTAGGTATATTTGTATTTAATAGTTGAAAAATGACGCGTATAAAACTCTTAGTGAAAATCTGGAACATTTAGCATAGGACACCCTTATACTATTCAAAAGAGTATTTTTTGTTAACGTTATGAATTAATAAAATATAGGATGTTCCATTTAAAATTAGGCTCATATTACATATGAATGATCCTAATAATTAACCTGTAAATTCTGAACTCTGTAAAGAGATGTTTTAATATTTAATCATGGAATACATTCATCTAATATCTAACTAATTTAGACGTAAAGAGTAAATTTGTTATGATTTGTTGGATTAGATTAGATTTTTTTAAAATATTCCATATTTTAAGAAAAATCGACGTAACTCTGTGTTTAGGTATTAAAAAAAACCTTTATTGAAAGTATACCGTTATTTTTTACATGTTTATTCCCTTTACTTCAATTTGTACAATTTTTATAGCTTGAATTTCTTAAAATGATATAAAATACTTATAAATCCACCCGTTTGTTTGGCTTCCGATCCTCTGAGCTGACAATTCATTCTAACTTAACCTAAGATGACATACTTCGGTCTCTTGTGCCTTGGCATGTCATCTACATCGTAATCCCGAGCCGCGTTATAGAGTGGGTTGGGGTGGGCAGCAATGACCGCTTTAAGCGCAGTTGCGGATTGGCGTGCGAACTCTGCTATTTTGGGAATTTCAAGTTCGTGGTGAAGACGATACAAATGGGAGCTGTCGACCTATACCTATCCCTACTGGAGGGCACATCCATATTTGAACAATAAGTTTTGGACACCTATAGTGAAATTACGGAAAATAATAAGAACTTTTTAAGAAAACAACATATATCGTTCATAGATTTGGAAAAGGCCTTTGTCTAGAAGAATATAGAACCAAATGCCAAAGTAAGAAGTCAGAGTGACATAAAAGTCTATACAAACATTCAAACAATTGCATTATTAGGAAAAACTTTCTATCTAAAAATATTCTAATGCAAAAGATAGATTAAGACAAAGGGCTGTATGAGTTACATTAGTTTTTATTATTTTTTATGGATTAAAGCATCTAGTGGAACATTCTCAGAAAGTATTTTACAGATGATGTGGCAATAACGGCTCACACATAACAAGAACTTAAAAAACAAATTAACAAAATGGGACAGGAAATATTAAAGAAAAATGGAATGAAGATGGACCTTGAAAAGACTAAAGTAATGGCAGTACTGGGGTATGAGCAGAAAAACATCAGAAATATTTGGGAATTCTATTCCAAAAAAGCGGAAACAAAGATAAGGAAATAAACCACCGAATAGAAAAAGGCTAACAATATATACCAATATGTATTACGATAATCTGAAGCATTCTGTTTAATATGAGGAATCTAAGGAACTCCAGATTTATATGCCTAAAGTGTATTTAGTATATTTTCACTATCAGAACTGTGTACTCAGAAAACGTTTTGCGTAATAATTTCTAAAAATTTAACCAAACATGTTAAAATATTTAAAATCCCAGTCTTTTTCTCTTTTTCGTTGTCATTGTTATTTTCCAGAACAGCGTTTAATTTCTATCGGTGAAGAGCATAATTAAAAGTTTTACTATTTTTTACTTGAAACTGACAATGGATTTATTAGAATATTATTTAATTGCTGGGGATTAGGGGAGACCGGGGTTGGTTGTTACGGTTTTCACTTTTAATTTTTTTGTATTTTTCCATTTGGTAGTGAGGAGCTATAAATTTAGATACAATTTCTGCCGAACCTTCGGCTATCTACTGGCGGTGTCACCTAGAATTGGGGTAAGTTGTTTACAGGCTTGGGGTGAGTTGTTACAAACATCATAAATATTCACAAGTCATCATCCGACTCACAATTGTGGCACCAGAAGGGATAGTTTCCATCAGTGCATTCCTCGTGGGCCCAACCATGGCAACCCGTACATTTAATCCACTTTTCGCGAGATTTGGAGTTGGAGAATGGTTCAGTGCAGATCAAGCAAAAGTTTCGTCATCGGACGAAGTTTCATCATCTTCATCTCTGTAGTTCTTCATTTGTTTCTTGTTCTTTATTGTACCTTTTTTATTTTTAGCCGTGTGAGATAGATTCCGCTTTGTCCCAGTCTTATTCACTGCCCCCTTCAACTTTTTAGCTTGACGTTTCTCTTCTTCGGCTTCCAGTTCTTTTTTATTAGGTGTATCTGTTAAAATGGCTGCCTTTCGCTTTTACGCCCTTTTTGGGTATCTTTACGTTTATCGGCTTTCGGGAGAGGTCTTACATCAGAGGGACTGTAATATTGTTCTTTATGGCGGAACAAACATTTGGAGTGGACACCTGTGATGTGGAAGCCTGTCGCAATGGTGATTGATGTGGAATGCTGGACATCTTCGATGTGGAAGCCTGTGGACGTCTGATGCATGAGTAGAATCCTGCCGCAATACTGAAAGAGGTGACAGTGGAGTTGGTGTTTGCTGATCGTGGCGATCCAAATTGGTAACCAAACCGTCATCCAGTAACATGTCTGGCTCATCTTCCAAATTTTCTCCGTCATTGTTGATTTCTTCGTCATGATTTACTTGGCCTTGAACTTCGTCAGGATGAGGACGATCTGTGACGGCGCTAGGGAGAAATTCATCATCGGAAAATACATCTCTGTTGAAAGGCCATATACCGGAAACTCGAAATCCGGCAAAATATTTTTAGGAGTTGCTGCTAACGGCAAAAGCTTCACGAACCACTCAGGGATATCATAAATACACATACATTTTCCTGGATGATTTCGCATCCATGAGTCGCAAAAGCTGTTCACATATTTTTTCAGTGGACCATAGACAGATCTGTCCAATGGTTGAAGCTTGTTCGAGCAATGGGGTGGTAAGGAGAGAACAACTATTCCATTTTCTCTGCAAAATCAATTCCTTGTATGGACAGGTGCGAGTCATGATTATCAAAATCAATAACACCGGCTTCTCTTTTGTACATCTTGTAAGCTTTGCAAAATGCTCGAGAAATGTGACAAAATGTTCTTTTATCATCCAGCCAGACTTGTTGGCAGCTCCAATACATCCAGGTGGACCATTAGAAACGAAATAACTTCGATAATTGACTCGTGGGAAAATGAACATGGGAGGCAATGTATTGCCACTGGCGCTTGCCGCCAACGCCATTGTGACCAGTGTACCTCTTTCACCAGAGGACACTGATCCAACTTGTTTTTCACCCTTTTTGGCTATGATTCGATCTGGTCGTTGAACCGTAGTGATACCGGTTTCATCCACGTTGTAGATATCTTGGCATTCAAATTTGTAACGATCCATTACTTCTTCCAAAAGGTCGAAGAACTTTTTACGTTTGTTCGGTTGAAACTCGTAGCCCGGCTGAGACTTGTGGGTTCGGGTGTCCGCAATGATAACTCAGGATGACGTTTAAGAAATCCGCTCAACCAATCCTGGGATGCTATCATCTTCTCTGCCCAGTAACCTCTTAGTGGAATGTTATTTTTGAAGCAAATTCAAAGGCGAGTTTTCGTACTTCTGTTGTGGAAAGGCCGTAGAATGTTTTAGAAGCATCTATCAAATATTTTGCCAAGTCCGTTTCAAGCTGATCTGGTAGAATTTGACGATTCTTTTTATACCCGCTTGACGGAGGTGGATCATCGGGTCCTAGAAGCACAATAAACTATATTAAACAAGTGTAGAAGTAGGTAGGGTTCTCAAGCGCATATGACGAGTTTGATTGATAAATGCTTTTTAAAATGCATTGTAATTCGGAAAATAAAACTTGATTCATTTCATAAGAGAGCCTGTTATGGTGTTGTCTGTCATAAAATTATTAGCTTGATTGATAGTTTTTGGGCATGAATTTGCCTGCTTTGATCTGTGCATATATAATAAAAACATCTAATTATTTTAAACAATCACAACACCATGATATGCGCAGTGTAGTTACTTACATAAACAACTAGAACTAGTGTAGTTAAATAAACAACTATTATTATTACCTGCGGCTTTAACTTTTCTACAGTATCTTTGCAAAGTCATGAAGTTGATTTGAAAATCAGCTGCAACCTTTCGAAGGGATCTCTTCTTCGGCAGCTCTGGCATAGACACCCGAAGGTGTGCTTCCCCTTTCCGTCTTCTTTTTGTAGGTCCTCATTTTCAACTATCAAAAACCTAAAACAAAGTAAGTAGCAATTTATTTCAATGAACTGAGCGAGAATACTCAATATAAGGCCACTGGGGCTGGTTGTTACTGTAACAACCAGCCCCATCAAAATCGTAACAACTTGCCCCACGGCAGTTTTCAAACAAAAGACTAATTTTTCCGTAACCTTAAAATGTAATGAACCGGTCTGACATGCAAAATGTACATAATTGCTAGGTTTTCTTCCCAGAAAATTTACGCAAGCAAACTGTAATTGATGAGGCAGTAATGAAAGAAACTTCCGGCATGCAACAAATTACTAAGAGGTATTAAAATCAATGAAGTCTTACCTTGTGACACAATAACCAACCGATCGGAGCAAAACTTGGACGATGTGCGCTGTAATGCAATATATGCCCATGATGGAGCCCGCATTGCGCTCGGATGTATGGCGGAAGTTTTAAACGCGTTGTAACAACTTACCCCTGTAACAACCAACCCCGGTCTCCCTACCCCCAGGCTCCGAGGAGTCCTCACGATTGAAATAACACCGTTCCTAAAAGTGGGCCAGTGTTCATAAACAGATTTTGTCGGGTGAAATTGGACCTTCTACAGCTAAGCCATTCGAACATTTGCAAAATTACGAATCTTATGTTTTTTATGCATGTTTATACGTAATTCAGTTCCAGGTTTTAATTTTTTTAATTTTAATTTTAAAGAAAAATTTTTATTACACATTATGCGACAGCGTTCACACAAACGAACCTTAAATAAACTTTTTCTTTATCGATTATAATTCAGTGGTTTGGCCGTTTAGTTTTCAATTGAATTTTTTTGGAAAAATTTTACGCTTATAACTTTAGAAAACATGCGAGGTCAAAATGAACTAAAACGGCCAAAATGCTTATTTCTTTATCCGCGTAAGATTCTTTTGAATTTTTAAATCGGTCCGAAAATAAGCGAGTTGTGGTCAAATTACAGCTCAATTTGTTTGAGATTTTGTTGACTATTTTAATATTTTTACCTCGAAGATGCCCTCGTACAAAAAAATCTAAATCGAAAAATAAAGACACATCTTTCGTAAACTCGCCGTTTTAATGCGAGACGAATTGAAAAAGGTCGATTTTCGCATCGAATCTGTTCCTAGCAACGTGAACAGAGAACCGGGTGATAAAGAAAGATATAAGTTAAGATGTGAGGCATGCTTCTGCGCATACGTAATGCATGGTTAATGACGTATACGCATGCGCGGAAGATTTTACGCATATCCAAAACTCCCTATTATTAAATAATTAAACTAAATATTTCATAATGTGAATATTCTAATAAATCCATTGCCAGTTCAAATAAGAAAAATTACTACGCAAAACATTTTTAGTAGACATTGCTAAGTGTCTGATAGTGGTAAATATCCTAAAAACACTTTGGTGACATATAAATTGGTCATTTCAAATTCCCCATGTTGAACAGAATGTTTCAGAATACGTAACTAATACGTTGCAGTATCCTTTTACATCTTATTTGAAGGCCTTTTTAAACGCAAACATTGAAAAAATCACTTATTTTAATATATCAAGTCGCTTTAATTGGCAAACTGCGTAAGTCCATTTTTTATAATTTTAAAGGAGAAGGAAAAAACTAAATTTATCATCCCTTTCAAATCAGAAATAAATATTACAATGGACAAAATGGCGTTAAAACTGCGTATTCTGTATATACATCTGCCAAAAGTAGTAATTAATAAAAATGTTAAAAAATATTAATGTTTTTTATTTGAAAAAGCTACTTTTCTCTGGGTAACTAAATGTTAAGAAATTGGTGATACGCATTTGGATAAAAACAAAACTACGCATACATCAGGGACAAAATTATTTAAATTGTTACAAATAACTGTATTTATTTACCACAAAAGAAAACAAACTAATATAAAAACAAAAAGTAATAATAGAACTTGTTATCAGCAAAAGTTAAATAACTATCTCAAAAACCTAATCTAAGCTCAAACATCGTTGGGTGATCAGGTTCTAGAGCCGGTTGTTCTTCCTGGTCTAATAGACGTGAAAAACTTTAAAGTAGGTATAAAATTTTTAAAAAATAAAAAGCATAAAGGGGAAATGGAGGCGGGAATGAGATAGTTTCTAACGCGACAGTAACACAAAAACTAAAATTTTGATGGACATAAGAAATATTCCATTGGATGAAGCGAAAAATTTTACACTAGATAGCATTAAACCTTTATTTCTGACTTTAAGTGGAGTTACGCAGTTTACGAATTAAGCCGACGATATGCCAAAATGACACCGTGTTGACGGCTGCTAAATGACATTACCGACTAAAAATGTTTTCCATAAAGTAATATTTGAAAATTTAAATTGTAACAAATTTGAGTCATTTGTCGGCTCAAAAATCGTGTGTATTATGTGGCCCGAAAACTGTTTTTGCGAGAGTGAAAGAATGGTTTGCAGAGCCAAAGGTCAGTTTCTGGCCTAGTGATACAAATAACTATTTATAGCTAAAAAGAAAGTGGGGGAGACAAAAACAAAAGTGTACCCAAGCCATATTCAAACCGATATTAACGTACCCAGGAGTGAAACATAGTTTCTAACAAACTGGAGATAAAGAAAGGAATACAGGCAGGTAAGAAATGAAATACATACAAAAAGTAAAAGGAAAAGAATCGATAAAATCAAAAACGAAGCATAAAATGGATCTACAAGAAGGGAAAATATCAAGAGTATATGAGAAAAAACAACTAGGATAATGGGGACACCTACAAAGAGGATGGACAACACAGCAAAATAAATGGTTTGGAAAATAAAACTTGCCCCAAACAAAACCTAGAGGAAGACCAATTGAGACGTGGGATAATGCTGTAATACTACCGCAGCAGGTGTGTTTAGGCAAAGTAGTGTGAGGGTTGGGGGAACGTTTTTTCCTAAGTAAGTGGTGGAGAAAACAACTTGAGCGGTTAGGAAAAATGTAAATTATTGTTTGTCGAGTTGTCGTTTGATCATCAAAGGTCACAGTTCTAGTTTCAAGTTCAAAAACCCGTTGAAATCATTGTATATAGTTAATTGTAGAGAAAAAAAAGTGTACAGGTTGGAATAAAATATATATATACGAGTCCACATTATCAAGTTTATTCAACAAGGTGATAAAAGGAATGGATTAATTTTTGTCAACAAATAAAGTGTTGGTTTCATTTGGCATTTAAAAAACAGGTATATTTTATTAAACTAATGTGAAACAATTTACGGTTTGGTTAAAGACGAAAATGACTTTTTATTTGTGAACTCATGCACGTATAAAATAAGTTTTATTAAATATTTTGTTTGTTTATGTCTTGCATGTAATAATAAAAATTATGCAATAAATACAATAGATTTGTTATTCTATAAACCACAATTTATTTAAACAAATTCAAGCCCTGAGGTTAAAATTAAATAATTTTGGAGTCTCGAAATTTCAGTTAAATATTTTTTAAAAACTAAATAATTACGATCCATCGCAATACACTTTCACTGTATTTTTGTATTTTAATTAGATTTAGAATAGAATTAGAATCAGGTACATATAAATAACATGTATACTCTACATCCAAAGGGCAAAAGAGAGGTGAGATTATATTTTCCTCAAATAGGTTTTATGTTTTGTCAGAAATGCTTACTACCCTAGGCTGAGGATTTAAAAATGTGAAAATGAAGACCATGGAGTTTCAAAAGTAATTACACAACCAAATAAAAACGATCACACAGTTCTACAACTTGTATAACTTGTGCGACCTCTGCAATAAAACGAATTAGGCGAACATTGCACATGGTAAATAGTATAATATGTAACTGGATATTTTATAATCATATCATCATAGTATGATTTTAAAAATTATTTGCTGAGCTTCAACCATGGAAAATGAAGTTTTTCTTATTAATTTAAAAACCTCATTACGTCATGGTAGCTCACATTGGGATTTTTGTTTATTTAAACCATTCTAAAATAGCTAAGCCCACAAACAGAAAGTAATTTTGAACGACTTCAACCGTTTCTTTACTGTTGTAATAAAATGGAAGTAACGTAACACTAAATAGATTTTATTTTGCCCAGCACATATTATTCCAAAGCACTTCAAGTTCACAGTCGTCTGCAATGTAGAAATTATAGACATGGATTATTTGTCAGTGGACGGCTGGAGTCTGATTGTTCTTACCAAAGGATACCTTATTTCTCTTTTATTAACACACAAATCCCGCAGTAGTAATTGTTGCTCGGCGGCTAGTTTTTCGGTTGAACCTTTTTTCATATAGGATGTATTCATTGATAATACGGTTAAATTAAGTACAGTAATCGAAATATTTCTAAAAAACTGTGCTGAGAGATTAACTGGATTATCAAGACTTATGGCAGCTTCTCCAATAAATCAAAACCAATTTCATTTTTCTCTTTGTTGAGATATACATATACATGCTCCATTCTGAAAAAGTACAGTATTCTTCAAACTACACATCAACATAATCTAAGGATATCAATTTTAATTTGATTTACTTGATTTTACTTCCGTTAATATTGTCTTTTATTGTTGGATTTAGTTTACGCTTCGTGGCAAAGAACTATCATTAAACAAGTATAGTTAATTGATAAATCTTAAAATGTTTTTGAATTTAACTTTAATGTGTTACTTTTCCCACCATTTCTGCGTTGTTTCACAAACATTATTACCTATTGACGAAATGACGAAATGAATAGGGCAGCTGGAAATGGAGTATAAGACGTTGACCTAGTGGAGCGACTAGATACAACACAGAACGTAATTATCTGACTATGGCGACTTAGAGATACAGGTACATCACTCTTCAGGCGCGCCGACGAAGTTTACTATCTGCTACTGAGTTAAAATCCACGTGACCTCCACAGCCAAATCATCGGGCGTCGTTAAAATAAGTCAATCTTCCTCCAGACGCCCCATAGGGTTCCATCATTAACTAGGGAAATGGGTATTAACTGGACTTGAGAGCAATGGTCGACTATACTTTTTCTGACTAGTCGCGATTCCGGATTAAGACCAGATATAGAATTAAGAGTCTGGCTTCACCCTGGTAATGCACCAAGGCTTCAGCAGTCCAAAGGTGCACAGCTACCGAGGTGTTACTGTAATGCTATGGGCCCGAATTATCAATTTTTTAATGCTGAGCAATATATCCAGAATATTTTTGAACCTTTTGTTCAGCCACTTGGAAAAGTGTTGGGTCAAAATTTAACTCTTATGATTGGCAATGCATGTCCACATGTGGAAAGAAGCAAGAATTGAGGTTTAACATGGCCCAGCTCAATCCCAGACCTAAATCTCATTGAGCATGCATGGGATATGCTTCAGAAGATGTCTGCCACATATTAAAGCCGATAATACTGTCGTAGGAATAGCTTGCGCTCTTTTGGAATTCTGGAGTCGAATAAGGACCATCCAAATTAAGAGGATCCTATTCAAGTTGTAATGAATGTACGTAAACAAAAATTAAATGGAGAGAGAAGCCGTAGCGTCCTATCTTGGCTGTGGGAATCTAACGTTAAATTTTTAATGAAAGTCTGCTATAGTAAAAAAAAGTTGTTTGCATTACCGACACAAAAGCGGTTTTGAGTTTCAGAAAACCCAACATTATCAAACTCAAAAACCTATGCTTGTTGTTTCTATGACACAAACTGATTGTCGAAAATGGCAATCCTAGAACAAAAGACGTTTAAGTTCAGCAGAAATTTTTATTTAAATAAGTTTGTCACATTCAATTCAAAGTTGAAAAAATCATTAATACCTAAATATTTATTATACGAATTTTATTTACTTTGAGCAATACGTAATTCTAAATTAGTAATCGTACAATACTTAAAAGTAATTCAGCTGGAAGACGATAGCTGCTTGGTTTATTTCAATTGTTTGTTCTTGAAATGACGACGTTGATTTACTGCAACACTTTTCTTGAAATTTCTTTTCATGAAAATTACAAGTTTCTGTTGTTGAATAGGTTTCAACGTTCGGAACATGCAAGATGTTTGTTGAAACTTCAATGGCAATGCGTAAAAGCTGCC